>VYZT01015816.1:599003-712514 GCA_013400735.1 Pomatostomus ruficeps | reverse complement strand
CGCGCCCCCCGGCGCCGCCGGACTCCGCGCCGCCCCGCGCCCCGGCACCATGGGCCACCCCCCCGACGAGCCGCCCGCCGTGCGGGAGCTGGAGGAGGCTGTCCGCACCCTCCAGGACCGAATCGACCGGATAGAGGTGCGAGGGATGCTCCTGGGGGTCTGGGAGGGATGCTCCCAGGGAATGATGCTCCTGGGGGTCTGGTAGGGATGCTCCCAGGGGATGATGCTCCTGGGGCGATACTCCCACACGTGCCATTCCGCAGGCCTGCAGCCACATGCATCCCGAACCAGCTCGTCCCCCTCATGAAGCTTCAGGAAGGTTGTCCTTCCCCTGCTCTTTCCTGAGATCTCTGCCCAGGAGCAAGGGATTCACCTTCAGCCCACCTCTCTTCCCTCTATGCAGGGTAGTCCCAAAGCACCAAGGCTGCCCACCTCATTTTCCCCCCAGTCTGCACCCAGGTAGGGTACCTTGCTTGCCCCTTAGCACCTGCCAAGGACTCCTCCAGAGCAGGCTGGCAGCTCAGGGTCAGATCGTGCCCTTTGGCAAACAGGTAAATTCCATCTGATGCCATCACGGTTATGAATGGGACATCTCACAAAATAAAGTGCAGTGCCGCCCACTGTGAGCCTGACACCCTTTCCCCACATGGTCCATAGGAGCTGGAGAGAAATCAGCACAGGTGGAGGCATTCACTGTGCCCATTCCTATGGCACTGGGCTGTTGGGATTTGGGATGCAGACCCCTGGTCCCCACTCTGTAGCAGTCGTGCAGGCTGTGCCTGGCAGGCTCAGTCCTGGTCCACAAGCACCAAAGGCTCTACTGTGATGCCTGTCGTGAAGCACATCACGGAGTGCATGTGAGTGTTGATTTATTTGGGCTGATAGGGGCTCAGCCGTCCTATGGACCTTGGCAGACTTTGCAGGATATGGCTGTGGCAATGGTTTTGGCACGTGAGAGCTGCAAGAGGAGAGCTGTTTTCCCTGTGGGAATTGCTCCAGACAGGGGTTGTTCCCTGAGGTCTGTCAGGTGCCAGAGGCACCTGCAAGGAGCCTCCTGCAAGTCTTCAACCTCTTCATCTTCCTGTTCAGTTTCCTGTTGCCCTCTCCACTCCTCCCTGGAGCACGGAGCTAGCAGGGGGGTCATGCAGTGCTCTATGGGGTCCCTCTCCTCAGCTTTGCCCTTCTGCCCTCCTCCCTGCAGCCATGTGGGCACAGCAGCAGCAGACAATGGATGGGAAATTCAGAGCCACTAAGGTCACAGGCTGAGAAATGAGAGTGGGAAAGAGGGTTATTGTAATGGGTGGAGACATGAACAGGAATAGAAAGACAGAGAAAGGCAAATAAACGCATGCAAGAAGGAAAAGAGCTGAAAGAGCAGAGGAAGCACCTGTGAGCTGCCAGGGTAATGCACACACAGGCACAAGAAGAAACACAGAGAAACACCAGGCAGGTGGGGGGAGAGTGGGATGTGCAGCCTGTCTGACACGTTGCCCAGAGCCAAATGCAGCCAAAGGGAGGGATAGGACCCCCCCCAAAAAACCTCCGCAGCCCCAAACAAATTATTTTCCCTCTGTGGAATAACACAGCAGGTATGCTCACTCAGAAATAAAGCGGGGAAATAAGTCCCTGCACACATATACCTGTGGAGCCATGCTTTCCCCCTTCTCTGTGGGGCAGCATCACCCATGAGCTGCCCTGGCCCCTCTCCTGGGGTCTCTGATGATGGTGGGAGGTTTGGAGTAGAGGAGGAGGGTGAAGCTTACCAGGGTCAGAGTAGGCTCTCTTGTGTGTTTGGGGAGCCTAAAGTGATGCTGGGATGAGGTTCATGCACACACTGATGAGCAAGCCAAGTGGCACATGACCAAAAATGTTCAGTTTTGCATTGCCAGGGCCCCAAGTATACTCTGCAGGGGAGACACAGCACCCTGAGGCTCAGTGAGCCCTGCCAGGTGAGGAAGTAGGGCAGCATGTTGCAGGTGGACTGAACTTTATCTGTCCTGGCTCCCACCTGGAGAAAAGCATCACCTATGTGCACCACACCCCTGTGATGGCTGCAGCCCAGTCAGTGGAGCCTTGTGGTCACACCTCAGCCATCCAGTGAGGGTTGCTTGTGGCCTCCCTCTCCAAATTGCCTCCCACCCCACCCCAGGAGCAGACACCTCAAACTTCATAGTGGGGTACCTGCACTCTTCTGTCCCGTATGGCTCCAGCTGTCAGCCCGGGGAGCCTTCCTGACATGGGAGGCACTCTCAGCCTCCACAGCTATCCTGGGTGGTGGCAATGATCATCCCAAAAGGTGACCTGGATGGGGGTAGTCCCAGGGTGGCCCCCATGTGCTGAAGACTCTGAAAAACCCATTGGGAAGGAGAGGGAAAGCTGCCAAGTCTGTGGTGGCTTAGTCTCAGAGAGATGACAGAAAATGCCATGAGCTGCTCTGGGAAGGCTGCATCCCAGGGAGTCTTCAGGCAGGTTTGCCAGCAGGGATTACTGCTGGATGCTTCAGAGCTGGGACTGCGGGGAGGGGGCTGGTGAAAGATTGCTGATCTAATCTGGGCACTCTCAGCCCTGTCTGTAAGGCATAACAAGATTTATTCATGCACTGAAAAACCTATTAAGGCATTTGTTTCTTAATTTTGTCAGCATGGCAGAAGGATTTCCCAGGGGAGGATACAGGGAGGGCCCCCACAGTCTCACTCTTTGTCCCCTGCCATTTCCGTAGGGCCGAGCTAGCATCGGTACAGCATTCACACATCTTCCCTCACCTCTTCCTAACGCCACCTGAGGCACTGATTGTCATTTCCTCATGCACAGCAGCCTAGTTAGATGTTTTCATCTTGGTTTTGAGGGTCCCCCCCTTTCTTTCAGCACATGCTCATGTCTGTACACTCAGGTGCATCTTGGAACGCAGAGCTGAGGGACCCAGGTGCTACTTTTCCATGCTTTTAGTTATTGCTGCAAATAGAAAGGGAGCAGGGAAGGATCACCTTGGCTGCCTGGGCTGTGCCAAGATGCGGATGCCCCTTTTCCCCCCATCATCCCTTGTAGGAGAGCAGAGTAGGAGAGGGAACAGCCTGATGGGCTCCATGGGGGACCTGGTGGAATTGCAACAGCCTGTTTTGCTCCTCAGCTGGTACGTGGCTGTGCCGTTGTGGCTGGTGACCTGGCTGCTGGCAGGAAACCCTCGGGTAAGGGAATGAGAATGGTAGTGACCTAGCTGCTTCCCCCCCGTCTTCATCTCCAGCAGTGCGAGGGTGTAAATACCCAAATTGTGACAGTCCCAGGCCCCTCTGAGTGAAGTTTGAGGGGGACAGGATCAACGGTGTGAGGAAGAGGGAAAGGCTGATGCATCCCTGTTTGTCTTCTACTCCGTGCAGTCCCTCTTGGAGTTTAATGATCCCCAAAGTCCTGTCTGGATCCAAAGAGGTGGCAGGGTCCAAAAAACCGTGGTGCAGCAGGTGTGCTGTCCTGCAGCAGTCAGCATCCCAGGGTGGCAGCCACTGAGGAGTTTTGTGCAGGCTGGAAGGATTCATGAGTTCAAGGAATGGCATGGGTCTGCTGTGTGCACACACCCAGCTGAGCATCATGATCCCTGGGATGTGCCAGGGCTCCATCCCGCAGGCACTGTCCTGTGCTCCTGCCTGCCCTGTCCCAGCAGCTAAGGTGAGCACTGGTGTGCTGGCGGCTGAGGGGAAGCAGCGGCACCCAGATTTGCTGCTGCATTAGTAAATGAGGTTCTGATCTCCTTATGTAAATCAAAGTGCATTTGCTGACTGAGGGCCACAGCCCCAGTGAGCACACGCTGGCATGGCTGCTGCAGCCCCCTGCCCCCACCTCCCCCTCCCCACCCCTCTGCCAGCCGCTGACATTTAACGTGATTAATATTACCTGGCATCTTTCAATCTTTTTTGCCGGTTCTGGTGGCCAAGAAGCGTGGAACGAGCCTCCCCCACACCCGCTGCCCACTCCCCTGCTGCCTGTGCGGCGGCAGATGGGAAGCCGGGTGCCTGCTGAACAGCCAGCTAGAAAGCGCTTCCCCCCCTCTCCCCTCCCCAAAGGTCACCAGTAAATAACAGCTGCACATCGACCATTAATAATTTTGCAAATAATTTGCCTTGTGAGAAAGATGCTCGAGCCGCAGCTTGGAGATGAGGATCACGGCTCAGGGATGCAGCCCAGTCTGGCATCAGGGGGATCATCCAGCACAACTCGGCTGCATGGGGTAGGATGGGGAGTCCAGTCTCCTGTCCAGCCATCGTCTGGCTGCGGGGATATGGATAGTGTTTGGTGGGATGGCCCTGAAACTCTGCCAGATGAGGGTACTGACTACAATCCCTTTCCAGAAGGAACATGGGGTCAGCAATGGTTCAGTCGGCCATGTGGATCTGGCTGTCGGTGCCCTGGCTGCCAACTTAGGACCAGCAAGATCTGCAGAGAGGGCGGGATGGGGAAAAGCTCCAGAAGGGGGAAAAAATTGAATGAAAGGGGAAAGACATAGTATGTATGCATGGAGGGAAGCATCAAAAAGAGACACTCTGAAGCCAGAGAAATGAAAAAGCCATAGGGAGAAAAATTATAGAGGGAAGAAAATAGCAGTAGGAAGAAAAGCAGGAGGAAAAGAGAGGTAAAAAAAGTACTCAGTCACTACTGAATAATGTAGGGCAGGCTATCGGGGGCTAGTGAGAGTGACAAAATCTCCCAGCCTTTTCTTTTTTCGTCATTAACAGATGGAGCCGTGCATGAAAGCAGGGACGTAGGCTACAAACCCACAGCTCGAGCAATCAAAGCGTGCGGCAGACAGGAGCGTGCCAGCCTCCACTGTAGCCAGGCGGCCTGAAAGGATGCGAAAAGCTCTTGGAGCCTACGGGATGTGGCTGTAGAGGCAAAGGCAACCCCATCCCACCTGTGCCACCTCCTGCCAATGCAGCCAGCTCGGACTGGGTACCAATGCAGGCAGCCCCAGGTGGGAATTATCCCTGCCAGGAGGATGAGAATTAACCTCCCCACTTCCCTTCCCTCCTGCCATCTCTACCCTGCCTTTCATCCAGTGGATCCCCAAGACCCCTTCAAAAAACAAAAAGCGGAAGAGTTAAAACCCCTTTCCCATTGGCTAATCCCTCCATTTTGCACAGAACAAAGGTAGGATGCTCTTTGCTGGGCACTTTTCCCTTCCTGGAGAGGTTTTGCTCACTGCAAGAGCATCCTTAGTGCTGCCGGAGCAAGCTGGCAGTGAGAGCTGGCATTTGGTCAGGGCTGGCAGATGTCCCGTGCACAACCTCTCTTTTCTTGCTGGGTTTTGCTTTTCCATGTTGGTTTTCCTCACAGAACCTGTGGGTTTGCCCCAGCAGACCCTGCTGGCAGGTCTTGCAGACCCCGGCGCATCACAACGTCTGTTTTATCTGTAGCCTGAGCATGTTGCTGTCCAGAGTGGGTACATTTGTGCTCACACCAACACTATCTTCTCGCTTTTCCTCTCCCTGCTGTTCCCATCCGCCAAGGTTGCATCCTGCCCAGACAAACCTGACTTTCTTCCAGCCTTCCCCTCCTCTCTGTTGTTCATGATGGATAGCAAAGATTAGGAGTGACATGGGCAGGTATCCTTCCTCTTCAGCTTTGAGTGCATGATTATCAGGTCCTGTCCAGCCTGGAGAAGCTGGGTGTAAGGAAGAAGAAAAAGCAGGAAACCACAACCACAGATGAGTGTTCTGACCTCCTCCAGGCCAGCTCTGAGGCCAGAGAGAGGCTGTTCAGATCAACAGGAATGGCATTCCCCATGTCCTGCCAGCACAAGCCATGTGAATGCCCAGGGCTGAAGCAGCCACGCAGCGGCTCCTCAGTGCTGGAGGAGCCAAGGCAAGGGTGTCCATGGCTGCTCCAGCACCTTTGGGAAGGTCTGGCAACACAAAGAAGGTGGTCATCATCTTTCAGAGCCCATGGCAGAGACACTAATGCGCTAAGGACATGGGAAAAGAAGAGGGCTCCTATTTACAGAGAAACCCCAGGAGCATGGCAAAGTCTTACCTTCTCCCTTCCAGACTGGTTTTCTTCCAGCTGGGATGGGGTCTCGCAGTAAAGTGGGATCTGGGGACTTTGCAGAGTGCAGTAGCAGCTGGGAGCATCTTCACCAACTGCCGTGTTGGATTTGCCATGGGAAGAGTTTTGGTCTGCATGTTAAACCTGATGGGACAAGACAGGCTCGATGTCCCCAGGTGATGGCTCATGCCTTGAGGACCAGAGACAGGACAGCCTGGCACTGGTCCCACTTCTCCCTGGCATCCTGCTGGCCTGGGAGACGTTGGCTTATGGAGAGCTACCTGGCACACGTGCACACACCTCCGCACGCTGGCTGAGCTGGGCTAAGAGGATTACAGCCCCATTAAGTGATGTTAACATGCTGGCTATAGGTACACAGCCTCACAAGTAGCAGGAGTGGCCAGGAGCTCCAAGGTCTTTCCTGCATAATTTCCTCATCATGGGAGGCTGCCTGCAGGAGCAGAGCCAAGGGATGACCCAAACATCCCATGTCTCTGAAGTAGCAGAAAGTCATTAAGAGCAGCCAAACTTTGTTTTGCAGTAATGAACTCAATGGGGGCTCTAAGAGGGGCAGTACAAAGTCAGCTGGAGGCTCTTGGAGAAGGCCCCAGTGTGGATATGGGACTGTCATCCCAGCACTACCTGTAGTGCTGCAGGCTGGGCATGACCTTATTTAAACTCTTAAAGTGACACTGTGCTGGATTTTCTCTTTTGTCTCTCCTGTTCCCTCCATCGTGGCTGCCCCCAAATGCAGCAGGAGCTGCCAGCCCGCACCAATGGCTCAACACCCACTGCCCCAGCCCTTGCCCATGATGCCCTCCACACCAAGATGGAGCAGCTGGAGGAGCAGCTCCTTTCCAAAATCCTGACCCTGCAGAAGGAGCGCCAGGCTGCTAGCACTGACCGCAGCAAGCAGCAGCACAACATTGAGAAGGAGCTGAACTCCCTCCAGAACCGGGTGACGGAGCTGGAGCACGGTGAGTCCTGCCCGACGGGGATGGAGGCGGGGCAGAGGGTTCCTTCCCTGAGATACATCACCAAGAGAGCCCCAGGACAGATCACCCTCATCCCATTTACAGGTGCTGACCTTCCTCTCTCCTCCCCATCCTTGATACGTAGGACCACTGGGCTACAGCCCTCCTGATGCCTTCAAGGTGACCATCCCGGTGCAGAACAACTACATGTATGCCCGCATGAAGAAGAGCCTTCCGGAGCTCTACGCCTTCACCATCTGCATGTGGCTGAAGTCCAAGGCCCTGGCAGGAATTGGCACCCCGTTCTCCTACTCTGTCCCGAGCCAAGCCAATGAGATCGTGCTGTTGGAGTGGGGCTCTAACCCCCTGGAGCTGCTCATCAATGACAAGGTCAGCCTGGTTGCAGGAGGGGCAGGAGAGAAAACCCTGTCCTCACCTTCCCTTCTTCAATCCTCCTAGAAAGTGATATTCACGGGGGCGCTGGTGTGGGGGAACTGGAAGGAAGGGGCCCTAGGTTTATGGTGGGAGGCAGGAGGATGGGGAGGATGGCTCATTGGGATGAGCTTTGAGAGGGAGAAGCAGAACATCTGGATGTCTGTAGATTTTGGGATGCCACCACCATGGGTGTGCACTGCTTGCTCTGCAAGGGTCTGGGGAGACCCTGGAGTCCCTCAGCAGTCCTACTGAGTATTGGGATCTTGCTCTTCTCTCAAAGGTTGCCCAGCTGCCACTGAGTCTGAAAGACAAGGCCTGGCACCACATCTGCGTGGCATGGACCACCCGGGACGGCAAGTGGTCAGCGTACCAGGATGGTGAACAGCGGGGTGCCGGCGAGAACCTGGCCTCCTGGCACGCCATCAGGCCCCAGGGTATCATCATCCTGGGTCAGGAGCAGGTACATACCAGTTCGACACCAAGAGCTGCCAGTTGGCATCCTCTAGTGGGAACTGGCTGGGGGAAAAGCCCCCAGATGGGGTGAGCACAGCGGGCAGTGTGGGCAGGAGCGCTCAGCAGGGCACTTGGCCCTCCTGCCTGTTCATCTGACCTCCAGGCTGGCCATGTGTGCTCATTGTCTTCTCTTCCCTCTCCCTATCCCTTTGGCCTCCCTGCCTTGTCTTCTCAAGTCTCTTCCATGTATCCATCCCCTCCCCTCCTTGCCATCAAGCACCTTGCTCTGCTTCTCCCCAAAGTTCTCCCTCTCCCCCTAGCCCTGTTTGCCCACTGGATGCATGTTCCTCCTCTTCTCTTCATCCTTGTCCAATCACCTCTCCTGCTCTTTCCCAGGACACCCTGGGGGGACGCTTTGATGCCACACAGGCCTTCGTGGGAGAGCTGGCACAGTTTGGCGTGTGGGACCACATGCTGGCACCAGCAGAGATCCTGGGCTTGGCTAACTGCACCTCCCACCTCCAAGGGAATGTGATCCAGTGGGATGACCAGGCGGTGGATGTCTTTGGAGGTGCCGGCAAGGCGGGCTTCACCGCCTGTGAGGAAGGAAGGAAGGCATGAGTGGCCCCCAGCCCTCTCCCCAGCGCCAAGGAGCCCAGTGGCAGCCCCAATGCAGGGAGCCCCTTTCTCCCCTCCCAGACCAGCAAGCCTTGCTGGGGCAGTGCTTGAGCCCCCCTGTGCTGGTGTCCCAGGAGGGAGAGGGGCCCCTGGAAGCCTCCCTGTTGTCCCTGTGCTGGTGCTGTGGCTTGTCCTCATTCCTGGCAGGCTGGCTCCTGAGTTTCATCTTGCCGCACTTCTGTTTAGGGTGGACCTCACCATACCTGCAGGTGTCCTTGGTACGGTGAGGGCCCTCACCTTGTCAGACCTAACAGGGAGTGGGAATGAGAACTCCGTCTACTTTGAGTGCAGTCCAGCCTCAGTGGGATGCCAGGGTGCAGGCATCATCTGAACACATCCCCTTTCCTCATTTATTTCTAGCAACCTCACTGTCTGGTTTTATGAGCCTGCATTCCAGGATCTCACCTCCAGCCCTATCCTTCTCCTGCTGCCCTGGTTTTTCAAGTGTGGCCTCAGGGAAGCTAAGGAAGAATGGCAGAGAGTCGGTGGGACAGCACTTAGCCCCCTGCACTCCTTTCCCTGCTCTGCAGCCTCTTGGGGCCTGGCTGCCCGAGGGGAGCCAGGCTTTTGAGGCAGAGGGAAGAGAGCACTCCCCACCACCTCCAAGCTGGGGGATGAGTCAGCCACCAAGGGAATGGGGGGAATGGGGCAAAGCATCTCCCCCAGCGCTGGCCGAGGGGGAAAGAGTGCAGCATTGCCAACAAAGGGAGCAAAAGCAAGAAAAAAAGATGGAGGACGGTGGTGGTCAGAGGAGCCCTGCCATCCATCACCCAGTCTTTTGGTACTGGATTGGGCTACTGCCCCTGGCTCCACCCAGGTCCCCTTCTTTAGCTGCTCCTTGCCAGGAACAGGGCTGCCACTGGCCTTGGAACTGAGAGGGTGAAAGAGCGGGCTGGTGTTTTCCTTGTGGAGTGCCTGAGAATACGCTGTTTCCACATTACGTGGTCACCAAGATCTCGATATGTGAGTGTGTGTATGTGCACGTGTGTGTGTCTGGGGGTGGGGTGGGAGGGTTATTTTGGGGCTCTCATGATCGCTCAATGCAGTGTTCAGCTTCCAGTGTTCCCCCCTACCCCAAGTCCCACTTTGGGTGAGAGCTGCCCCTGCCCCGGGGGAGGCGAAGCTGAAAGAAGGGACAGCTCTGCCACCCTGTATCCCCCATCCAGAGTCTCTGCCAGTGCTGGGGTGGCTCAGCCCACTGGGGGGGACACGGCAGGGATGGGGAGCAGCCCTCGTGCCAAGTGGGAACACTGTGACCTTCGTGCACCCTGAGGAGCTGCCCCCTCTCCCTCGCTCTGTCACGCGCTTTCTCTAATGCACGTTCGTGAAAAGGGCCCTGACGCACACCTGTGTTGGGACATTTCTTTCGTAAAGCTGATTGTGAACAATAAACGTGATGTTTTCTGTTCGAGCCTCCTGCGGAGCGCGAGGTTGCTGGGGGGATGGAGGGGACTGGCCAGCCCAAGCTGAGGTGACCTTCCCCAGGATGCTTAGGGTTGCATCACTGAAGGGAGTTGGCAGGACCCATCGCTGGCATTACAGGAATATCATCACAGGGGTTTGGGATTCTTGCCCCAGAGGGGCAGGGGAGTGGTGTCACAGTTTGGCCACCTCTGATCTACCCCACTGCAGAGCACTATGGGGTACAGAGTGCTGCTGGTGGGGCATGAGGGCTGGGGGAAACACCTCTCCATGGAGGAGGTACCCCCATCCTGACAACAGGGAAGCAGAAACAAGTGAGAAATCATGGCCTCTAGGTCAGAGCATGATAGCAAGGAACTCACATTGAGTATAAATCTAATCAAATACTAGTAATGAGTTTCTGACCTAGCCAAGATGGTTCAGGCATGGCTCTTGGAGCTCCTATTGTAGTACAATTCATGACCGGGCCTGCACGGTGCCTTGCCCCTCAGTGGGCCCTGTTCCTCCTAGGAAAGGCACAGACTCACCAATATTTGGGGGAAACAGAGCACAAAGCCAGAGGACTGAGTTTTCCCCATTGCTGGCATGCTGGTGGCATCTCCTCCCTGAGCCAGAGCTGGCCCTCCACACTTCTCCTTCTGGAGGGTATTTAATGCCGTAAAAGAAAGTCTGATACTCTCACCTTCAGCACATCTCCACAAAGTTGAGGGCTTGTTTTGAAGAAAAAGTATGTACTTCAGCTGGAGCATTGGTTCAAGAGCCTTGCTGAGCTGGAGACTCACACCCCCATTACTAAGAGGAGCGGGTTCAACAAGTGACATCTGCTCATGTGCACAAATAAAAGCAGTATAATTAAGAAGGGCAACATTTTTAGAGGAGGAATTGTCAAAAAACATTGCTGGGATCAAAAACTCAAAAAGAAGTTAAGTTGGGGGAAAACTGGTCCAGAAGACCCTCCTATCAAAACTGCAGAAGCACTGCGAGAGGGCTCTTGGGGCTGCTGGCCAAGGCAGGAGAGATGTGAGAGAATGAACAAGGATGGAAACAGCCTGGCTGCTAATGTAGGCTATTGGCGTAACACCCATCTCCTCCGGAGCCTGGAAACCCAGCCCACGTTGAAATTGTGTGTAAATCCTCTCCAGAAAAGCAGAAACAAAGGGGATAACCAGAGATGCTTGATCAGGCCCTCCTCATCCCTGCCAAATGATGCTGGCATGATCCTAATCCCAGCCATGTCCCCGGGATGGGGATCTGTCACTTCTGGAAAAGGAGAAGCGGGGAGCCTGGTGGCACGGCTTCTGCAGGGCGAGCTCCTCTCCCCCAGAAGTTCACAGCCAGTTAGGCAGGCCTGGGGGCACACAGAAAAACTTGGTAGAATTTTCCCAAACCTTTTAAAAGCTTTCAGCAAATGCCTCCGCATAAGGCTCTTCAGGAAAAAAAGGCATTATAGAGAGATTAGAATCTGGTTGGTAGACACAAATGAAGAGCAGAAATAAATATTTGATTTCCATCCTGCCCTGGTTCTCTGTAGGAAGCTATGTCTGCTTCTTACCCGTCTGAGGAGGAGAGCAAGATGAGCCCATTTCTTTTCGGTAAGCCCAGCCTTGCAAGAGCTGCAAACCTGCGACAGGGCTTAAAAGGTAGAGGAGATGACAAATCAATAGCGTTGCTGGCTGAAAGGAGTAATTACAATGACTTACACATATTGTATGCTTCTAAATTAACCAGGAGCACTCAGGAGGAGCCCCGTGTCTCTCTAAGGGCAGCTGGCTGGACAACAACGTGTGTGCAGAAGAGATGAGGAACAACAAAGTCACCCTTGGGGAAAAAGGGGGGGAAAAGAAGGAAATTTTTAGCAATGGTGTGGATAAGAAGGTTTTGTGGTTGTGGTAGGTGCTTCAGCTGGTTAGCTGTGTTGTGTTTGGATATCCAGGATGGCGGAAAAAGGTGAAGGGCACCCAAGAGGTGGGCAGTACAGGCCAGGGGCACCACTGGGCTGTGTTAGTTCAGCAGGAGCTGGCACAAGAGGAGATGGTGTGGGAGACAGGCAGGATACCACCCACATGCTGTCCTCTATCTCCCTGCTAAGGGGCTGTTAACAGGCTTCTAGGAGAGGAAAGGGACTGCCATTTCCTTTCCTGATCGGCAGGACTCGCTGCTGCAGGGCTTTCTGCTAGCCAAGGGCTTAGCCAGGCTAAAATACCACCTACTCACAAAGGGTTTTGTCCTGCAGTGAAGAAGACCAAGTCAAACATGGCAATGGGAAACCTTCAGGCCTGATGGCTATTAATTATTGTGTTTGAAAAGAAAATGCTGAAATTTCTGAACCACTCCAGTCCCTGCCCCTCTTTCCAGAGGGCACCACTGGCCAAGTAGGTTCTGCCTTCCCAGAGACATGGGCAATCCTGGGACCCTCGACCCCAGAGTGGGCTTTGGGGATCTCCTGTGCTTCCTGATACCTCAGTAAAGTTTGCATGTCACGGCTCTCTGCAGTGTGTCAGCCTCCTGGTGTCCTCAAACGAGGTCAAGCCAGTCCCTACTTGTCCCCAGGAGGTGACTCCCAAAGTCCCCATTACCCGCTCCGCCCTAGCAACAGGGTGCTGCCTAATTGCCTCCTTTCACCTCCCTGTCCTGCGGGGAGCCTACTCTGCTCCCTCCCAGAGCCAGGAAGGCTCATTAAGGCTTGTGCAGTGCTTGCACAGGGAACACGCCATGATTCCGGAGCATCTGGCACAGGAACAGCCCCCGCACGGCTGCTAGTGCTGCGGCAGCAGACCTTACGAACAGTAGCTGTTGTTACTAGAGGTAGTAGCTACGGAATCACGTGGGACACTATGTTTCCCAGCAGACATGGGGATCTGGCTGTCCCAAAGCCCTGTGCCCTGTCCTCTGGAACAGAGGCTGAGCTGCTTCCAGCTGCCACCTATTCCTGCACACCAGCATCTCTGCCTTCCCTCAGATCAACATAGTGGGGGTTCCGATCCCAGTGAAATGTGACTTCAGCATTCCCACAGAGCCTCCTGAGTGCTCCTCCTGCTTCCAGAGAGCTGCATCCACATGATCCTGGGGCAGCTGCAGGGTGGACCTCGGTGCGACCCAAGTTCCCAGCCCTGGCCCTCTGTTGCTACCCAAGGTGGTGTGGAGTGGTGCCCAGTCCCTGGGCTGTGGCTGACAGGCTGGATAGCAAGCTCCAGCCCCCGTGCTTTGTCACAAAGAGGAGATGGGGCATGGCAGAGCCTGTGCCCACAGGGACAATGGGGAAGTCCCAAAACCTGGCCAGAAGCGGGTAAGAGAAGAAAGAAAGAGAATAAAGGTGTTCCCCACCTGATGAAGAGTGCTGTCTGGTCAATGAAGATGGCTAAAAGAAAGCACAAGGCAGTATATTTATTAATACATGTATATTTTGCAGTCAGTGGTTACTTTTCTGTGCTCAGCTAAGGAGTACAAAACACCCTCATATCAGGAGGCAAATGGTACTTTGTTTCAATGCATTTCACTGTGGCTGCTGAAAACAAAGGGATGAAAGACTTTCTACCTCTGACTAGTGGCAAATAAGGCATGACCAGCCAGAGCAAAGCAACAATTCCAGCTTCCTACAGATCCACAGGGGTGAATTGGACCCTTGCTCTGGACTTGGTTTCACCTACAGAAGGGCACCTGGTCACTTAGTGTTGGAAACTGAAGACCAGGTCACGTGCTGTCTCTGCCTTCAGAGCCAGCAGCAAAAGGATCAGTACCCGTAACCTTTGTTGGCTCAACAAGGCTCTGACTGGCTTGCAGGCTTATACAGAGGCAGCCCATGGAAACCCTGCACTTGAGGGTCCACAAACCAACTGCTCACATTTTGTTAAGCCCCAGTAGATGGAGACAGGCCAGCAGAACACTCTCCTTCCTCAGGAGGCATCTCTATCTTGCAGCCCCACTGTGTCACCCACCACAATCACAGAAACATTGTTTTTCCTATCTTTGCGCCCGCTGCAGTTTTTGTTTGGCCATTTCCTTAGCTTCTCACCTAGAAGCCACTGATGAATAATCCTCACCACCAGTCCCAGCACTCCCTGAGGGAAACATTCCCTGGGGTCACATTGATCAGGACCAAAGCATGTTTAATTGAACCCAGAATGACATGCATGCGCGCTCCCCCCGCCTCACGCACAGAGGCACATGCCCACAAACACACCAGCTCACACTCACTTGCAGCTGGGTAGTAAAAGTGGGTGAACTACACAGGGATTAAAGCATTAAAAAAAACACAGCAAGAATACGGTGCTTGAAAGCGCCGTGTCCCTGGAGAGATTAGAGTAGCTGCCTGGAGATAAAGTAATGATGATGGAAAGTTCTTCCTCGCAGAGATTCTCTTCCTAATTATCTTGTCTGAAAAGAAAAAATTATGATCTCCCAGCTTTTATCTGTCTCTTGACAATTTTAGCTCTGTGCCTGCCTCGTTGCAAGAGGCCCAAAAGAGGAAGGAGAAGGAATTAGCCCAGGAGGCAGGAATGGTAGGAAAATGAGTGGCACAGGAGGCAATGTTTCATTTTTGTCACCACCAGCAGTGACAGCAAAGGAAGAGATGAATGATCACTGCAGCTTTGTCTTTCCAAGCCCAAAGGCAGCTTCCCTGCCTCCAGCACTGCTCTGTCAGGCAAAGGACAGCCACGAGGTCAGATTCATTGCTGAACCTGTGAAAGAGATAACAAGGTATTCTCCCTGTGATCACAGGGCAGAGTTTGGTGCTACAGTGAGGGAAGAAGACTCATGAGCTGGCAGGGGCAGGAGAGCGCCCAGATTATTCCTCTCCCACTCTTTTCCTTCTCAAACAGCTGGAAAGCAAATTCTTTCAGCAGACAGCGAGCAGCAAGAACGTTTCAAACACACACCAGCCAGAAGGACCACATGAAAAATCAGACCCATGAGCCACTCTGCAAGACAAGGATGGCCACTGATGGAAACCCAGGCATCACACCCAGCAGCTGGGGCTTTGCACAGGAGAAGTCTTTTGCTTAGTATTATCCTGGAGCTTGCTGCTTCTCCATCTGTATTAATTTCAGATGAATACAATCCTAGACCCCCTGCAGTTTAAGCCCTGATTTAGAGGCAGTTGGTGTTTGGCTAGTAGGGTGCAGAGACAACTGAAGTTTCGTAGCCAGCCCAGAGCCAAGGAAAATCTCAAAACAAACAGATATTATAAGCACAAAGCTATGGAGGGTGGAGGGAGGCGATTTTCTCAGTGGGGATGGAGGCTGGTCCTATAGGAGCTATTTGCAAACCCATGATTCATTCCCACAGCATCACTTTCTCCTTCTTTACACTCCTGTTGACATGCAAACATGAGCTGTTGCCTCTCCTACACAATGAGAACTGTGTCCAGTTCTGGAACCCTCAGCTCAGGAAGGATATTGGGGTGCTGGGGCATGTCCAGAGCAGGGCAGTGGAGCTGGTGAAGAGTCTGGAGCACAAGCCCTGTGAGGAGCCGCTGAAGGAGCTGAGGGTGTTTAGCCTGGAGAGGAAGAGGCTCAGGGGTGACCAGATCACTCTCCAACGCCGTGAAAGGAGGCTGTGGCCAGGTGAGGGTCGTTCCCTTCTCCCAAGCAACCAGACAGGACAAGAGGACATAGTCACAAGCTGCATCAGGAGAGGTTCAGGTTGGACATTAAGAGGAGTTTCTTCACAGAAAGTGATTAGACATTGAAATGGGCTGCCCAGAGAGGTGGTGGAGTAACCATCCCTGGAGGTGTTCAAGGAAAGACTGGATGCAGCACTCAGTGCCATGGTCTGGTTGACAAGGTGGTGCTCGGTCATAGGTTGGACTCGATGATCTCAGAAGGCTTTTCTAACCTGATTCTGTGATCAAAGAAAAACAAAAAAACCAAGCAAAATTGCCCCAATTCACTCCTTCTGCTTATATTTATCCTTGTTGTTTAAAAGAAAAAGAGTAAGTAGAACTAGGCCTCTAGGGGGTTTCAAGTAAAAAAAAAATACTAAGTTTGCAGACGCCAGGTTGGGGGGCAGGGGCCGGGGCGGATACAGCACAGGCGCTCCGTGGCCACCCCACGGCCGCCAGCGCCCCAAGGCCCCGCGCTGGGCAGGGAGACGGCCAATCAGACGCGCCGGGCGGCGCGCTCCGTCCAATGGGCGCCCAGGTGGGCGGGACTTCCCGCGCCGGTTGCTATGACAAGCGCGGCTCTTCCTTAGCAACGGCGCTGGGCCGCGGCGGCCGCGCAGGTGAGGCCGCGCCTGGAGCTCCGCGGTCCCGCTCGGCGCCGCTGGCCGAGTTCTTCCTCCGCGGGGCCAGGGGCGGCAGACCGGCGTGGAGGGGCTGCTTCGGGTGTGCGGTCCGCTCGGGCCGCGTTCCGCTGCCTCGCACCCTCGGGCTGTGGCCGCGGGCACGCCCCGGGCTGGGGCTGGGTACTGAAGTGGCTCCCGGGGGTGACGCCAGGCAGGTGGGGATTCTGTCCTGCAGAGGTCGTGGTTTGGGACACCTGCGGGTCCCACGGTCCCCGTGTGAGGGTTGGTGGTCTGTCTGACTTGGTGCTTTCGCCAACAGCTCTACGTACGTGGCATAAATGATTGGTGTGTCGCTTGACACCGTGTTTGTTTCTTTTTCCGTTTAATATGGGCTCACCTTTGCTCCCCCTGGGTAGGAGAGGAAGATGCTTTATTGTGAGTGAAAGAACCAGAGGGAAGATCACGGTGAAATGCTCTGAATCAGCCTGTGCTGTGCCTCTGCATTGCCCAAGTAGAGGCAAGTTGGTAATGAGGCACTGATGCACGTCCAGAGTTTTCCCATATGGCCCTCCCCAGCTGACAAATGCTCGGGGATCTGAGGAGCAAGTGCACAAACGAGACCAAGATGTTCTGTTAAACATTTCTGTCCAGACAAGTACGCAGATTCTGTGCCTAAAATACTCCAACCCTTCTCTTGTCATGTGCAGTTTGAAACTCTTGCAGATAATAGTGTCCTGGGAAAATCCTTTTGGAATCAATCAAGAGTACTAGCAGCTGATATATTCTTCTCTTGTCCTCTGTTGAAAGCTGTACCTTGGCTCAGCTCTTCCCTCAAGTGGCACTGGTGCTTCTGGGAAGTGCTGTGCTCCTCACTCATGGAAAAAGATACAGTTTAATAATTTGTTTACATTAATGGTCTATGAGCTAAGACTCTCAGCGGAGTGTGAAGGTGGTGTTGAGGAAATGCAAGTGAGTGAGATAGCATGATATTCTCATAATAGTTTCATTTGCCTTTTGTTTTAATTGAAAGCCTTCTGTGTCTTGCCCGTGTTTGTTTTTGTTGAAGCAGTGTCCTCTAGGTCAAGAAGCAACTCCTCCTGCTGAAGCTGATCAGAGAGCAACACAGAGCCGTGTTCCTCTCAGCTGGCTGTGCTGCAGCACTTTGCTGAACTCCAGGAAGCCCCTCTGCCCCTTCCTGGAGTCTCTGTGGAAGGACCATGGAAGAAACTGAGGAAGAAAAAAAGGATGAGGCTGATTATAAAAGGCTTCACAGCTTTCCTCTGATTAGGGTAAGGAGGGGGATGGATTACACATTTACCAGTGTCAGAGATATGAAAATTTGCCTTCATTCTTACTAGCCTTCTCCCACTGTGTAGCTACTGTGAGAACATGTATACTGATGGTCCTGCAGAGGGATCCTGGTTGTCACTGCTGCTTTCTCCCTGTCCTTGACCTCTGCCAGGGAAATCTAATAGCACCGGTGTTCCCCATGTCAGCCAGAGGAAGCCTGGGGCGAAGTGATCAATCAAACAGATTGAGAGCACACTGCCTTTGGAGCCCTCTCCTATGTTTTGGATGCAGCTTGCTTTTTGTTCTAGAGAAGCTGGAACAAAAGATCTTGCTAGCCAGCCAGATAGCAGCAGTAGCAAAAAAAGGCTGTGTAATTTACACTTCCTTGTTACTCATATAGCAATAATTAAGGACTGTGGTTGAAACAGTATTAATGTGTTTTCCCTTTATCTTGTAGCAGAAAAACTGACAAATGTCTTGGTCTCCTCCTTTAAGCTGTGCTTGCACAGTGCTAGTTTTCATATAGGCAGAGAAGAATTCCTCATTGGAGGAATGTTTCATTTATAATGCAATGAGCCATTTTCATATTTACTCTTTCTAAGCCCCCGACAGAGCCAGTGCAGAACTAAGAGGTACTTACTGATGTCTTGTGTCCAGCTCTTATTTTTCTGCTTAGTTGTCTTGTTTGTTTGCTCTTTCCAGCACTCGGACATGCCGGAGGAGATGCGCGTAGAGACCATGGAGCTCTGTGTCACGGCATGTGAGAAGCATGCCACCAACAATGAGGTACTAGCCACCTCCCAAAGTGGGCAGCCTGCTGCTACTGCAGCTCAGGGAACCTGCAGGAGCAGACATAAGAGTGCAGGCCAGAGCACTCAGGTCCTGACATCCTATTACTGTCTCTCTGCACTGAGCTAGGGCAGAAGGAGGCAAAGAGCTTGGCTAGATCTCAGATGCAGTTCCCTTGGTCTGCAGGATCCATAATAGCACTTTGAAGCGTTTAGTAGTGGTGCTGCCTCCCAGACCTTACCTCCTTGCTTATTCTGCCTTCCTGAGACATGCTTCCACTCTGTTCATAAAATGCCCTGTGTCCTGAGGTTCAGAACTGCAAGGAACCTCTTGTTTTGGGGATGAGTACATGAAAGTCTGTGAAGTATTCCCTCTTGGCTTTATGACCAATGATAAAGGGAAAACATACCTTGCTTCATGGGCGGAGCACTGCCTGTCACTGTAAAATCTTTCTCTCGCTTTTTTTTGGATCAAGCAGGGTGTGATCTGGGAGAAGTGAGCCTTTTAAAAGTCAGCCTACTTTCAGTGTTTTGGTAATTAGATGGAGAAAAAAAATTGGACTCCTGTAAAAATAGCTCCAGCTTAGTGACCTGAATCTCCTCTCATAGTCACCACAACCAGCGTAACTTCAGCAGCATCTAAAGCAGAACTCTTGCTTCAGACTGTGTGAACAACAGAAGTGATGTAGTTCTTTAATTTCTCCTAGCTGCTGTGCTGGAGGCTGCTGACACCTGTTCTGCCCTGGGGTGTACCTCTGGGGAGCTCCCAATTCCTGCAGTGCAGCTGCTATACCTGTTGCCCATGGCTTGAGTAGTCTTAAAGGGAGGAGAAGACTAGGGGGATGTTTGCATAAAACCTCCCTGGTTGCTTTTTCTCACGCTATGCGTTCTTCCTTAACATTCTCCAGAGCGCTGCCAAGATGATCAAAGAGACGATGGACAAGAAATTTGGGTCCTCCTGGCATGTGGTGATCGGGGAAGGTTTTGGTTTTGAGATCACTCACGAGGTGAAGAACCTGCTGTACATGTTCTTTGGTGGCAGCCTGGCCGTGTGCGTCTGGAAGTGCTCCTGACCCCTGGCTGGGTCCCAGACTTGCTGAATACAAGAGATTTCTTCCTGCTCTTGACAAGTTTTGTATGATCTGGAGGTGGGGCTTTATTTTTAATACTTAAATGTCAAGATTTCTTTTTTTCATACTGACGTAACAGTTCTGTGGGATACATAAAGTTGGTGCGTGTATGTATGTATAAACTTGCTAAACTGTCCTGTCCTTGCTTGTGGGATTTCTCATCTGTCTGTGGCTCTTCCCTTGAGAAGTGAGGAACAGGTAATCTCACAACACACTGCACAGCAATGCTAGCAGGGGAAAGCAAAAGCAAAAAGGTGCTACCTAGACATTTTTTTAACTCCCACTTATTCCACATAGTTTCCTCTCTCCTCTGCTTTCTCCACTACCATGCAGTATGGTTCTGACCAGCACCTGTCTTTCCTCTCTCTGGATGCTGCTTATACCTTCTTCCTCCCTTCTAAGATGTCTGTGCAGACCTGACAGCACCAAGGGTCTCCCTTCAGGCTGCCTGTGGAGGTGTGAGCCATAGGGAAGCAGTCCCGGCTTGGCCTTCCCTGCTGTTTTGGGAGGGTACAACAGCTGAACTGCCTGGGTGTAGGAGGTTGCTATGCAAACTGCCCCCTCCTTTCTCACCCACAGCACACTGAGACAGCATGAAAACACAGGCGGCTGACGATGCCTGGGGAGTGGGTGAGAGCTCTTTTTAAGGCTCAAAAGCCTCCCTGTCAGTTCCTGGGGGTGTTGTAAGTGCTGTGTACTTTCAGCATCTTGTTTGGAGGCTGACAGAGGAAGGAGGCTCCATGAGAAATGTAAGTTGGTCATCAGAAACCTAATGTCTTTTTGGACTTGCTTCCTTTTAGCCTGTTTCATTTCTTAAAGCTGTCGGTGTTGGAGGATCAAATGAGCGTAACTATGTTATGTGTATGGCATATTTATAAAACCTGAGGAACGGTGTTTTTACAATAAAAGTTTAGTAAAATGTCTTTGTGTGTGTGTTTATGTAGGCAAAGTAGTTCAAGAAACATGGAAATAATTAAGCAATAGTGTAGCACAGGCAGAAGACAATGACAGGTCTCCATCCTGCAGATTTCCTGTGTGACTCTCATCCTCCCTGTTCAGTTCCTTTTACCAGTGCAAGCCACGATGGTGAGGAAGGTTGCCAGCCCCATGGTGCTGCTGGCCACATTTCTCTGTCCCGGCAGCTCTCTAAGCAGTAGCAGCAAGGGAATGTAGCTGTGTCCGCTGCCCCGCCAGTGTGCCTCGACTCTGACTGCTGGAGTCTCATATTTATGGCTTCCTTAATTTTCAGAGTTCCTCTCAGAATGTTGCCAGCTGACACCTCTAGTCCATAGTTCAAGTCTGAAGGATCTTTCTCCATTAATGCCTGTGGTGGATCAACCTGGTCTTACAATTCCTCTTGTTCCTTTTCTGGATGTCAAGTGTTATGCTAGAGATGTCCTTTCTCAATTTCATTACGTCAGGGAGCCAGGAATTGGAGTAATATGAAGACAACTAAAAATTATTTCAGATTTGGACCATCTGTGCTTGGCTGGGCCAAGGAAGGTTGGTACCATGATAGCTGCCCCGTGATCAGCATTGTTGTGCTGTGTAGAAAAGCCCAAATCCTTTGAGCTACCTCGTCATGCGGTTGCTCTGTGTCCCTCCAGCTGGCTGCCTTTACATGAAGATAGTGCTGTTGACCAGACTTTCTGCAGCTGGCAGGCGGAAAAGATTATTTCTTCTTCCACAACTTTCTGTCCCTTCTAAATTCAGAGGAGGAGGTAAAGCCAGTGTCTTTAGAAAGCCCCACACTGGAATGGGATGATGCCTTCAGTCATACTATGGTCACTTTAATCATGCCTCTTTCACACTAATGAATAATTAACTGCTCTGTGCATGTGCACAGACATGCTGGTCATGGGCATCTCTGCAGGGTCGTGGTGACCTGCAGATGACCACAGGGAGCTGCTGACCTCAGCACACAATCTCTTGGACTTGCTGCCTGTTTTATCTTCTTGGACACCAGTTGACCAAAGCTAATGTCTCCATGACCTGCCTTGGCAACAGGGGAAGGGTGAGTGCTGCCCAGCCTTCTCAAAGCATGAGTGTGCAAACAGATTGAGGTGAGCTCGGTGTGAATATGCAGCAAGCCAGCTCTCACACTGCCATTCTCACTAGGGAAGTGCAACATGTTTCACAGGCGAGGGCCAGCTATTTGTGTGCCTGAGGGACTTCCTATAGGAAGTTACCATGAAGAGACAAACCCTTAGCTGGTTTGCATTCCCATCATTAATGTTGTACCTGAAAGCATGAGCCTCAGCCTCCCAAAATGCAGCTGTGTGTGTCAGGGCCCCTGCTCTGAGGCAAGTGTTCAGTAAGATCAATTATCCTGCCTGTTGCAAGTCGAGCCATGCTTTGCTGGCCCCTGTGTGTTAGAAGAAAGACTTTAGCTGTCCTTTTGCTGTGGAGCTGGAACATTTTTGGGCATACCTGTAATTTTCAGAGGAGTAAGGTTTATGGATCCGAGATGGCCCCTTGTCCCGTGTTTTCCCACAAGAGACCCCTCTGCAGCTGATGAACCTGGTGGACCCAGTCCAAAGGATGCCACAAAGATAATCAGAGGGCTGGAGCACCTCTGCTGTAAAGACAGGCTGAAAGGGCTGGAGTTGTTCAGCCTGGAGAAGGAAGGCTCTGGAGAGACCTTACAGCACCTACCAGTACCTAAAGGGTGTCAACAGAAAAGCTGGAGACAGACTTTGTCAGGGCCTGTTGTGAGAGGACAAGGGTTAGAGGTTTCAAACTAAAAGAGGTTTGTTCTAGATTGGATATAGGGAAGAAGTGTTTTAGAATGAGGGTGGTGAAACACTGGAACAGGTTGCCTGGAGAGGTGGTGGGTGTCCCACCCCTGGAAGCATTCAGGAATAGGTTGGATGAGGCTCTGAGCAATATAATCTAGTTCAAGGTGTCCCTGCTCTTTGCAGGGACATTGGACTGAGTGGCCTCTAAAGGTCCCTTCCAAGCCAAACTATGATTCTATGAGGCTTTGGAGCCTCTAAGGCCTCTCTCCTTTTTACTATAAAACTGCTCTCAGTTGCTGTAGGATTTTTCCATATGGACTTTCAGTGGAAAGCTGGGAAAGCTGGCAACAGTTTGATTGCTATTATGTTTTCCCTCTCATTTCTTGCCCCCCTGCATATTGCTGCCATTTCCCATCAAAGCATCAGGCTGAGTCAGATGTAGAAAACGAGATGGAAAACGCAGGGTGATGGGTGGGTGCCAGCCAAAATGACTCTTTCTATCCGCCCGTCACCTAAAGCTGCGATAGCAGCTCAGAGGCTGTGCTTCATGACTTCATCCCTCCCTGCTGAGGGGAGATGGGCAACATCATTATCAGCTGCTGATGAGTCCTGATTTGGAGCTAGCAGTGAAAATGTCCTCGGATGCAGGGCTCCTCCTCCACCCCAAGGGTGACTCGAACCTGCTGGGAAGATGGAGGAAGAGCAGGAGGGGGGCGATGAGAAGAAAGAGGTGCAAATTCAACTACATTTCTATGATGATGTCATGGCAACAAGGTACATCGAAGTGCTTGTCAGGTGATCGGGGCAGGCTTTGAAGGTCTCCAGCTTTCCTCCGTTGCTGCAGGCTCATGTCTGACTCGCTGAAAAATCTTTTGGTTAATATTTAATGCCAACACTGAAGTGCTAAAGGTGCCAAATGCCTCACCTAAGCCCCCTGCCTTTGCTTTCCAATGGGATGCTGAATCAGGGTGAGGGGGTAGGGTTGCAAGTTTCACTATCTGGCAATGGGACTAACAGTCACTCGGGTGGCTTCAGCCCACAGCGTCCCTGTGCCTTTCTGACTCTAGGACAGGGAGGGAGGTTTCTATCCCCTCTAGACCAGTTTGGAGCTGGTTTGGGGCACCGAAAGGAGAAGGTGCCGCCCTCTCTTCTCAGTTTTCAAGGCTGGCTCTGGAATAAAGAAATCTGTGGCCCTGCTCCGGGAGACGAGCCCAGCTCCTCTGATGCGATCAGTTAGTACATGGAGTTGGTGTTTTGGTTGGTTCGTTGTTTTTTCCTGAGCCATGACCTAATGATCCCATGTTCCTGCTACAGCCCCTCCTAGGGGCCTTCTTTCTGAACCGTGTGTCCGGACTGGATTCAACAAACTTCCCGGCGCAAGACGCTATGTTCCTCCACCCAGAGAAGCCATCTGCTCCCCTCCACCCAGCTCCTTCTGCGGGGCTTCGAGCTCGCCAGCCGGGCTGGAAAGCTCTCCTCCTCCTCGCTTGCCCCGGCTCTCCTCGGCCATCTTGTTAGCAGAAGGCATCGAATACGGGGCTGGCGGAATCTGGGGCGGGTGATGGTGTCAGCCGGAGGCGGTTTCCAGGCAACTGTCGCGCCGTGGGACACGCGAGCCAAGAACACCGGGGACAGCGCGTTCTCAGCGCACCGCCTGGGAGGGGACCGAGACAGACACCGAACGAGCCGGCACAGGACGGTGCGGACAGGGTGCTGCAGGGATGGCAGCTGAGGAGGGGGTCTCCAGAATATCCCCTTCGGCCCGCTGATCGTCATACCCTCCCTGGCTGGGAGTGAGGATTTCCGAGGTGGCTGCTGGCGCATCCCGCCACAAGAAAGGACTACATGATGTATGGGATTTCACATGCCTTCTGCATCCTTTGGAACATCAAAGAGAAAAGAAACATTGATCCAGACTCTGTACCCCAGCCCCCAGACTTTTTGCAGGTGGTCCTGTGCTTCTCTGTCCCTTATCAAATACAAGCTCCATCCCTACAAGTCATGAACCATTTTTGTGCACGCATCCCAGCTCTGTGTCCCTGAGTGTCACTGAAAAAGTGAATTTCTTGTAAAAAAAAAAAGTCTTTCCCTTCCACAAGCTGCCAGTCTTCCCCAGCACTTGGTGGGTCCCACTGCCCCTCTGTGCTGATTCCTAAGGCAGTGTCCCCACTCCTGCCTGCCTGCCTGCCTGCCTCCTCTACCTGCTTTAGAGGCCCTGGGAGCATCCCTGCCCATGAAACTCACCTGCCTGGTAGCCCTTCCTTACGCTGCCTCCCCAGCATTCCCCCTCGCAGCAATGTTGATACTCACATCCCCTTTGTTTTATCCAGTTTGAGTGGTTTTTGAGAGGGGCGTGAGTGCAACTGATTTTGAATGGATGGGGGAGGGTGATAAAATTGATTTGGCCGAGCAATGGGAAAAAAATTCTTCTGGATTCTGAGAGTGCAGCTAAGATGAACATGGGGAATGGGGCTACATAGTGCTTGGCAGGGTGCGTGCTGCAGAGGAGCAGAACAATTTTAATGTCCTGTATTCCAGGAAATGTTCTGCAGCCCTGTGCAGGTGGCAGCACAGAGAGACAGGACAGTGGGGAGTCATCTGCAGCCATTGCTGTCCCTGAGCCAGCCTTGCAGCTATTGATTTGGAACTTGCCCTGTTCACACTAACCTTGGCAGTGCCTGCTCGACCCTTATCAGTGCTGATAAATCCCGCCAAAACCTCCTGTCCCATCCTGGTGGTGTCATACCATGAGGTGCTGTGGTGACAGATCTTTCCTGCCACTCTGCCCTCGCACCAGTTGCTCTTTTGCTGTGATGCTCTAAATCCAGGAAACCTCTCTCCTATTTTTGCACAGAAGCAGCCACACCGTTTTTAACCTAGTGTGGTTGCCCAGTCCTTGCTGAATTTTTTTTTGCGAGAAAGGATGCGGTGCCGGCTGCAAATGCTTTTTCAGAGGAAATTTAAAATCAGCCTTCTATTTCTTCTGCTCTTGGCCCTTCTCGTGCACCTGGTGATGGATTTTGCTCTCCCTACAGCCCACAGGGCCTGTGGCTGCAATACAGAAGCACCAAAAGTCGTGGGTGTCCGGTCAGGCAGCTCCATGCCAGTTGGTCTCAAAAAGCTGAGCCTGCAAATCCTTCAGGATTTCAGTGGAAGCAACGGCTCCTTGGAGAAAAGTTCCCAGCCACAGGGAGTGGGGTTGCACATAAGGGCTGGAGACCCAGTGGTCCAACAGCAGCACGAAGAGGGGAATGCAGGGTGGACCAAGGGATCAAAGCTGGCAGCACTCTTCGAGCATCCTCTTTACAACATCCCAATCCCAGAGGTGACAGAGAAAGACAAGCTGTTTATCGTCAACCCCATGGAGAAGTTCAGCCTGCATAGCAGCGGGAGTGACGAATGGTGAGGAGCAAGTTCAACCCTAGCTTGCATTTGGGGGATATGTGGGTTTGAGGGGACAAGCAGCAGGGACCAAATACGTAGTTTCCTTATGGAGATCAGCACCCTATCCCAGAGGGGCCCCTATTGCTAAGCATGCTCTTCTCATACCTCAAATCCTCTCTTAGCCCTGAATTTTTGGGCTGCTACCTATAAGCTTGTAGAACACAGCAAAGCCAAAGGAGATTCTTGAATTATTCATTGTATTATGGATATCTGATCAGTGATCTCCTCAGCTCCTTCCCTTCCCCAATGCAGACTAACCCTTAGTCTCTCTCTCTGTATATGAGGAAGTCCCCGCTCCAGATTTCTAACCAGGTTTATCCCCCTCTCTTGGTATGTTGAAGATGCAAAGCCTACAATGTAGGTCACCTCTAACCATGAGACCATTCCTGTCCTGCATTGTGCAGGATATTGCCTGACCTCTTTAGGCTCGGCCGTATGGTGAGCTCACTGCTGATGGCTGTCTATTTTTATCTTTGGACTACTAACCTCTAATTAGAAGGGAAGATATTAAAAGCTTTAGCATTGTAACAGGCTTCCTTACAGAAAGCACACCTTCCAAAAATGGTGCCTGCTAGAACTGGGAGAGAATGAAAGCTGGCTTAAGAGCTGGTTTCTACAAGCAGGCATTTGTCTTGTCTCTGAGGATCATCTATGGGTAGCCTTGGGTCTGATTTGATGAAATCAATGCACAATCTGTGTTTTCCTAGAGAGAGACATGGATTTGGGTTATAGATGCCCTGGGCTAACTGTCCCATTGCAATGCCAGTGTGTGCTAGCACAGAGGTGGAGCAGATACCCCCAGGGGCTCCCTTGAATGCCAGCAAACTGCAAATTTGCAGGATGCACAGAGACAGGGATAACCCAAACTTATCCCCCTGGGAAAACCAGGGGTCTATGATAAACCCACCCAAGGGGAATGGGTTGTTGAGGATGGGAGTTTGCGCCAGTTCTGGCGCTGGCACGGAAGCCCATGCTTCTCCAGCCTTGTTCTGTGGACACACGTGTGTCCCCAGTAAGCACACGGAGGGGTGTAGCAGATTGTACTCCTGGGAGCTAATCCCTTAGGGAAAAGCAATGAGATGATCTGTTCCAGCAGGGAAATAAATGCATGGATGAAAGAAGCAGGATCAGCCCAGGGATTTTCCATGGGGGATGGAGGAAAGACATTGTGTCCCATCTAGCCATGCTGGTGGGTCTTCCTGGCCACTGACTTTGGGTGGGATCTGCCAGGTGCCAAGAGCCCCATGGAGGCCATATGGGGCAGGGTGTTCTGCCACCATGAAACCTGGAACCCATCCAGGGCTTGCTCTGGGCTTTCTCCCCACCTCACCCTCCATGCTCTGGCTCACAGGAAGGGCTCGGGGACACAGGACCCACCTTGACCCAACTAAAAGCTGTCATTGTTGTTGGGGTGGTGGTGGCTGTCGGGCTGCAGGGTCAGCAGCAGTAAAGCCGAGACGCTCCTCCCGACAGGGAAGACGGCCTATGACACCTACCCCACCTGGCTCAAATTCCATGTTGGCATCAACCGCTATGAGCTGTACCCCCGCCGGGACCCCCTGTTGCCCACGCTGCTCTGGGATTTGGCCACGCAAAGGATCGTCAGCTCGGGTACCATCTCCCTGCCCGCACCCCTGTTCACATCCCTGCCCCGCTGCCTGCTGCCTGCCTTCCTCAGCCTCATGTGACTCCTTTCAGTCCAGAAGTCCGGCGGGACCCAGCTCAAGCTCATCATGACGTTCCCAAACTATGGGCAGGCCCTCTTCAAGCCCATGAAGTGAGTAAAACCTGGGACAACTCTATACCTCACCCCCATGGTCCTGTTAGGTAGTGAGGAGTGGCCAGAGGGGATCATGGAGGGAGAAATGGAGAAATGCTTCATGCGCTGCCTCGCTTCAGCACCTTCATCCCAAAACTGAGGCGAGCAGAATGGTCCCTTTTCCCTTGCCTTCTCTGGCGGTGCTTGCTGCAAACTGGATGCAGCTTGTGATGGAGTAGTGACCTCCAGTGGTGGAAAGCAGAAGGAGGTCCATGAGAACCATCCAAGAGCCTCCAGTCCCTGAGGGCTTCCCCACCCTTGAGTTAGAGGCAGGGATTGTGTGGAAGCCTGGATAGGGGGCTTGGAGCCACACCACCCATCAGGAAGTGACTGGAGGAGATTGGGTCTGGTTATGTCTCCAGTGTCAGCAGGCGACGCAAGGTGAGTGGTGGTTTGGAACTAGTCCCATGTTTGGAGTGACCCCATTCATGATGACTGCCCCCCCCCGTCCCCTCTCCTTCCAGGCAGACCCGGGACCAGGAGACCCCCATTGATTTTTTCTACTTCTCAGACTTTGAGCGGCACAATGCAGAGATTGCAGCCTTCCACCTGGACAGGTGAGCATAAACTTTGCATCCAACCCTGCCCTCCCTAACTGGAAAAGCAGCAGAGAAACTGCTCCTCCATCCCACCTCTCGCTCCCTGTTGCGAGGGATACCTGTGTCTCCTGTCAGTTTTAATAACTTGCTGTTATTGAACCAGCTGAGGTCAGTAAGAAATGGTTCCAAGTTCTGTGTTTCAGGATCCTGGATTTCCGGCGAATGCCCCCAGTCTCTGGCCGTTTGGTCAACATAACAAAGGAGATTCGGGACATCACCACAGACAAGAAACTGGCCAAAACTTTCTTCATCTCCCCAGGTACGCCTTCATGCTCTCCATCCTGTCCTGTGGCCACCTGGATGGAGCTCACCTGGAGCTGGCTGCTGCTGTGCTGGCTCCCCCCACACTTGGACAAACTATTGTGCTGGGGACTGTTCCAGGTCCCATGGACACCCTGCCACAGGCCTTTGCTCCTCACAGCCTCCCTTGCCATTGCTTTGCTGGTGGCACATGGCCAGAGCGTGTGGAGCATCCTCCCCTGGCTGCCTGCTGGACCACCCTGCCTGAGGGTCGCAGGCTCGTTGCCTTCCTTGTCTTTGTCAACCTTTGCTTTGTCCCCATGGCCAGCGGGTAACGTCTGCTTCTATGGGGAGTGCTCCTACTACTGTTCCACCGAGCACGCCCTCTGTGGCAAACCGGACCAGCTGGAGGGCTCCATGGCTGCCCTGCTCCCTGACAAGACCTTGGCCAAGCGCCGCTCCTGGCGCAGCCCCTGGCGCCGCTCCTACCACAAGAGCAAGAAGGCTGAGTGAGACGGGGCATAGGGGGTGTGGGGACATGGGCCAGCAGACCCATGGGATGGGAGGGGGCTTCTCCACAGCTGCTGTCATGGCCCCATTCCCCTCCCTGGCCTCTGCCACCAGGTGGGAGCTGAACCCCAACTACTGCGCTCAGGTGCGAGAGATGCCGCCCTACGACAGGGGCCATCGCCTCCTTGACCTCATCGACATGACGATCCTCGATTTCCTTATGGGTGAGCCCCTCCATGCCTGTGCTGAGGGCTCTGGAGGTCCCTCAGGACCAAGAGGCCCAAACGGCTCTGTGTCCTGTGGTGCAATGCCCTGCGAGGTTTGTCAGCAAAAGTGTTCAGACTGCAATGAGCTGCAGTCTTACCCACGAGTGCACAGGGCTGTGCCACTAGGGCGTTTCCCAGGCAGAAGTCCAAGGTCAAGGGGTTCCAGGAAGACCCCAACTGAATACCCTGGACATGGGAAGCACCTTCCAGCATGCTCTCACATGCAGCCCCTGGAGAGCCAGAGGTGGAGATGATGCTGCCCAGGGCTCTTGCTGCCTCTCCTGTCCCTGGGCCCCTTCTTCCTCCCTGCACTGTCCCTTCACTAGCATCTGACTTGGAGAATTTCCCATCTCCTCATTCCTGGCCACCCAGCCATGCCTTTGCCATTACTTCTGCTCCATTTGCCACTGTTGTCCCTCTGTGGGGCTGCTGGGATGATAAGCGGCCTGGAAGCTGTGGGGTCTCTGCTCAGTTCCGCTCCATGGCCATGGCCACCAGATGGACACCTCAGAGGTGCCTCCAACCCTTTTCCCCAGGCTCTGGGTTTCAGTCTCACACCAGGAGAGTGCTCCATGTCCCTGCTCCCATCTCCCAGCCCCACATTCTGATGGCAAATTTGTTGGCCCACCACAGGCAACATGGACCGGCACCACTACGAGACCTTTGAGAAATTTGGGAATGACACTTTCCTGCTCCACCTGGACAACGGTCGTGGGTAAAGCTGGGGAGTAGGGGGAGCAATCACAGCAAAGGGGTGGGGGGAGACCTCCAGTCTTGCTGAAATGCTGCCTTGACACCTCCTGGTGGGCTTCTCCCCACCCCCAGCTTTGGCACACACTCGCGCGATGAACCGTCCATCCTGGCCCCTCTCCAGCAATGCTGCAGGTAAGGGGCTGCCGCTGCCCACCCTGGATCTGGTCTTGGGGAGAAGGTCTTCCTACTGAGACCTCTCCCTCCTCATCTCTGGCAGCATCAAGAAGTCGACTTACCTGCGGCTGCAGCTGCTGGCCACCCAGCCCTACCGCCTGAGCGACGTGCTGCGGGAGGCACTGGCCGCCGACCCACTGGCCCCCATCCTGGCTGAGCCCCACCTGCAGGCGCTGGACCGGCGCCTGGGGAAGGTGCTGGTGGCTGTGGGACACTGCCTGTCCAGGGCAGCCCGCCAGGAAGAGGTGCTGGTGGATGATGTGGGGTCATGGGTCTGATGGGGGGCTGGGTAACCCTGCTGGGCTGGGGTGTTTTGGACTGCTGTCGAGGATGATGTGGGGATCGATGTGCAGCTCTGATTGTGTGTAGCGTTAGCTTTTGGTGGTGCTGGAGCTGGTGGCGTGATGAACCAGGAAAGCAGGTTGTAAGGATAGCTAGGACAGGGAGGGAATTTAAATAAAAAGGTTGGCCTAGTGGAGAAGACACAAGCTGTGATCTTCCTCACCAAGGCTTCTTTCCCAGCCCTGGTCTGTCCTTGCATGCCTGGACGTGTCACTTCAGCCCTCCAAAGCCTTTTAGGAAAGGGTAGGGATTTTTCCTGTCTTTCCCCAGCAAGAGCTGCCAAACTGGAACAGCTGGCAGTCTCCTTCTGCCCTACCCCTGCCCCTGGCATGGTGATGCTCTGGTAACCCCCAGAAAGAGAGCTGAGACTCCCCACTGCTGGTGTAGGGAAAATGAGGCACAAGCTCCCAGCCACTCACCGCTTATCTTTGCCCCAGTCTTCCCACACCCACTCAAAAACTCCCATGGCTCTGGCAACACCGCCTCCTCCACGGGACCAGGGATGCAGCAAGGACAAACCCCACTCCCCCCAGAACATCTTCCCAAATCTCCCAGGAACCGCTGCTGACTCCCTCCACACCTGAAAAAGTGGCTCCTGAGGAGGGGATGGATTGACCTGGGGCTGTGCACCCTACTTAGTGCCTGGTGGCTCAGCACCCAGCTTATCCCCTGAGCCTCCCAGGGGGGTTAATCCACGCAGGGTTACGTCAGCTGGAGCAGGTGCCATTGTGACAGCCACTGCCAGGGTGCCCAGGTCGGGACACGGGATTGCCATCAGCATGGCCAGAGATAAAGGTGCCACTGAGGAGGGGAGATGCCCTCTGTCCCAGCCAGACACTTGCAAAGGTATGAGAAGCCATAGGAAAGGGTGAAAAAGGGCAGCTGGCACAGTGGGAGATGGAGCTGGAAAAGCTAGGCAGAGATTTTGGCTGGAACAAAAAATGGGCTCAAAAGGAAGAGAAAAAAATAAAAAAAGGGAGACAAAGAGGATCTGTTTGCATTACACAACGGGGCTGGGGACGCTGAATCGGGGTTTGTTGTGGTGTGCCTCCCCGATGCTGACAGCACATCCTCCTGCCGCTGCCCTGGCTTGTGCCCCAAAGCCCAGCACACCGAGGAAAAGGTTTCAGGGCTGTTTTGCAATAGGTTCCTCCCCTTCTGCCAGCTTCGTATTTTTTTTTACTCTTTATATAAATACCTTTTTGCCCCATACCCAAAGCCATTCCTGCACCATGCCCCACAGACATGGCCTAAACAACCGTGTCCAGACACAGATGGCCGGTTCCTCTCACTCTCAGAGCTCCCCCAGGCAAATCTTTTTCCGAGGCGCCGTCAGATCTAAAACACGAGGTGTGGGAGGGTGGTTGTTTTTTCAGCGTGGTGAGTTTGCACAAGGTCCCAGCTGTGCCGCAGCGGTTCAAGGTCCCATGGGAGCAGCCCGGTTTGGCTCACACGCCCCTGACGAGCCGGCCCAGCCGCCCATGGGGAAGAGCGATGGCAGCGGGGTGTCTGGGGCCAGTGGCCCAGGGAGCAGCAGAACACGCCTGCCCAGTCGAGGCGGCGTGGGCACACGGGTGTCGAGCGGGACTGCCCACGCCCCAGGGACAGGTTCGGCCGTGTCGCCGTGACGGGTGGTGCCTGGGGTGCGGGGATTTCCCACCCCACCAGGAACAGCAATCCAGTCACCCCAGCAAAGCCCAAACGGGGTCGTGCACCTGGGAGCTCCCATTTTGGACTGGCATCACCCACGCCTTCGGCTGGCAGCGTGGGCTGACTGGTGCCCGTGCTGGACATGGCGGGAGGAACCCCAGGGCTGGGGTGTTTGGGGACCAGGTCCTGGTGGGCAGCAAAGTGCGGATGGGCCCTCATTATCGCCGCCCCCCCAAATGATGAAAATAAAATGAAATGAAATAAAAAGAATNCGCAAAACAAAAGGGAGCGGCGGCGGCGGCGGCGGCCAGAGCGGCCAGGAAGCAGCCGGGAAGGACGGAGGGGATCGTTCCGCGCTGCGCGGCACTTGCCGGTGGGTTTGTGAGGGGCACGGCGCGGGCAGGGGGGGGAAGCCGGGAGCTGCGGGCGGCCGGCTCGTACGGCGGCCTGGGGCGAGGGGAACGGGGAGATGTGTCGGGCCGGCGATGCAGAGCGGCCAGCGGGGCCGGGGCAGCCGCTCCACGGAGGGGAAAGGAGGCGAAGGGGTTGATCGGCCTGTAAGGTTTAAAGGGAGGCGGCTCTCTTCCGGGGCACCCCACGGCCGCCGGCTCGGGACGGTGTTCCGTGTGGGCCGGGACCCCTGCCACAGGGGTGGGGTCCCCGCGAGTGGGATCCCGCCGGGTGCGTCCCTCCAGGGACCCTCCCACTGACCCTTCCCTCTCTCCCCCGCCCCCTCCCCACCCCCAGGTGAGCCGAGCCCCCCTCCGTGCTGCCGCCATGTCCCGCCGCAGCCAGCGCCTTGTCACTAGCCGCTATTACCCCGGGGACGATGATGCCACGACCAGCAGCAGCGGCACATCTCTGCTGGGTGGGACACAGCTCCCTTTCAAGGAGACCACCGGCAGGTTAGTGGGGGGCAGGAGTGGGGGGTTTCCCCCGCCCAAATCTGACAGGGGCGGGGCATTCCATTCCACACCACGTACAGGGCACCTTCCTGGGTGGGTGTGGGTAGAGCTCGCAGAAGGGAGCATGATGGCGAGCCCGACGCATTCCGGCCTCGCCGCGGCCGCCTTGGCACGGGCTGTGCCCCTGCTCCAGCGACAGCCCCGTTCTCCCTGCCCAGGCACCTCTGCGCGCCCACGGGCCCGGCACAGGAGCCTGCCAGGGGTGGCCGGGTGCCAGCTCCCAGCTGCAGCTGGCTGGCGAGAGGGAGGGAGGAGGGAGGGAGGAGGGAGGGAGGGAGGTGCGCCGCGAGTGCCGGCCGGAAAACCGCAGCGGTGCGAGCGGAAGCGGTGCCCGGCACGGACGGGAGGCCTTCGCAAAGCAGAGGTTGCAGCCTCCGAAAGCTGCCGCCATTCGGTGTGGAGGGAAGTGATGCTCGTCGAGGGATAGGGGTGAATTCCCCATTTCCCCCCATGGGTGCACTGTGATCCCCCCCACCCGGTAACCTCACGTGTCTGATGAGCCTGTTCTCACCTCCCGCAGGACGATCAGGAGGAAATCGAGTAGCACAAAGCGCCTCTCTCCCGCCCCCAGCACCCAAACCTCCTACTACAGCGAGTCCATGATGAGCGAGTCCTACCTGGGGGGCAGCCGGGGCCTTGCTGCCCTGGGCAGCTCCATGCTGGATGATGACCTGGACAGCAGCACGTACTGGGGTGAGCCCTCCCACTCTCCTAGGGCAGCTGAGGACCTCCCTGGACACTGGAGGGTGTTGGGGCAGCTGCCCAGGCTGGCTGACTGGGTTGCCCCTTGTGGAAGTGATGGTGGGTGATTTCTCAGTGGAACTGTGTGTTTTGGGGGCAGGCGGGGAGATCTCCACTAGGAGGAGAAGAGGCACAGGGGACACCGAGTCCAGTAAGATCAATGGGGTGCTAGAGAGCAAGACGTACGACACCTACACGTCTTCATCTGGATACTCCTCGGAGGACGACTATGCTGGTAGGGATGCACTAGTCTCTCTGTAGTGGCGGGAGTGCAGGGGAGGCAACCCTAGAGGGACCAGCCCAGGGCCTGGCTATACCCAGTGTGCTGCCAGTCCCCACTGGATGCCACCCCCAGTGCAAAGCCTTTGCTGTGGGCAATGCACTGGGATGCTGTCTGCATTGGTGACTTGCTTCTTCTTTTCCAGGTCACTATTATTCAGGCCAGAGTAGCTCCGAGCCGGGTCTGAGAACCGCAGCCTCCCGGGTGGGCTCCTTCCTCTGGCAGGTGTTCACCTCCCCAGGTGAGTGGGGGGCTGGCAGGGGCATTTCTAGCAACAGTGTTCTTGCCAGACAGCCTCTCTACTCTCTAGGTGCTGTGTATGCCATTCTCTGTTTTGGTGGATGGGTTTTATCCCTTTGTGGTACCATCCTTGGGCAGGGAGGGGACATCTCTGCCAGGACTCCTCTTGAGGTTTGTTTTTTCTCCTGGCAGTTTGGTTCGTAGGGTGGCTGTTCTCGGGGCTGGCAGGGGCCTGGCATCGCCTCACCGGCACGGCTTCCCACCTGGACAGCGTCCCCTTCTCCAGGTGAGTGTGGTGCTGGGGGACACCAGGATGAAGGCAGTGTGGGGAAGACCTGGAGAGGGGAGGCACGTTTGGGGTAGTGGGTGTCTTGTGCTAAAGCCTGGCTGGGCTTTGCTTTCCATCTGGGCTGCATCCAAAGGTGGTGGAAGGTGGCTGCAGTCCCTACAGGCACCTCTTTCTTCTCCATGCTCCAGGCGCTACCCACGTCTGAAGAGGTCCCTGCTGCTGCTGCTGCTCCTCCTGCTCCTTGCTGCTGCCGCCTACGGTGAGCCAGCCTCCCTTGATCTGCTGCCCTGAGATCTGGGGCAGCGCAGAGCATCCCACTGCCATAGCTGGGGGGTGGGATGGCCTGGAGCTCAGTGCTCATGGCTTCTGCTAACCTGGTCCATCTGCACCCCTGTGCTGGCATCTTCTGGTAATCCCAGGGGATGCTGATGGCTGAGCCTGTGCATGTCCACCCTGTCCACTGCTGTGGCCCATTACCAGCCTGTGGTTTTGACCATTTCATCCTTCTGTGCCCAGGAGCTTGGTACTTCTACCCATATGGGCTGTCGACACTCAGCCTGCCTTCCTTCCCATGGTGGGGAGCTGGAAAGCTTTCCTCCTCCTCCGATTTTCCTGGGGCAGGGGACCTGACCACGCTGGGCCAGGTAAGCCTCAGCAAAGGCATGGTGGTGGCCTAGGTGGGATGAGTGTCTTGCAGGGAGAGCTGGGACGGTGTGATCCATGGCTGAACAATTGCTTCCAGGGTACGAAGAATGGTGGAGAACGGGGCAGATGATGGCTCCACACTGGCTCACCCAGCTTGTGGCCATCTCACTCTTGGGCATTCCTGGGATGGAGCAGGGAGAACAACTGCCTTCTCCTGGGAAGCAACAGATGAATAAGATGCCACTGACTCTGGGGAATGGGTGGTCAGGGTCCCGTTTCACAGGGGTCCTGTGGAGCAAGCGCTTTCCTGGGAGGCTCCATCACACCCTGTTTTTGTTGCTGCAGGGGGGACACGGGCTCCTGGCTCGCTTCCAGTCCTTGGAGAAGCGCTTCGAGGCACTGGAGGCTGAGCTATCACAGTGGGAGCTGCGTCGTGGGGCGGCGGCAGTGACAGTAGGGGGAGGACCACCCCCAGGGGACATCCTTGTGCTGCTGGAGGGGCTAGTGAGCCGCCGGGACGCGGGGCTGAAGGAGCATCTCCGCACCGACATGGCCAACCACCTCCAGGTGAAGGACATGGGTAGTGCAGGGAGATGGGGGTGTGTGGGGCCAGGCTCTGATATTCCACCCTGTTCCTCATCCTTCAGGGTGAACTAGATGCCCTCCGAGCCCAGGTGCAGAGGGATTTAGACGGGCGCCTGGGGAAGATGACACAAGCTTCTCGGGTAAGGGGACGAGCATGTGGTGGTACCTGGACAGGATACCCTCTCCAGTGGTGTCATGGCTGGGGTCTCACCCCTTCCCCTTTTCCTGGTAGGAGATGGAAGCGCGCTTGCTGGAGCTGAACTCGGAGTGGCAGAGGTAATGCTGGCTGTGGGGCAGAGCCATTGCTCCCTTAGGGTCGGGTAGGTAGCTGGGTGAATTCCCTTCATCCAGGCCTAGGAGGGGGTTGCAGGCCTGGTTTGCTTGGGACAAAGGAGAGATTGAGAGGCATAGTCTGGGGGGGTAAAGAAGGAAGGATACATACATGGATGTTGGTAGGAGCCACCACTATGCCCTTCTGGCCCAAAAGGCCAGTGGTATCCTAGGATGTATTAGGAAGGGCACTGCCAATAGGTTGAGGGAGGTGATCTTGTCCCTCTTCCCAGCCCTAGTGAGGCCACATCTGGAGTGCTGTATCCAGTTCTGGACTCTTCAGTAGTACAAGGGAGACATGAAGCTCCTGGAGCGGGTCCAGCAGAGGGCTATGGAGAATGAAGGATCTGGAGCATCTCTTTTGAGGAAAGCCTGAGGGAGCTGGGCCTGTTCAGCCTTGAGAAGAGACAACTGAGAGGGGACCTCACCAATGTCAGTGTCTGAAAGAGACGGTGTCAGGAAGTTGGAGCCAGGCTCTTCTCAGTGGTGCCCAGCAACAGGACAAGAGGCAATACGCAGAAGGTGATGCACAGGAAGTCCCACCTGAACATGAGGAAGAACTTCTTAGCTGTGCAGTGACCACACTGGAACAGATTGCCCAGAGAGGGAGTGGAGTCTCCCTCACTGGACATATTCCAGAACTATCTGGATGCAATCTTGTGCCATGTGCTCTGGGATGACCCTGCTTGAGCAGGGACAAGCAGGGAGGTTGGACCAGATGACCGCCCGTGGTGCCTTCCAACCTGATGCATTCTGTGATGCTGTGGCTGGCAGCAGGGCTCCAAGGGCAATGGCAGCAAATGACCTTTGCCACTGTCATTTTGCATCACTGTGAATGTGGCCCTTCAGCTGAGGGGTGAGCTGGGGATGCTTTCCCATGGGATGCAGTAAAAGAGCTCACTGCCACTGGATTTAAAGCTGGGTCTGGAGATGGAGCTGAGCATGGGCGATGTGGGATGAACCTCTTTCTCCAGTTTGCAGAGGGGAACTGGGCCTATTGGCATGAGGTTTTGTTACCTTTCTCTTGGCGCAGCTCGGTGCAGGAGAGCCTGCGAGGGACCTTCCGGCAGGAGGTGGGCAAGCTGGAGCAGGAGGTGGCAGCGCTGAGGAGGGAGCTGGCAAGCCTCAAGTCAGACCAGGAGGTCATGGGGAAGCATGTAGAGGGGATACTGGAGCAGCTGAAGACAGTGCGGGCTGATGTGAGTCCCCGGTCCCCAGCCTGTTCTGCAGAAAGACAAGCAAGGGTCCCTGCCCTAGGGCTGAGCTCTGTCCGCACCATTTCAGGTGGAAGCGCAGTTCCCAGTGTGGATCAGTCAGTTCCTGTCACAGTCCCAGCAGGATGGTGCCGCTGCCTTCATCCTCCAGCGGGAAGACTTGCAAGCAGAGCTCCAGGCTCTAGAGCGCAAAATTCTTGCTAAAGTCTTGGAGGACCGGAGACTGTCGGCACGGGATGCTCAGTCTGGTATTGGAGTGGCCCTGCGGCAAGGAGGGACTGCAGGAGTTACAGAGGAGGTCAGTGCTGTTCTGAGCCCCAGGGGCATGAGGTGACCACAGGTGTGGGGTTGGGGACTGTGCCCCACTTCTTGTGTGCAGGGGAGTGGCGTGTGTGCCTGGCAGAGGCATTAGGACAGCCCCCAGAGCCGGGACATTGATCCTGGGCTCACAGGATGCAAGGCTCACCCTTGAAACTCCTATGCCACTCGCCTTCTCGGGTTGTGCCTGCTCTCTGCTCTGGAAAGGCTCACAGGTGGTAATACCTGCAGGCCTGCAAGGCTCTTACTGTCTTAAAATCCAAGCTTCTGCTCGTGCATCCTTCACCCAGAATGTGGGACAGGTGCCAACAAGGCTTCCATGGGCAGAGCATCTCACTTATCCCCATTCTTCAGCAGTGCTGCTACATTGTTTGGTGCAAAATATTTCAGCAGAATGACACCGAGGGGAAAAAATGATCCTGCTTGCTTTGGAAAGAGTTGCTGGCAATTCCCTGTGGAGGTAGTGGAGGGAGGGATCAAGCTGGGATTAGCAGTCCCCATAGTCTGTGCAAGCGTTCTGCACTCTGTAAAGTTCAGACCCAAAGTGGTGCTGCAGGGTCCTAGCTCCTTAGGCTGAGTTTGGCTACAGATGGATGCTCCAGCCATCTCCTCCTTTTCTGGATGGGGGGAGGTCTCATCAATCCTGGGAGACAGGGCAGGAGGGCCCAGTAGATGACTCTGGGTGGTCTGTCAGGTTGTGTCTGGTAGTAGCTCTCCTTCCTCTGGGCCAGCCTCTCTTGGGGACAGGCAAGTGCAGCGTGCCCAGTCACCGCCCCTTCGTTGCACAGCTCCTCTCCCCTGGGGTATTTTTAGCAATCTCTAACAAGGCTTCCCAGCCAAATACGTGTCCTCTCATTTTTGCCGTGGTGATTCATCCCCTGGCTGTTCTATCCCCTGGCTATTTTGTGGGAAAGTCCTTGCGCCCTCTGTCCCTGCAGGGGCAGGTGGGTGGGGGGCAGGATGCCTGCCCCAGTTCTTCACCCTTCTGTGCCCTCTGCTTCCGCTGCAGCAAGTGCATCTCATCGTGGGCCAGGCCCTGAAGCGCTACAGCGAGGACCGCGTGGGGATGGTTGACTATGCCCTCGAGTCAGCAGGTAGGTGGTGGGGATGAGCCAGCTATCCTGGGGAGGTGGCCACAGGGTGCTGGCATGCAGCTCACCTGCTGCCATCCCCTCTTACGGCAGGGGCCAGCGTCATCAACACTCGCTGCTCAGAGACCTACGAGACACGGACAGCGCTGCTGAGCTTGTTCGGCATCCCCCTGTGGTACCAGTCGCAGTCCCCCCGTGTCATCCTGCAGGTGGGCACTGAGGGGCAGGACTGGGCTGGTTCTCATGTGGGTTTTATTGGGCTTGAATGCTGCTCCAAGCGAGCAGCCAGGCTGATGGGAGAAAAATGACACTGATGGTGGTAACATTGCTGGTGTCTCACTTCCATGCTCATAGCCAGACGTCAACCCTGGGAACTGCTGGGCATTTCGTGGCTCCCAGGGCTTTGCTGTCATCCGCCTCTCAGGCATCATCCGCCCCACGGCCGTGACGCTGGAGCACATCCCAAAAGCCCTTTCGCCCCAGGGGACCATCCCCAGTGCCCCCAAGGATTTTGCTGTCTATGTGAGTGCCCTTGCCAGACCTGAGGGAGCGGTGGGGAGACATGGTGGGAGGGCGCTGGAAGGGAGGGATAACAAACCCCATGCCTGGCTGTGGGGTGCTCTGGGGGGGTTGGTCTTAGCCTGAAGAAGAGGAAGAAGCAATACTGATGGGGAGGGGGGCAGCACCAGTTTGTGGGGACACAGGGACAAAGGGGCTTGAATAGGTGTAACTTTTGGTCTTCTCCCCCAATCATCCTTCCCCGCTGGTCCCTGTTCCCATTTGTCCATTTTGACCTGGAAGAACAGGAGCAGGGGCCAAACACGCTTGCGTCTCCCTCTCTCTCTTCTGCCCTGGATGTGTGTACCACCTCTGGTCTCCCTCTCTGATGACCCCTGGTTTTCCCTTTCTACCTCCCTGCCCTTCCATAGGGCTTAAAGGAAGAAGGAGAGGAGGAGGGCCTTCTCCTTGGACAGTTCACCTACAACCACGATGGCGATCCCATCCAGACATTTTACTTGGAGGTAAATGCTTTGTCCTTGGAGCACCTGACCACCAAGAAGAAAATGGGGCCTCTGGGGTCTCTGAGCCTTAGAGAGCTCTCAAGGGCTCAGGTTTTTCTTTTCCCTTCTCCCCAAGGGTGACTCCATGGGCACATACCAACTGGTGGAGCTCCGGGTGCTGAGCAATTGGGGCCACCTGGAATACACCTGCATCTACCGCTTCCGCGTGCACGGGGAGCCGGCACACTGACCCCCGGCTGTGCACGGGATGAGGATGCTGCCAGGCTGACGGCAGGAGGGAATGCGTCTGGTTAACTGCTTTGCACGTAGAAATCCTGGAATGTGCCAGCAACCATCCCAGGAAGCTGCTCCCCTGGGGGGAGGAGAAGAGCTGGTGTTGAGGGGGTGAGGCTTTCACTCTTCCAAGGACTGGTGTGGTGAGGCAAGAGCATCCCACGTGGGTCCTAGTGCAGCCTGGCTTGTTTTCAGTGCATATCAGACATTTTAACTTTTTAAGCTAACTTTGTATCGGGTCTGTGCTGCCCCTTGTCCCTGTTGTCCCGCTCTTTTCTACTGGTGTGTCTAGCATTGCCAGGGCTTGGGAAAGGGGTGTGTCATTTTGTGACGCGCTTCGTGCAGGCTTGGGTGCAGGAGATCGGTGCCGGACTCGGTGCTGCCGGAGTAGGTGGGAACCACTGGTCATGGCCACCAAGTCCCCTCCACACAGGGTCACTTCTCTTGCCTTGGTGTTGGTTTGGGTAAAGATCTCCAGCCTTCCAATGCTGGGCTGGCAGAGAGGAAATAAGACAGTATTAATGAAGTATTAACATAAAGCTAACAGTTCGGGGCAGCAGGACAGGAGCGTGGCATGTGTTGGTGGCAGAGCCCACCTTGGTGCTGCCATCCATCTGCTCAAGCCCTCCTGCTGCCAGTGGCTGAGTTGGGTTTTGGCGATGCTGTTGGCCTCCCTGGCTGGCTGCCTCCCCAGTGTTAAGCTTGATGATGCTATTGAAAATTCCTGTTGCCTGCTTTTCCTTTGGGGTTTGTTCTGATATTTTTTTTTTAAGAGGGGTGGGGAGGGGACCTATTTTCCAGTTGGGGTGTTGGGGTTGGTTTTTGGGGGTGGGGGGGTTTGTAGTAACAAAGGGAAAAAAGACTCACTCCATGCAATTTGTACTTAACCAGAGAATGTTACATGGTGCCACTTGAATGAGTGGCTTAGGTGTGGAGAGGGCTAGAGCTTTGTTTAGTAGGAGAGTAGCGCACATGGTAGGATAAGCTAGAATAAGATGAGCAGAGCTGTTTAAAATGTGGGCCTCAAGTTGTTGGTGGCTTGGTAGCTGGGCTTGGAAGCTGGGGTCCTCTGTGCACTGCTGGTGGGGTGCTGGAGGCATTCCTACCCTCCTTGCCCGGATGCCCTCTGAGACTGCAATGTGTGGCTGTGGCCTCTTGCCCATGGCTGCATCTGTGTATATACTTGACTACTAGCAGCAAGTGGGAGCTGTTGCCCCAGGGCTCCTGGGGGGAATGTGGGGCAATCGCCAGGGCTTGCAGGTGCCAGCATGCAGAGCTACCCTCAGCCTGCAGGACTCCCTCAGCTCCCAGTCCCAATGGCAGATGGCTGGTGCAGGCTGACCTCCTTTCTCTTGGAAGGGCTCCCTTTCCCTCCTACCTCTCCTCACTGGCATTGCACTGTTCTCTGAGCCCTGGCTGTGGGAGGACTGGGCCAGAGCAGGAGGGGGAGTTCTGCCTGCAGTGGGCATGTAAATCCTGCCTGTACTCTTGGGACTGGGGGAGGCAGAGAAGGGGTTTCCAGGAAGGATGCACAGGGACCTTCCCCGGGTTGAGGAGTGCCAGAGCCATCTGGCCCCTCCACCTCCTGGCTGCCTGCATCACATAATTTGGCTTATGTTCTTGGATGGTGTTAACAGCCTCCAGCTTTGTGTTGTGTTTCATTGAAAGAAAAGCTAAAGGGCTCATGGTCAGTGTTTCGGCCCTGTCCAGTGCTGATATCGTCCTTCCCCTGGCACCATGAGAGCACCATGTATTGATTCCCACGCTGGTGGTCTCTGCTTGAAGCACTGTAGGCATAGAGGAGGAGGAGAGGGGGCTGAAGAAGGGTCTCCTTTCAGCATGCCCTGATGGGCATCAGGCAGAGCTGCTGAGCCTTGGCTCCCTCCATGCCAGTCTGAGAGGGTGAGGATGGTGGCACCTCTTCTGAAGGGGTCTCCTTGCTCAAAGCAAGGGAAGTGAGCCCAGAGGGCACAGTCCTGTCTCCAACAGGTTAAAACTACCCTGTGGAGCCTCTTGCAGAGCTGGGAGGCCCTGCTGCAGGGAGAAAGCTGACCTGGAGCCAGATCCAGGGACTATAAATTCTCCTATATTGAGCATAGTCTTAATTCTTGGCATCCACAGCCAGAGTTATTTTAAACTTGTCTACAGCTGCCCACTTGCCTTGGAGTCATGTCTGTGAGTGCACTGAGCACATGGAGCTGTGCTTTTATGAATGCCTAGACCTGTTCTGGGCTAGGCAGACTAGCTCCTGTATTTATTTGAATCATAAAGAGAGAGCAGAGATGAGGCTCTCCCTTTTTCTCGCCTTTCTCTGGCTGCTGGAAAAAGTGCCATAACCATGAGCCTGAGAAAACCCCTTTGCTTATGTTCCTTCTGGCTCCCTGGTCTCTGGCTTGGACTGTGAGAGCAGACAAGGTCTTTTGCCCAAGAAAAAATGTTTTTGTGGTAAATCAGGCATGCTGGTGGGAGTAGGAAAGGTGACCTCTTCCTCTGAAAATGGAGTTGTAGTGGGATCTCTGCTCCCTCCACATGGGTGTTAACTGCTGTGGCTCTGTTAGGGAGCATTTAGCTTTACAGGGCAAGCTTGCCCTGTGCTTTGGACATTAAAGTCTCTGCTGTTCTAAGTAAAACTCCCTGGAGGCACCAGTGAGAGCTCATCCTGGGGCTTTATGCTCTTCTCTAGCTGGTTTTAGAGGCTTCACCATGCCATCTGTGTGAGGATCCCCAGGTACATATGCTGAGGCTACATGTGGGTTTTGAGCCCCCAAATTCAGCATCAGTGCTGGGCGGCAGCCCCAGCACCCGCACCAAGTGCCCAGGGCCGCTGGCTCTCCAGACCGTGCCTTGCACCATTCCTGCAGCACTTCCAGAGTTGCAAAAGAAGAGGGCACATAAAACTGCTGCTTCAGCATGTGCTTCTCTGCCCAGGGGTATTTAATCCTAGAGCTGATGCCAAAGATGAGCCTGGTGAGGCAGGAGAAATGCAGAACAGCTGTGGGAGCAGATTTCTCTTATTTACTCCATTTCCCTCCTCTATTCTCCCTCCTTCTCAGTTTGCCCTACACACACGTTATGAATTAGCCCTGCAGAAACAGATGGTTACAGACAGGAGTTTGTGTTTGATGCTGTAGCCTGTTGCAAATGCTGCACTGTTTTGTTCATTTTTTTTTTTAATCAACAGATTGTAATTTATGCCTATGCAAGAAAAAAAAAGACCAAGACAAATAAATTATATCAAAACGTCAAAGTGGCCTCGAGTGGTTTGGATGTTTTGTAACTGAATTTGCTGTTGGGAGTGATGCACAGCTAGCAGATAGAAAAAGCTATTCTTGTAGCTCTTCTTCTCTGTAATTTTATGGCAAATCCTTATTTGTCAGCCTGATGTACTAACTCTAGGGTCAGCAGTTGTCACCTTGTCATTGAGCAGGCCCAAGGATGCAAAAACTGCTTGAAACAATGCTGAAAACAAGACTTACTCCTAAAATCTCCAATTCCTTAGGAGTTCAGCAATGACTTCTGCTAGGCTTAAGTCTGTGATATCATGGCTGTCCCCATCCTGCAGTCACTTCCCAAGCCTTCCTGTCCTCTGCCTTACCATAAGCAGAGCCCAGCCTGACCCCAAGGAACAGCAAGTGAGGCTGGGTTAGCAGGGACAAAGCCTGAAAGTTCTGGGTATATCATAGCCCAGTTCTGGGTATCTGCCTGCCTCTCTCTTCCTTACCATGGGCTGCTCATTACTCATCAGCTACAAAGCAAGCAGAAATATTTAATTTTCCTCAGCATGAGGAAGTTAACCTAGAGCGTAAAAAAGGCTGAAAAATGGGAAATTGAACTGTCTTGAGGAGGGTCACAACCCTGTCTGCTTAATCTGGGCTTGGTGGCAGGCTTGTGCTGAGAAGTATCCCTGCAGCTTCTCCCAGAAGGCTACCGTAGGGCCAGGCTTGCTCTCTGCTGGCCCTGGGTGAGCCTCTTCAGCAGGAGGGCTGTGTGGGCCTCAACTCCAGCTCCCACTGCCCAACACTTACCTACAAAAGGGCTGTGCAGAGCAGAAACAGCCTTCATGAACCTCTTGAGATAACCGAGGAGGCAGAAGAAGTCTCCTGGAGAGTCCCACTGTATTTGCAGAAACAGGTGGGGTGCAAGTCCTAGTGAGGTCCCAGCGAGCACAGTATGCAGGCACTGCAAGGGCTGTGCTAACGCTGCATCCTCGAGCAGAGTTTCTCTCATGGGGCTGGCCCCAAGTGATTGCCTAGAGCTGCTCTTCACTGGTGTACATCTCACAGCACAGCTCTCACCACACCCGTGTTTTCATTTCTCCACTGCTACGGAGGTGCACTTCATTTTGGCCAGAGTAAAAGCTGTCAGGGCTGTGCAGAGGCTCAGCAGCACCTCTCCTGTGCTGTGGCATGCCCTGTCCTGCCGTCACTATGAACACAGCCTCCTCTTGTAGCCATCAAAGAAACCTGGTGTCAGGCAAACCTGCTTCCTCTGGCTTTCAGCCTGGTTTTCCAGAGGGACAAAAATCAAGAAGACACACTTTTACTTGGAACAAACTTTTTTAAAATTTATTTTATAGATCACACCAGCCTGGGTGATCTGTAAATGCTGGTCACAAAAGAGAGATCACACCACCTCCTTTGCACAAATTGAAGTGAACCTTCTTTCAGTCTCGGCAGTCTCCTTCATTTGGAGCACAAGGAATGGAGAAAGAGAAAACCGCCTGGAGCTCCCTGCTCCCCTCGGAAGCAGAGGGCAGTGAAAACAGATGCAGTTTGATGCTGCTACAGGGCCAGAAGACAAACAAGCCAGGCCCTCGTGTCCTGCTTAGCCACACCTCACACCCCCTCACAATGCGGGTGCTATTAGTGTTGTAGCCGCCTATTGTTCCTCCCTCGCCAGGAGAGTGCTGGTATTTAGGCACATAGCTTGGAATAGGACTATCTGACCTCCCCCTTCCACCCACTGCAGTCTCTAAGGCAAAGGACCCTTTCTCACCTCTCCCATGCTGCTTGATGCTCTTGGAGTGCTGGTGTTGGCAGCGGGAGATGCGCTCTGCCACTCAGCCAGCCTGGAAGCCTACCCAGAGTCACAGGGTGAACTGGAATGAACTCCACACAGATGACACAGAGCGAGGAACAGGAACAACCCGCTACAGAGGGACAGAAACTTCGAAGTCTCCCTTTAATTAAAATACAAGTCCTTCATTGGAGGAGGAAGCCCTCAGAGAAACCAAGGCTGACCGCACCTGCTGGGGAGAGCCATGATTTGCTGAGGATGCCACGTCCTCCTCAAAATGCTACCACACTCCCAGAGCTCACCACAAGCCTGCAGAGGATAATTCCTGTCCTCACCGGAGCCAAGCAAGGAGGCAGGGTTAGGAGAAAAGAGATCAAAATAAGTAGGGAATTAAACACTTGAAAAACTCATTAAATGGTTAAAAAATCATTCCAACAGTAATTTGTAAAACGTCCTTGCAGGGCCTTCTTGGAGAAGCCAGAATTTCTCATTAAGAAAAATAAAATCTTAAAAAAAAATTAAATGAAAGTCAGAAAAATTACCATGTACTTCCAACCTTGAAAGCACTTCTATAAATTTGGTACCAATTCATCACTGCCCTCTTTGGCCAAGAGGGAAAAAGACAAATCCTACCTCTGCCATGGCAAAGTTTGGCCAGTGAGTTCCAAAAAGGCTTTGGAAATCTTGGAGTAAACAAAATCAAGGGGAGGTCATGTTAGCCTGGTGTCTCTGTTCCAAAGGCACCTTGCCACCGGTGGCCTGTCCATCGAAGTGAGAAGGCTTTGTCTGGCTCAAGGGACGGACTGAGTGCTCCTGCGCTATTCTTAACACTGTCAGTGGAGCTGCTGCAGCCTTGGGAGGCAGGTTAGATTTGCTTCAATGTGCACTGAACAAACACTGGGAAAAGCAGCACGAGGGGAAGGGGAACAGGGTGGGTAAATGTCTGCCCATTTAACTTTGTTGCAAGTTAAAATTTTAAGTGCTATCAACATTATTTGAGGATATTGAGCATAGGATCCCTGAACTTAACATCAACAACTGCTTTCCAATTTGTTTCCCTTAGATGTCCAGCTAAAGAACTTCCTCACCATCTCCTTCAAACTTCAGTCATTACAACATTAAATTAAATCCACTTAGAAATAGTTTAAGAAGGAGGGAATCCAAAACATATTTGGCACGAGGCCACAGTGGTGATGAAATGATGCGCCATGGAGCCATCCTAAACAACCTGTTTTAACCTTTGCAAATCTGAAACTTCAGGCATTTGATAACCCCCGGATCTGAGACAGCAAATAGGGGAAAGCAGCAAGTCCTGTGGACAGAAAGGGGTGAGGGAGGAGGGAGGCAACTAACTGGCTCTTTGCAGCTCTATCCAGACTCTCCTCTCATCTTCATGCACACAAAATATAATAAAAACTAATAAGAATAAAAACTAAGCCCATGATGTACAAAAATGTGTCGACGGGGGAGGAGGAAGGTGTCAGTTACTCAGTTCTCTGTCTTATCACCTTCATTAGCTTATAAATTATGCTCCTCTCCATCGATTCCTGCAGGGAGGAGGGACGATTCTTCTGCAGCCAATCAGCTGGGATGGGTTTTGGTTTACGCTGCTCTGGATCTTTTGGATAAGAAGTGACGGGAAGGGGAGGAATTCCTCAGAGAGAGGAGAAATACGAAATTCAGCAGCCACTGGCAGGAGTCACACAGGCTCCCTGAGATTTCACTTTATGGCGCTGACCCCCACGTCGACGGCCTCCTCCTCCGACTTTTGACTGAAAAACAAGAAGACTGACTTTAGTGCAAAGCAACCCCTCAACTGGGATATCAGCACAGCAGGAGTTCAGATGGATCACACACACATTCAGACAGTGGGAGGGCAGTTGCGACTGATCAGTTTCCTACCACTGCAGGAAGGAGATAAAGCAGGAAGGAGACATACACACCATGAGGGAAGGAGGACAAAGAGATGCACCATGAAGTTTTGCCCTTCAAGCTTGGGAAGACTTTGATATCCCAAGTTTCCAAATGCTTCACTCCCACGAGAGCCAGCAGGTGCCATGGGGTTCAACATACAGGAAATCAAGGCCCCAGGCACCCTTGACTTTGTGAAGAATTGAAGGAGAGTCCCCCACCCCCTACCATGGCTCTCTTGCTAACCTCTCTTCCCAACCTCAGCAAACCCACTGTTTCTCTTCAAGAGCAGCCAAATACCTTATTGCCCTCACGGCTGTGGGGCTCTTCATCCAGTGCAGGCTGAGGGGACGCAGCAAGGAGAGAGAGGAAGATGTAAGCAAGAACAAAAGCAACCCAGAGTCTCAGCGGGAGGGATGAAACAAAGAGCAAGCTGGGAGTACTTACAACCACAGTGACGCTACAAAAAGACAAGGACGACATGGAGGACTGGTGTGCAACCCCAGGCAGATGCAGAGGGAGAGAACCCCTGCCAGGGGGCCCTCTTCACTGAGCAGTCTGGCTCAAGAGGGTAAGATTTGACCATGGCAACTAATATAGCTAGAATTAAGAAGGGGAACACCCTGTTGCTTGACAGAGTCAGTTTCTGAACCATTCACTTACTAAGGAAGTACCCTACAAGGAGAAGACCTTTCTTTTATCAGTAATAAAGCTGAAAACTTGGCTCCCAAAGCCTGCAGTGAGAACTGAGTTTCCATTCCTTTCAGGCCAGAAAGACTAGGTATTCTTCATGGACAAGCTGAGCCTCCTAACCAATAAAACCACCTGGATAAATTTCTTTAGAAAGAGACAAGCCTTTCCTTCTTCTTGGGTGTCCCCATCCTCCCTCTTTGACAGGGCAGACGACCTGTGCCTAATACTTAGGTTGAAATTTCTCTAGTGTAGGGATATTCTACCTCTTACTCAGACATCGAAGACCCGTTCTGTGACTGGTTGTTAGGTGTTTCACTAGTTCAGCTACCGGGTACACAGAGACACTTCTTCACTGTGCACATGGTCAAGGTAGTGACAAAGGTTGCCAAGGGAGGTTGTGCAGTCTTCCTCCTTGGGAGGTTTTTAACACATGACTGGATAAAACCCTAAGCAACCTGGTCTGACCTCACAGCTAATCCTATTTAGAGCAGAAGGTTAGACTAGACACTTCCTGAGGTCCAACCTGAATTGTCCCAGTACCCTGAGCTGCTGTCTGCTGGAAGGTCAGCCATGGAGTCATCAGCAAATTATGATTTCTGCTGTGACACTACTTATATTTCTATTTGTTTCTGTGGCACACTGAATCCCAAGGTGAGTTCAAGGTATGAGGGGATAATGTTTGCGTTTTACAGTGCCCCTCCTCCAACAGGTGAAACCAGGACACAAACAGCTAGGACAGACATGGTATTTTCCTCACTTACCAATGATTGCAGGGCAGTAGGTGTCAGTGGTGCTGCAGCTGTTGAGGGGGCCTCATCCCCAGCTGCTGGGCCTCCAGCTGCTGTCCCAGCAGCGGGAACACCATCCTCTCGTTTTGTAACAGCTCCCTTCTTTGTTGACTGCATCTTGATCTGCTGTGGCTTGGAGTTCATTGGTGAGTTATTGGTGGTCTGAAGTAGCTGCCAATTGCAAAGGGCGAGGCCAAACTCAGCATTAAAATAGCCAGGCTGATCTGGCAAGGTTCAATGCTGCTTTTTAACAAAAAGTTTCAGGAGAATTTATGAAAATAGCCATAAGGAGAAGAATGCAACAGTAGTAGCTGTTCAAAGAAACCTAGACCTCTGAGTTCCACCCTTGGAAAGGGCCACTGGGCTGAGGTGACACTCTAACCTCCACAACGTGACTCAAAGGGACCAGCTACAAGATGTCAGAAAGAGACTGAGCCTTAAGAACCAGCGGCATCTGGCTCAGCCCCTCCCTTTACATCCCCTCATTCACACCAGCTAAAGACCCAGCACATGACAAAGCACACTGGTCATCTGCAACCCACATCGGGGCTGATGCTTATGGTCAAAGCACAGCCTCTTCCCTCAATTTTCCAGACCTATGCAGAGTCTCCTGCTGGCTTCTCAATGTTAAAAGTAGCTAATGGGCAAAAGCAAGTGGGACTCAGCAGCCTTTACCTTGGTGATGGTACCCACAGCTTTGGTGCGGCCTTCCCGGAAGACCAGCCGCTGGTCTATATGTAAATATTCCGGGGTTTTGATGAAGCGAAAGTGCACCGTGGCTTTGTCCCCCGTCCGCAGGCAGTCCTTGTCCATGCTGAGAATCGTGGCTGTCTGGCGGATGCTGCCACAATGCACTGTGAATGTAGAGCACAAAGGTTTTCAGCAGCTAAGGCCATTAGTGGAACGAGCTTCAGAGACACATCTAAGGCAGCTCCTCACCCCACAGCAAAGACCATACAAGTCACGCAGCTGCCTTTGTTCCGTCCCCAAAAAGAGCATGCACATAAGCTAGAACAGCTGCCTTCGAATCATGCCTGTCCAGAAGCACCCTCAACAGAATCCTACGCACCAAGCAGCTGGGCTACAGGGCAGGACCCAAAATGAGTGTTGCCATCAAAATTTCGAAGTGGAGAATCTTTGCACCATGGAGATAGAGCACAGGCAGGTTCTAAGTACACTTGAGGGCACACATCTCCTTTTTACCTTATAGCCTCCCCCACTCTCCTCTGTCAGCTCCCTTCCCTCTCTCTTCCACAATGCTGGGAAAGGCAAAACCAGGAACTATAGCATATATTCAGGTTGGCAGAGACATCAGGAGCAAAATTATCTCAGGCTAGATCTGATACAAACTGCTACCACTGGGAAAAAAAGACAAACCAACACTGACACACGTACCCATGGCCTGATATCGTGGGCTGATGGTGGTGGGGTGGTGGAGCACCAGAATCTCTGCTTCAAACTCCCATGATGCTTGTGGATTCAGACGGGGTGACACCATTACCATGCCTTTCCGGATGGAAGAACGCTTGATCTGAAAAGCAGAGACACAAAAAATGTTAGCATAATTCTCCAGGGAAGAAATCTGCTGCTCTGGTTGACTTAATCCAGTAGAATCCCAAGGGATTTCACAGATACTGTCTCATGCCCACCAAAAGGCAACGCAAGAGCTGCGTAGCTGTATGTTATGTAAATATTATATAAAGGTTGCAAAAAATCAAATTCAGCTGAAGTTTATAAGGAAGCTTTATAGTACTGGAAATGCTGGACACTGACACATTTGCTTCACTGCTCCTTTAAAAGCAAAACATACATCCCAGTTGCACGTTATCCAAGCAAACGATCTCTCCAAAATCAAGATGTCTGTTAATATAACATGATAAGCCTGAACACATGAAGTATGGTGTAGCTTAAACTATATCCCCTTAAAATCAGTGCAGCTTCTGTTGACAGAAACATTTTGCAAGAGGAATCGTATCAAATTTTGCTGATTTTTAAATCCCAAATCATGCAGCTGGTCCTACAAGCCAAGAGGAGTAGTGTAAATACGCTGCCCAGGCTATTACTGCAGTTTCTGCACAAAAGGAGACTTTTCTTGCAGTGCTTCCACTTTCTTAGATATCTCCAGTGTCATTACCTAGTGGCATTGCTATTCCCTGGCAGCTCCAGGAAGAAAAACCAGCATGTGAAACCACAGAGGTTCTATGGGATTTCATTTCACTGCAAAATGAGGCAGCTGAGGTTTGTAGAAACAGCCTTCCTGCAGCTGAACTCTGAAAGCATTTGAAAATTAGGAGGGCAGTTCCTGTTCTGGAGGTCTAGAGGAGCTCATCTCACCTTCTTCAAGGCAAAGGAGGCGGTCTGGCCTCCCCGCACCTCCTTGACGGGCATCCTCTTGCGGTGGATGGACTTTACAGCAATAGGGAAGAAGTTGCCAAGGGGATCTGGCCCCAGCAGCAGGGTGTCATTTAGCTTGATTAGGCCTCTCAGTGTTGTCCCAGAGACAACTGTTCCTACACCCTACATAAAAAAAGAAAAAACAGTCATTGTGGTTACTCCACCAGGCCAGCAGAGAAGCTCTAGAACTCTCCTCTCTAGAGAAGATACCTTCTTCAACCTAAAGAGGGAACAGAATACCAGAATTCCAAATACCAGACCCCTTACCGGGACAGAGTAAGTATCATCTATCTGGAATTCTGCTGGCTCTTCTTCCTTGTAACTGGTCCGTGGAGACAACAGATTAAGAAACATCTTCAGCAAATCTAGATTCTCCCCAGTAACATTTGAAATCTGGAAAATTGGGCACATCCTGTAAAGGAAAATTGATGAAAATTGAGTTAGTTCACCTTCCTACCTGGCTTTCCACATGTAGGGAGACATCCAAAATCTTGGGACTGAATTCAATACACAGTGCTAGGAAGGGAGAGCCTGGCAAGCAGTCAGATGCACAACACCCCATGTTTGAAAACCTGCAACATTGCTTCTGCCTTCTAAAGACAATTGGGAAAAGGTGTAAGGTTCCAAGACTGAAGGAAGCCGAATACCCTGCTGTCTTCTGTAGACTGCCCAGAAGCAGCCTCTCATTTCCGCCTCAGAGAGGGGAACACAAACAGGTCAACCTCAAAATCAACACACTCTATGGAATCAACACACCACATGGCAGATGCAACCTCCACACATCTAAACAATGGGACTCTCTGAATCTCCTCACCCAGTCTCCACATAGGATTGAAAAAGAAATGATTCTCCTCTACTCCCGTTACCTCTCTGAGCTGAAGTTGGAGGCTGTTACAATGACATCATCCTTGCTCTGAACCAGCACGGGAATCTTCCTGCACCCTGGGGACTTCAGCAGTCGCTGTAACAGCTTCAGGGTTTCTTAAAGGGTGAAATGAATATTGTTAGGGCAGCATCTCCTGTCTTTACAAATCACTTTTGTGGAGTCTCTCCCCAAAGGGAGACAGGTGCTCTGGCCACAGATAAGACAAGAGAAGATGGCCAAAGGTGAGACTATGAGTTTGCTGCAGCCCAGGTAGGACTTAGGAGACATTCCATCTCCCATGTCATGCCAGCTAGTCTGCTGCCAAGCGATGCTACACATGAACAGACAGACAAGTTTGCATCTGCAAGTGCAATGCTGTGAAGTAGACATTTTATAGCTGTATATTAGTAGCTTTAAGCAGTTACAAGGTATTTCCTCTTTCTAGAAAGGACTTTTCAGAATGAATTAATTGAAAACCAGGACTCAGTGACAGAAATATTTGAGAATATGTGAACTGGAAATTAATTTTGACCAAGCAAACCTCAATACATTTTTCCTGGCAGTCAACTTGCCCTAAGAGGCTAGAGAAGCATGAAAAAGGTAAAGACTATCATCATAGACTAGGACAATGTGGATGGACCATATTCAGAAATCAGTGTTTTGGGACAAATCTCATGGCTCCCAACTTTCAGTTTTCACCTCTTATTAACTTATTTTCTAAGCCTCATATCCAGCAGCCAGTAGGGCCATTACCTGATGCACTAGCATCAACCTCCTACAAAGTGCCTAACAATAAATAAAGAAATACAAATAAAGAAAAAACAAAAAAGGGTACTAAGGGCTTAAAAGAGCAAATAATTTATGTTCTACAATAATCCAATTAGATGGGTTTTGTAAACAATATGACTGCCTATGGGAAAGTAATGTTTTGGATACAGAAACGCAAACATCTAATCAGGCCATCTGCTCTTCACAGATATACTTGAGTCAAATCTTGTGTCTGTTTGCTTTGAACAGAGCATGTAATGGAAGTAGCTTCTCCCAAGAGCAGCTCTTCTCTCCTCATGCTGAGCCAAAGGTTCTCCTTCCTTCCCAGTTATTATCTCATGGTCAGGCATTACGTTATTTGCCAAACATCTAGTATAGAGATATATAGATTATCTTCTGATCACATTCATCTATTTGACTGAAACATATGTAGGATTTTTGTAGTAATGAACTGAACTACAGACAGTACCAGGAGCATTCACTTCCCTGATTCTTAGCATTGATTATCAAAAAACCCCACTGCTCCAATTAACCACAGCACATTTCTGAAGGTGTGAGAAATGCTTAAGGAGTTTTAAAAGTGAGAATAGGTCATAGCCTGAAAAAACTTCAAGCATGGATTAATGGGACACTGCTGGGGTTACAGGTGCTGCTTTAACTCTGCTGAGAAAAAAAAATCACTAGCCCATGCTAGTTATTGCCATTCCTGCTTGTGTCTAGTCCTGCCTCCCATCCTGCTACCATAGCCCACATATGCAGCTGCTTTAAACCATGATTTTTTAAGTGTCGTTTGGTTGTTCAGACAGAGGAAGGAGCTCCTGTAGTTATGCCAGTGTACCTGAGAAGTGCCCAGGAGAGCACGAGGTAACAAGCAGCTGCCCCTTCACTAACAGTTGCTGGTGATCAAGTCTGATCACAGCTTAAGATAACACTCAAACTGTGGGCAGGGAGGAAAACAGCTTTTAAGAGAACTTCCAGACTTTTCCTCCAGGTTTAAATACCCAGAGAGAAAACAAAGCCCAAACCCCAACTGTATGCTGCTCCTCTTAGTGCTCAATTAAGCAAAACCTTGCAGCAAACGCTTTAGGGCTGCTCAACTGAGACCCCAGCATGGGTAATTTCGACATGGTGAGTATAAATGTATCACCTGCAAAATGAGCAAGGGAAAAGGATAGATTTAGGTGTTTAGGTGCAGTCAGAACCAGATAAAGCAGCCTTCTTCCAGCAGTAATTCCTGAAAATTGAACCCAAGCAGAGGACAGCAACACGTAAGGTAACAGGTAAGAAACAGCCCTGGAGAGAGCCTGTAGGACTCACCTTGGAGGATGTTGGCAGGGCACATGTCAATCTTGGTCACCACAACAAAGACGGGAACGTTAAGTGCAAGCGCCAGGCCTAAGTGCTCCTTAGTCATTCCAACAATCCCAGCGTTACTCCCAACCTACACCAGGGATATAAAATATTGGGATGTCAATGTTCCTTCTGCTGTAAGACGGATTACAGAGAAGACCTTGGTCAGACATGCAGTAGACTGTGATTAGGTTGTAGATGTGTCACTGAGGCTGTATGACCAGACCAGCTCATCTCAAATGTTGTTGGACACTAGCAGAGGACTGACTCATTTCTCCCCAGTTTTAACAAAGTTTTCTAGAATTTAGAAATCTTTCCATTTTTAAGAATCACAAACCTTGGGCCTGTCTGGGACTGACAGTCCTGGGGCGCTTCCCTCAGAGTACAGGAGAGATAGCCACAAAGGCTTCTGCTCTCCAGCAATGTGAGATGCTGCCTCCCTCCAGAACCCCACAGGCACTTTGCAACAGGAAAGAAGTCGAGGCTGTTAAAGCTGTGAACAGCCCCACTCCAGCTGGTATGGTCCTCCTCTCTTGCTACCTACCATAAGCATGCAGAAGTCAGGCAAGTGGCCGGTCATGCCAAAGACGGTGGTTTTCAGGTACTTTTCATGACCAGCCAGGTCAATGAAAGTAATGACCTTGGTGGATTTCTCACAGATCTTTGTCCACTCCAAGCTGCCACCATGGCTGTCGGGTTTGTTTACTACGTTGCCCTCGCTGTCGAAGCCCAGAATGTCATTGCCCACGCTGCTGGTGCGGCCTGACTCAATCTCGTGCTTGTGGCGGAAGAGCTTTTGCCGAGCAAAGCCCCGGCCGTTGTCTAACTCACCGTGAGTCAGGACACCCAGCAAGGTGCTCTTTCCTGCGTCCACATTGCCAACCACTGCTACCCTGTAGGGGAATGGAAAAAGGAGCCTGGTAAAATATGGTACCTGAAGAAATGAACAAGTGATCAAAAAAACCCAAACATCACTGCTCCTGCAAATAGCTGGCTTTTTCTCCCTATCCTTCAAAGAGAAATTAAGAAACGTTAGATCTTCACAAGCAGAGCAGAGATTCTTTTACCATTATTGACTAACAGTGTAGATCCCAGACTCTGGGGACTGGGATGTGGAAGGCTGTGGAAACATGTCACTGGTGTCCAGAACATAGTCAACTGAATGTGACGTTGCTTGATGCCATAGAGTGTCTCTATTCCAACTCCTTGTCTCTGCAATCCAATGTAAACACCGTGGCAATTCAAAAGGAAGACTAAATCCCGACTGGGTCTAGAACATCTCTGCTTTTCTCACATTTCTCATGTTGCAACAGCACCAAGCGCTAAGTAGAGCACAAAAATCAAAATCGTTGTTCCCAGAAAAGAATAAGCTAAAAAAACTATGGATTATTTTAGGAGAAAGCCATGTCCTACAGCAAGCTCCTTCTTTGACTCTGATCAACGTGGCTATTATGGCTGTTGGCAAATGTTGGAAATCCACTCCATTGAGGTCTGGGCAGACTCTCAAGTCATGTTATACAAGCTAGTATATGTCCATTAAAAGGTGACCTGGATCACCACAGTCCTGGAACAGAGCTCGATCCTTAGTCAACAGTAGCATGTTCCAGCAATGTGCATATATACACACACATACAGCCACATGTGCACATGTGACTCCCTTCTGGCATCCCAGCACACAAAAGATCCCCCAACTGTGAGGCTGCCACCCAGAGAGCAACAGCCCTCTGCTAAACACAGGAAAATTTCCACCAACAGTTTGACCACAAAAGAGACAGCAACAATAACAAAAAGGCAATTTCATCAGCAAGGAGTGGTCAAGCTCAACTCCCTTTGTTGAGTAGCTACAACACCCAGACTCGAAGCGGCGTTGCTGGCTCAGCATCACACACTGCTCACATGGTAAAAATGCAGCTGAGCTGCTGACTAACCCCATCTCCACCCGGCTCCTCACCTGACCTCCAGGAAGTCGTTGTCACCCACTCGTTTCCGAATGAGGTAGTCGCGCACCTTGCCCCCCGCCTCCTGGTGCTCCCGCAGGAGGATCATGTCCGCCTCGATCTGCTCTGCCATGCTCTTCAACGTGGCATAGGATGCCTCCATGTCTGCCTCACTCAGACCGTACTCAGTCCCATCTAGCATGGTGTTGAGGAGACAAAGAGCAGTCAGTGAGCACCACCTTGCAACAGGCGGCAGCAATGTCATCCTGCCTGGGACCTTCACACCCATCGGGACTTATATGTGGACTGGAGATGTCAGCCATGCACAGAGAACAAGCAACCTTGGCCCAAAATAAAAAGGGATAGTCTTCACTCTACGTCTTAAAAGACACTAGAAAAGCATCATCTTTCATCTGGAGGAGTTTTCTTCGCAATTTTTTGCAAGCAAATACGTAGGGATTGGCAAGAAAGATGTATTTCTAATTCCCTTACTTCACATGCTGAAGGTACTTTGTGTCCTTCAGTCAGATAAAATATCTCCTCTCACATTGCAAGAAAACCTATAGCATTAACAAAAGGAAAACTCTGAGTAAAACATCACCACAAATAGCCAGTAAATGTGGGACCACTGTAAACAATCACCTTATTTTATAAAGCCACACCCCAAACACACATTTTCTGCAAGTGTGATCTGCACAGCAATTTCTTTAGCTCCCATGTACTCAAGTTAAAACAATGGTTTTGGCATGTTTCACTGCCTTCATCCTCGCACTTGAAAGAAATGCTGACAGCAGATGAGACCACAAAAAAACAAGGAGGCACTGCATCCTCTGAGCAGCTCACCCAAGCAAAAGAGCTGACAGTCAAAGCACGCCAGTGGCACCTATCCAGACAGAGTCAAGGCCACCACTGTCTCTGTCCCAATCCAGGTGCTGTGAAGGTGCACAGACTTCCCCGCAGAATCTCCTCTGTGGGTAAAAAATGCCCACAAAACAACAAACAAAGGTGGAGAGCCACACTGCACCTGGATGACCAAAGTTATTTTTGGACTTGATGATCTCAAAGGTCTTCTCCAACCTAGTTCATTCTGTGATTCTATTGTCATGTTTACATGTTCATATGCATGGCTGACTCATCAGCTGGTAAGCAGGAACTGCAGTTTGCATGAACTTACCAGCATTTTAATGACTGCCCAGATCCAAAACTAGCAGAGTTACTGGGCGATTTCTAACCTTACTCATCAGCTGGCTGAGAAGCTGATGAGACTGAGCAAAACTAAAAGCCCCAAGTCTCAAGCCTTGGGTTATAGGAGGGGAATGAGAAGTAAGGGACAGGAGAGGGCACGGGCCAAGGCAGAACGGGAAAGGTCACTACTGGTGAACTAACGAGCTCCCTGTGTCAGTCCTCCTTTGCTTCTCAGTCGGCTGAGTTGGATATTTGGGATGATCAAAATCACAGATGCTGAAAGGGAATGAGAAGGAGTGACAGTGGCAGGGATACCAAGATCCTTTCTCTGTTGAAAATATCCCCATCTTCCTCGACTATGCTGCAACCCAAAATGAAGTCAGAAGTTTAACCTCACATTTTAAGAAACAAATGCCTACTTCTAAGTATATCATTGCAACAACCACCAGTTAACACTCTCACAAGGTATCCTAGAAGAGAAAGCAGGTACTAGCCTAACTAGCTAGATCTCCACTGTAGATGTGCTTATCCCAAACACCAAGTATTTGGACTACATGTGGGAAGCTTGCTTGGAGGCAAGAGCACAATCCCTGTGATACTGGCTGCACCAACACTGGCCATCTAATTCTGGCTTCTCTTCTACGTTGGCTGCTTCACAAAACTCTAAGAAAACCCAAAATATTCTGAGGTTACACAGCTCCCTCCCTCCATTATTTCAGCCAACCCTGGCACCGACAACCAGGGTTTCGTATTCTTCCTCAAACACCGCAAATGTCTGAGCATGATAACTTCCTCTCCAGTAGATATCCAATATACTTGAAACATGCCTTTAGCCTTGTGATAACCATAGACAATTATTTTATATTCAGAAAAGAAATTTCAATTTCAAAGTAAGGGCATGCTCAATATTGCTTTACCAGTATCAGATGCAAATATTCAAATTGCCAAAAAGAGCAAAAAGGTAATCCATGCTAACTGCTGAAATCTGCAAAGGCAAATGACTGCAGTCACATGCAAATTAACGTGACAATAAAGGTCTCATGCTGAGCAAAGGAAAACCTTTCCCTCCAAAGTACAGACACACACTAACAAAGAAAGTCAGCAGCATGTATTTTGGCTATGTGGAGTATCTATAATACATTCCTGTGGGGTAAAAATATGTTATTTCAAATAGAGCAGTGAACAAAATCAGACAGAACAAGACCTTCACAGACATTGAGGACATCCATACTAAAGCTGTTACTACAATTTTAGATTCTTTGTCTTTTCCTGGTGTGCTCGGACAAGATATGCCTTATTTCCCAAAAAGAACTTGCATGATTTTATTAAAAAAATATGTTTAGCTCCACTACGTGAGACAGTTGTTGGCAGGAATAAAATAAAAGAATCTGTCCCACATATTCTGCTATACTTTATGGACATTTTCAAGTTATTCTGGAAAAGTAAGCATTACCTTCAGCAACAGTCTAGTTAGAGGTACTAGGTTTTTCTTACAACTTTACATTTTTTTGTCATTTTCCTGGGGAAGCTATACTCACCTGATCCTTGTCCAATGACATAGATGGTCTCCCCACATCCTTCATCAATCCTCTCCGACATCTGCTGGAGTAAACTGTCATATTGCTCTGAAGTTGGACTCACCATCACCAGCTGGAAAAAAAAGATTGAATATCCAAAACAATTTCAAAACCAGCTTTAGTTAGAAGGACAATCAATCTACGTGCTTTATTGAAAGAGAAGGACTCTTTCCAGGACCGCTTTGCGGTTGTTTTTTGTTTTGTTTTTTGAACCAGTTTTGCTGACAGCTATTTCCTTGTGACATTGCACAAGGTTGCTTGTCTGAGTTCAGAGTTCATTTACACTGGAAAATACACTTCAAAGCAAGTAAGAATACCAAGCATCTCATTTTGATGTAACCAATGTTTAAAAGGCACATTTAAGTGAACCACTGTAATATGTTTTCATGTAAGGAAAACAGAAAGGGAAGGAGGTATTTTGTCCATAGAAATTCCTTAGCTGGGTACTCCACAGTCTCTGCTGCAAAGAGTGCTGCTGCTGCTCCCCCAAAACATGACAGGACAGCCAGAGGAAGCCAACCAGACCTCACTGCAGAGAACACTGGGGCACCAAAATCCAGAGCATCTCCTAAGTCTTTCACATATTTGATGTGCCCTTTTGTTTTCTGAGGGGGTAGAAAGAAAGGAGAGAACATGAATGAGCGCTATTTTCAAATTTTAGGTACTTTACACTACAGTGCTGAGGGGCAGACATACAAAGCAATTTGTATGAACACATCTGGAGGTTTCACCATTGGAGAGCTGCAGTTTTGTAGGTCAGCAGCTGTGTTACCAAGAAGCTTTGACTGCAGCTACTGCAATAATCAAACTTCCTTTGCCCTTCCCTGCAGGAACATCAAGAGAATGAAAAAATAAAACAGAAACAAAGCAGCAAATGAGGATAAGAGAGTGCCTCAGGAATTATTTTTCTTAGAACTGAATGGTATAGCACCATTTCCGGCAGAAACCTGCATTGCTCATGCAGTACAGCTGAGGACACTTGCACAGAGCAGCCACAATGGTGGCATGGCAGTGACAGACCAAGGAGACCTCCATCAGCCACTCTACCTGCTCTCTGGCTGCCTCCATGGTTACAAATCTGTTGGTGGCTGAGCAACTCAGTACAGCAGTCTGATAGCTGTAGTGACTGAGATACACATTTCTGTGAAAAAGGCATTTTTAGTAACAGTTATAAAGGCTGTCACCCACCAAAAGCCCTATGGGTAGGCACACCTGTGCCACACTACAACACTCAATGACATCCACAGCTGTCCCTACATACACGTCCCAAAATCACACCCAGAAAGAAGCACTTCCCCTCGCTATGCACTGAGACTGAAATCCGTGCTAGATTTGCCTAAAAGATCTGGTTTACAGCAGTTGACAATAACATCCTCAAGTCTGCCCAACATTCTCTAACACAGCCTGACTTGTTAGCACAGTTAACAATGTGTTTTCAAGGAGAAACTACCTTTACCACTGCTATTACTACCACTATTACACACTTGATGAAGCCCTTTTCTTGAAATCTAGAATGTAAAGGAACACAACCCCCCAAAAATAATGCTCAAGCAGCTTTCAAAACCATAGCGATGCACGCTGGGAAACTGAAGCACAGACAGCAGGGGGTGGTTAGAGAACGTGTAAGGCTGCCAAAGCAATGCTTTCCTCAGATGTTAAGGGTCCCAGAGGGCAGGGATGTGTCTGCAAGGGCCAGACTGCTACAAGAGATACAATCACCTTCATGTGCCCCTTTTGGACACATGCCCTACCTAAGCCTTTTAACTACTTTGCATAGTCTGCAATGGGTACCAAAGCACTCTGCTCTGGAAGGTCACAGTCTTTCTATTTCATGCTACAAAAGACTGAGTTTTGTTTTTATTAGTTTTTCTTTCAGTTCTGTTTTGCTTTCAGTTTCGTCTCCTTCTTGAGGTAAACCACTGGATGTAAAATGCATTGAGAAGGCAATCAGCAGCTGTTGAGAGGCTCAATCTGGGCAGGAATGGAAGGCTGTGTTTTGATGTGTAGGGCTCATTCTGCTCTTCAAGTACTTTCAGGAATTCCTGGAAGCACAGTAGACAGGCTCACTGTTTAGGCCAGTGCACCAGCAAAAGTCAGGGTCCCAGGAAGATCTATTAAAAAGGCTGTAACACACACAAAGATCAATAAAGTAAGAGGTGCCACCAGTACAGGGCACACAAATTTCAATTTCTTCAAGTCTCATCACCAGCCCAAGTGCTTCAGCAGTGTGAGCAGGATGGGTGTTGTAACAAGTACCACAGCATTCAGCAGCTCATTGTACCCTTCCTCACGATGCCAGGCAGGAGGGCTGGGGGCCTCAAACAGCACAGGCTCACTCACATCAGCTAAAAACACTGTTTCTCCACTGCTTTCACTGCCATGCAAAGGCACTCCTGAAGGGTGTTCAAGTGAATACTGTCTCCAAAGTTTACTCTGGGGCTGATGAAATTTACAGCTGATATGACATAGTAGGACATCAAGAGAAGTATCTGTAGATAAAATAGCAGATTTCATGGATCACACCTTCCAATGCCATTCAGCGCTTCTGATGACTATTTCTGCAGTCGCAGGCCCAGCTAGTTCTGCAGTTTCCTGGGTCACTGTAAGACTTGACATGTTGTTTTGAAGATCCCTTTAGCTTCCTGGGTGGAGAGAGCCTGTTCTTGGTCAAAGTGAAACCCTCCATTTTGGCCCCTCTGGTTTTTTTACTTTTCACCTTTGAGCAACCCCCTCCATACTTGCACTACGAATGCATGTTTTGAAGAGGTTTTCACAAAGTCAAAAATGTTCACTTTTGTCCTTTCCACTTTGTCAGGCATGGAGCAGTTATCGGTAGGATCCATAGGGGTCTAGCAACCTCAGATTTCCTATAGGGCAAAAAAGTAACAACCAGTTACTGTTTTATTCTTAAGACAGCAGAAGAAAACATATCTCACAAGTTTGAAAAGCCATCTCTCAAGTCCCTTCCCAGTCTCTGGGGAGAGGTGGCTTTGCCTGCCTCTCCTCTGATCAGTTTGGAGATTAACAACCAGAGATGGCTAACAGCTACAGTTGCCTGGGCTTACTCCTGGGGGACAGACTGGACTGTGCCATTCTGCACTGCCCAACAGCATGCAAGAGGTCAAAGCTTTAATTAACAGCAAGGTTGAGCTTGGGTTATAAGAGCTCTACTACAGACAGTCCCTATAAAAAAAACATCCTATATCCATGAGGCAGACAAACTCCAAGTATTAAGGGCAAACCAAATACTATGTGGTAATTAGTGCTGCTCTTTATTGGAAAAACAGAGCCTGACATTTTGCATGGCTGGAAAGCCACCATCAGCCATCAAGCAGCTGGGGGAAAGGCACCTTCTGTAATGTCATATTTTGTTTTCTGTGCCCTGTATTCATACATTGTTCAGGTGTTATCAACATTCTGTTGTCACTGTACATCTAATATAAGTATCAGCTTCACTAATAGCCCTGTATGCTCTGGTTTTTGACCTGAAAGTTGATTACTGCTGCAGTGTGTTGGCATTGAAGGGAAAACAAACACCCATTAAGATCAACACGATAATGAATTTGTGCTGATGAATGGAACTGTTTGCCTGACCAGCTGACAATGTGCACTTAATAACAGAATCCCAAAGTGTTCCTCTCCAAAAAGAGCTCACCTTACAGTGAACACACAGGGAGAGGACTGGAAGGAAAGTATTAACACAGCCAGGGGGTGGGTCAGAACTAGCAACTATCAAACAAGCTGCTTGCAGTGGGAGTCCCCATTTTAAGTAGGGATTGGAGTGGAACAATTCAACTGGGAAGACAGAAAAGCTGGAGGGGTCAGGGAAAAGACAGCAGGTGCACAGAGCTGTATGGAAAAATAAACTGCAATAAAGGTCAAAAAAATGCTTACCTACCACCTCCACAGCACCTGATGATTTCTAGGAATGGAAGATGGACTGACACCACAAACGGGAGTTTGTGGGAGAAAAGCACTCTTCTCTCTTTGCCAGCGTTTTGGTCAGGTTCCTGGCTGTCAAGAATCAGTGATGCATCCTCCTTGGCCCTCTTCCACAGCAGTCAGGTCCAAGACAAAGCACAGATCAATATTGGCATCCTGTATAAAAATCTTGTCCAGCTCATTATGGCACGAACAGGGGGCTCAATAGATACTACAGGTTTGATTTCTATTCTTTACTACGTTATAAGACATCTTCATAACACTTGTTTTAATACAGTACCACATTGTATAATATCCAGTCATGCACTGAAAAAAAACCATTTCCATGTCTGTGGACACAATTCCTCTTTCTGTTTCTCTTTGCACAGATTGCAAGAAAGTCCAGGACTCTGGAACAACTTTAGCTGGAAGCATGAAGAGGAGGGATGATAGAAAACTAGGACGAAACACCAGCTATGCTGACTTCTGAATCACATCATTACAAATGGACCAAATAAAGTTTTCAGGAGACTTTAGAGTGGGAGATAGCACCACAGTAGATCAAATCCGTGGCAGCAAAAGGTATACAGTTAAAGAGATCAGTCAGTTAGGAAAAAAAATAGAAGACAGTGACAGAAGGCAGCTAATGTAGTCTGTGGCAGGCTCTGGCACACACATATTACTACAATGTACCTTCCTGCAGGGTGGAAGAGAACTGGTTCTGACAGAAATAAGATCACCACACAGTTTTGTCACTGGGATTCTCAAAAGGAACTGCATAAGGTGAACAAGCCTTTTTAGCGCTGACTTTACCCTGTTTGCAAGAGCAAGGCACCCTTGCCACTGGGCTCTTGTGCTCAGAAGTTACAAGCTCTGACATATTTTTAAGATTGTGGAGAAAGTCCCAGGAACTAGTACAACTGGCAGCAGAGATAACCAGAGAGACCCAGCGCGGAGGACAAACGTCAGTGGGACGTTACAGCAGTCGACGGCTCCAAACCCTGCGCTTGCTGAGGATGCTACACCGGCTGCGGGCTGGCGTTCCCCCCGTGCAGCCGAGGCGGTGAAGGCGCAGGGCGGAGCAACCTGCCCAGCACCCTCCTGTCCCGGCCGGGGTACAGGACAACTTTACTGCGTCTCTCCCAGCCGCCTCCACAAGGCACCGCTGGCTCTGCCGCCCGTCCAGGTGATACTGGGGCCGGGGGAGCGCTCAGGGGAGCCTCCCGTCCCGGGGCAGGTAGGCGGGCCCCGGTCTCTCGCTCTCCTGAGGTGCGGGGAGCGGCCAGGCTGGGAGGGCAACCTCCCGGGCACGGCCGACCGGCAGAGAGAAGGGCAGCGGGGGCCCGGCGGGGTGATGGAGCTCGTCGCCGCCCGCCCCCCCGCCGGGCCTACCTTACTGGTGAGGTCGATCTCGGGCTCGCCGTTGAGCGCCTCGCCGTCCTCGCCGTCGAAGGCTGCGCGGAGGGGACACGCGTCCGCCGCCACGCGAGGCCGTCCGCCTGGGGAGCCGGGCTCCGGAGCGAACATACAGGCCGGCACCGGGGATCCCCCAGGAACCGGGGATCTGCTCCGCTCCGCCGCCGCCATCTTCCCTTCCCTGCCCGGCCCTCCGCCCCGGCACCGCCCCCGGCCCGCCAAGGCGGTGCCCGCCAATCACCGGGGGAGCAGCGGCCTAATTTGCATGTTGCCGTGGCGACAGTGGGCGGAGTCATGGTTATTCACGTGAGGCCACGCCCCCTGGAAGCGCGCGAAGCCAATGGGAGAAGCAGTGCCCGCTCGGCTTGTTTTCTACGCATACACACACACAACAGAGCCCGCTCGACGTGTCCGGGGCCGGCAGTCCAATGGGAGAGCTGCTTCTCGTGACAAACAACTTTGGCAGCCAATCAGATCAGGGTCTCGAAGGCCCGGGTGGGACTAAGTGCCGCAATAGAGCCCGCCCCGGTGGGTGGGCATGCTCTCGGGATAGCCAATGAGAAAGAGCAGATTTTTCACTGATCGTTGTGCCAGCCAATGGAACGGGGGGGAGCGCGCCGGGTGTCCCTGCAGCCCGCGGGACCTGCTGTCCCGGCCCGTTGTGCCTCCAGCTCCCGGGGTTCGCAAAGGACCGCGCTGCCCCTCCCGCCCTGGGCTCCCGACAGACAACCCCTACCCCTGCTCGCCATGCCAGCCCACAGTGCTCAGACCGCCAGCGCGGGCCGCCAGGCAGGACGCCAGCGCCAAGGAGGAAACTCCTCTGGCTGAGGGGCTCTGCGGGCTTGCAGGTGACCCCTGCAGAGCGGCGGGGGAAGCTGCCTGTCCTGCTCCTCCGCCTGGCCACACGCACGCTCGTGGTACCACCGCCACAAGCGCCAGCCTGTGGCACAGAACGACGCCGGGGGACGATTTGCGTTTGTTTATTCAGCGGGCGGCGAAGGCGTTTTCGCTTGTGTCCCGGCTCGTTTTACCGCTGACGCCAGAGTGGGCGGGGCCGGCGTCGGCGCGTGCGGGAGGCGGAGTGGCGCGCGCGCGTGTGTGCGTGCGTGCGCGAGAGTGGCGCNGGGGAAGGGCGGGCGCCTCGGCCCGGCAGCGAGCCCCGAAGGGCTGGGTGGGGGTTAGACGGGGGCCTCTCCTCAGCGCGGCGGGATGCGGGGGTCGCTGGGCCTTGTTCGTGGGAAGCGTTTCCCGACCGGGTTGCTGTTACTGTTGTTGTTTTGGTGGTGGTGGCTGTTGTGAGGGCGTAGGGTGGGGAGGGGCGGGGCGGGGTGGAAAGGTGCGAGGCAGGCCGTGGGGCTGGTCCCGCCTGCCCTACCCTCGCTCCCTCGGGCTTTGTGCTGCTTCTCGTTGCTAACGGAGACTTCCCTTTGTCGGAGAGCAGGGTGACCTGTGAGGAATCGCCTTCCCCGCTGCCTGGATTTGGGTTTCTCGTGGCGTAGCAAGAAGCGGTTTCCTTTCCCGAGCTGTTGGCATCTTCCTGCCAGGATTCAGTCGTTCCCAAAGGAATGGAGGAATGCAGCTGATAAGTGCTTAACCACCCTGTGCTCTTATAGGCAGCACCAGGCGCTGGCTTCATCTTCTCGGCTTTGGCACTTTGGGGGTGGGCCTCTCCTTGTTACCTGGTCTGGGTACCTTTTTTAGTGGCACTGTAGACCAAAGGAGATGGAAGAAAAGGAGCGATGTGATAAATTCCATCTGGTACCTTGACGCTAAGGAGAATCGTATATTTTGATACTTTTAATTTTTTTTTTCTGTGAAGGGGAAGGACATACTACATTTTATGGGGTATGGGAGGAGGGAGGAAAAATACGTTACAGATCTTCATGTGGTTTTTAAAACCAGCTGTCAGAGGCAATTACTGAATAACCTGAAGCACAAGAGGAGGGTTTGTAAGCTGGAAGCAGCACTAGCCCACGAAAGAAAGGGGCAGTGGGATGCTGTGACTGTGGAGGCAGAAACTTCAGCCTCCTTCATTTTTCACGACCTGCTCCCCATCCACCCATTGAGAAAATGAGTTGCGTGCCATGGAAAGGTGACAAGACCAAATGGGAATCGCCAGAGCCATCCCAGCTACCGCCACAGCAGATTTACCATGAGAAGCAGCGTAGGGAGCTGTGCGCCCTCCATGCCCTCAACAATGTCTTCCAGGACAGCAACGCCTTCACTAGGGAAACCCTGCAGGAGATTTTCCAGAGGTAGGATGCTCTCTGTACTGGCATTAGCTTCCCATTGTCCTCTGCTGATTGGAGGAATTTTCAGGTGTTATTTGGGGGGGGAAATAGAAAGAGAAGGAGGGTTTCAGACTGTGCCACTGCTTTGAATTGAATGCATCTGGTTTTTTTAACCCCAGCCTTTTTTTTTTTCCTTCATGCAGAAATTCTTTCTCATTTTACTTGTTTCTTACCTGCTCTGGCTGCCAGTTTTGGGTCCAAGGGTCCATCTTGCCTTTATTGCAGATGCTATCATGTGGTTGAACTGCTATCTTCTTCCCTACTCACCTTAATGCATCTTCTACCTCTCTTACATATTTTTGCCCCTGCTTTGTGTAGATAAATTATCTTGATGTTAATAATGGATTTGGGGATTGCCTTGTGAGAATGAAGGTGGCAGGAATGACTAATGGGTCGTCATAAAAACTTACTGACTTAGTACTGCAACACTTAAAAGTTTTTTAAAAATTAGGAGTTTTGCGAAATGAGTGACTCCTTACTCATGAGGTTCAGTGAAGTTCTTCAAATATTACGGGCTTTTTTTTCCATGCAGCAAGACCCTATGTACTCTCTCAAACTGGGTTTAATTTCAGTAGCTGGATGCCCGTTTCCTGTGGCATTGCTAATGTTTCCCAGCAGCTTCAGATAATTAATAAAGTGGTTTTGAGTTTTACAGGGATGAAAGTAAATTATTCATGTGGCCTGTGCAATAGGTCATATTTTGCTCAGTGTTTATGGTGTTTTGATGCTTTATGGAAATTGTCCTGTGTGAGCCTTTGTAAGTTCTGCTCACCTACCACTGATGAAGCTAAGTGATCGTATAGAAGGGTTCTCCTCTGATACTCAACCTGCAGATATTGTAAACATCGTGTGAGTTATGGTTGAATACCTGTTACCAGCAGTTGCCAGCGTCTTGTGTTTGTGGCGGGTGGGAGATCACACCTCACGACAGCAGTTGCTGTGGGACAAGGCAGTCATGGTACCCTGTGCTGATGAGCAGGGACCAGCGTGCCTGCTGCTGCTCTTGCTCTCAGGAAAACTGGCAAATTTATGGAGCAGGTGCTTGACTCATCAAACTCTTGCCTGTCTTTGGCAAAAGAAATGTGGTGAAGGACAATAGTAAATACCAGATCAAAATACTATTTATTGTAGCATTGTAGATGAAACTCCTGCTGGTGAAGTGGAGCTGGTCCATGGCAGGCTCAAGGCACTCTTTGTCCAGCGTAAACACACTGTGGTTTTGTTCCAGAGCAGCAGTTGTCAGAGTCTTAATCACAACTGGATTGCTCTTGGCCTGAAGCAAACAAAGGCAGTGCATGTGGTAGAAGGAGTGTGATGATCTAATTAGTTGGCTTTCATTGTGTTTGGTGAGACAGAATTAGTGTGCAGCACGAAACCTCTCAGAAAAAGACTGAATATTAATCTTGTTGGACCTCTTTCCCTAGAAGGGATAGTTTGTCTTTTATTCCAACCTGGAGTTGTTCTATCCTAATATTCAGATCAAGATACACAGATTGATTCAGCCGTATGGTAGTATGGAAATATACATGGATATTCCTTTTGGAAATGGATGAGCTATAAACTATGCATAAGAATTGCCACTGCCTTTCTATTTCTGTTGGGTACTACTTGTGTATAGCTCTTTGACTTGCCTTTAGGAAGCGTGGATTTAGTTGCCCTTTGTCTGTCACTTGTCTTCCGTGTGTCTGCTCATATTCTATGTTTTGGTAAAGGACTGATGAATATTTTAAATAACCTACAAAAATGTTGAGGTCTGTTTTTTAAACCCGGTGTTGACAAGGTAACAAAATCACAAATAAGATCTATAGCTTTTACCACATTCCTTGGAGAATGATTGAACCACATTGCTTAATCATTAGCTTCCCTTTTGCTGCATCCTATAGTGTAAGGCCAGGGTAGTCTGATGATTACCATCGCAAGCATATGCCAAAACTTGGTCCGGGCACCCCTCTGATTTTGCAGTCATTCCCTTTTCTTTCCTCTAAAACAAGAAACACCTTTTTGATGTTCCTCTAGCTTTTGTTGCAGGAAGTATGATTGCATGTTCCAAGTGTTGCATGGAGATACAAACAAAATATCTTTGCTTCACTGGAGTCTGCCTATTGAGACCTGATTAGGAAAGACAACTGCATGCAGGAATTTTGGAGCCCCTTGTGTTAAGACAACATGTTGATGAAAATTTTCTGATGTAGAAAGATCAGGAGGATTATTACCTGGATTTCTGTCCAACTTTGTCAGTCTTCCTCAGCTCAGTGGCTAGATAAAAAAAATAAAACAACAACTGAATTCCTTGCCTAGTCAGAATCCTTCAGCTGTGGACCCTACTTAAGTATGTGTGGGTCGAGATGTTAAGGTGGTTCTTGAAGCCAAAAGCTACCTGTTTGTAGCCTCTTCAGCCTTGGTTGCTCTGAAACTCCCTACTCAACCCACTGCTTTCTTCTTGTTAAATGCCTTATGCTGTCAGGATGTCACTGGGAAATAAACTCTCCAACCAGTTGGTTAGGTAGGAAAGCTGACATTATTTTATTCAGCGTGCTGGGTGCATGAAGGTTGCTCCGCCTAACGTGTGCACCCAGCAGCCTAACGGACCAGGTTATATACGTGAAACCAGTGTATGTTCACTGCATTTCTATTACATATGCATTACATTTCCTGAATACATGTATGTATGTTAATAATTTCCGTGGATTTATATGGATATCAGTAGGGGTGTTTCGAGGGTCTGTAACTGTCATTTGGGAACATCCCATTCCCCGTTCTGGATCCTCCAATGAATCTTTTCTCCTTGACAATATCTCAAGTATGTTGTCAGGTCACAATGCACTTCTCTTATCATTCTTTGCCCTGGCACTCTATCTTTGTTCTCAAAACTAGGACATCTGCTAGTACATCTTAATCACTGATATAGGTAAATAAGGAAGCACTAGCTGGTACAAGACTATTAGTCACAGATGTAGGGAGTTAACACAAAGCCACATTAATCTCTGGCATTTGTGCTAAGTAGTATATGGTACAAAACAAAGCATTAATCACAAACATAGGGATCAAACACTATTGTGCCAAAGTTAAAAAGAATTTTCCAACATCTTCCCCCACTGCTGCATGGATGTCTCTTTAAAGAAATATAATTTGTTAGGTGACAAGGGCAGGAATGCAGAAGGGCTGAGGGATTTTCAGTGGATGAAGTATGCCTGCAGAATATGCAGTGTGCTAAAGGCCAGGCAAAAAACGTGCAGGAACATGAGTTGATGGGGAAGCCAGGTAAAATGTGGATTTTTGGATTATATGAAATCTGAACTTTGCACTAGCAGAATTAATGAAGTTCTTATCACTGAAAAGAGCAACTCATCACAAGAGAACTCATCTGAGGCTTGACTTTCCTTGGATTGGCATTACATGACTTTGCTGTTCTCTGCTCCCAGTTTCCCATGTGCTTGCCTTTCCAGCTGTCATCTTCATAATAATACATCCTATTGTTTTCCCTCCTTACAAAATTTCTTGGGTGGAGGGCGGGAAAAAACCATAAATGTGGCTAGCAGGCTTTTTTGCCACATATCTCCATGTTATGTCTCACATCCCTTATCTGAACTTGTGCAAAGGCCATCGTATCTTTTGACATGTAACCTCATAGCAGCCCACAGCTTCCTCCCAAGGGGAGGTGGAGGGGCAGGCATTGATCTCTCCTCTCTGGTGACAGGACATGAAGGAATGGCATGAAGCGCTGTCAGAGGAGGTTTGGGTTGGATATTAAGAAAAGGTTTTTCACCCAGAGGGTGGTTGGACACTGGAACAAGCTCCCCAGGGAAGTGGACACAGCACCAAGCCTGACAGAGTTCAAGAGGTGTTTGGACAATGCTGTCAAGCACATGGTGTGATCCTTGGGGCTGTCCTGCCTCCGACCAGGAGCTGGACTCCCTGTGGACCCTTTCCAGCTCAGGATATTCTGCGATTATATGAACATGATGGACTGTGGTTCTGCATTTTTAGATGCTGCAGTAATGCAAGTGATACCTAAGCAAATTTACAGGTCAAAGCTGAAGAGATTTGTTCGCATCAGGATTATCTGTTTTGTTACCTACAGCAACAGCAACACTTCAGAAAGCTCCCAACCCCAAGTATCTTCACAGCTTTGTGTCTGAATATTTCTTTCATTTACTGGTGGAGGAAGAGGAAGAGGAAGAACAACCTTTCCTGCAGCCAACCTCCCCTGCCTCTTTTTCTCATCCAGTCTTCAAGACTGTTGTTGACTATTGAACTCTCGGAATTGTAATAGCTATTGTCCTGCATAGCAAACTGGCATTTACTCCAACTGTAAATTGAGGAAAAATCATAATTGAAGCATCCTTCAGAAGTACCAGTTCAAGAAGTCACAGGGGAAGAGCTTTGTGATTTCTTTCACATCAAAGGGTGATGTGAATCACTCCAGGGTTTTTGGAGGCTTTGTACATCAAAGTTATTCTTAATGCATTACTTAGTTCCCTCAGCCCATTTGATGAGAGATAAGGGAGGATGGAGTAGTTTGTGTTTAAACACAAAACCCCTGAAAATGGGCTTCCAGTTATACAGCAAGTAGCCCCTTTCCTGCTGTGGAATATAGGTTCAGCAAACACCTGCTAGAGTGGTCTCCTCTTCTTTTGCAGGCTGTCTCCCAACACCATGGTGACCCCTCACAAGAAGAGCATGCTGGGGAATGGGAACTATGATGTGAATGTGATTATGGCAGCACTTCAGACCAAAGGCTACGAGGCAGTTTGGTGGGATAAGCGCAGGTACTGAGAAGTTGTGTAACTCTGGAGGGGGCTATTGTTTGTAAAAATGAGAAAGAGATTGAAGCGAAAGCACCAGAACATAATCTTGTTGATGTGTTGTTTACTGCACTCTTTCAGGGATGTTAGTGCCATTGCCCTGTCTAACGTGATGGGCTTCATCATGAATCTGCCCTCCAGCCTTTGCTGGGGCCCCTTGAAGCTCCCCCTCAAGCGACAGCACTGGATCTGTGTCCGGGAGGTGGGAGGCACCTACTATAACCTCGACTCCAAGCTAAAGGTGCCTGAGTGGATTGGAGGTGAAAGTGAGCTCAGGTAGGATTTCCTCAAATCCTTCCCTGTTGCAGGTAAGAAATCTGTCCTTAAACAGCTGGCCATTGAAACGTGTATGGCTGACCTTCAATAGTAAATATTTGAGAGTAATAAGGTTCTTGTGCCCCGTTTGTGCAAAGCTAGGGAAATGCTTTTGGCAGTGGTGTCTATCAGCTCAGGAGAGCTTGACTTGGCCTCTTACATGTCTGCCTCTGTCAGTGGTGAAGGTAGATGCCACCTCTGGTATTAGTGGATGACACCCACAACAAGGTGTGCTGTGCCCTGCTCCCTCCTTGAACATGAGAGTATCAGCATTCTTTGCCTCTTTAGTCAAATCTATATGTTTCCTACAAAAGGCTTTCCAAACTAAAAGTGCAGCTTTATCCCTGACAGCAGTGAGAGCTGTCTGTTAGGAGTCACTTTTCCTGTGTAAGCATATGCTGCCCTGCTGGCTTGGCTGCCCTTCCCTCTCTAATATTAACACAAGATGGTCATCGTAAATACTTTGTGAAGTTTCACCTGCTCCTCATTGCTGTTTAGCTTCCATTCCGTTGTGCTGTAGATCTTACTATCAGCTTTGCTGCCTTGACTAGACTTGTTCTGCAATAGGGAGTGCACATGTGCAGTATTTGCAGAGCCAGCCATACCATTGAAGTTTTGGTAAATTTCTGGGGTAAAGTAACACTAATGAAACTACTGTGCAGAAGTTCAGGTGGATTTTATCCTAGGTGTATTCTTCTTCAGCCATAAATAAGGGCTTTCTCTACTGGGAGTTTTGGACATCTGGACCAAAAGATATTGGAGAAAAAATTGATTTGACTTTCATATTTATTGAAAGCAATCCAAGTTTGGTATTAGAAAAAGCTTAGGTGCAGAAAGGGGCTAAAAACACGTCAAAGGACCAGGTGGTATACTACTGCTAAGGATACCTAAATGATGCAGTGTTCTTTTTCTGCAAGAAAGAGGTCTTTCCCAGATTTGTTGGAATTAAGCTATGGCAGGATTCTTGATCTTGGAAATATGAAGGAACTGATCTTGGTTTTAATTCTGGTTTTGCTACCTTGGAAAGTTAAGTGGCATCTAAATAGACTTACCTCTGCTGAGGTTAAGATAATGTCTGTCTGATTCTGAAAATTTTCTGGGTAGAGATGGTTGAATCTATTGGGACAAGTTTAATATTTGTTTGTGGGTTTTTTCTGTCATAAAATAACTAAAGACAGTGGGGGTTTTCCCACATTTCTTGTCACATCTGAATAATTAGTTGCATTTAGTTGTTGTTGCAGATGACAAAGTTCTATATTCAGTAGCACTTGTTTCTGTTTCTCTTTATGGTAGGAAATTTTTGAAACACCAGCTGAGAGGAAAGAACTGTGAACTCCTGTTGGTGGTGCCAGAGGAGGTGGAAGCACATCAGACCTGGAGAGCTGACGTGTGACCTGGGCCAACTCTGTCCTCCCACAACAGTTCTTCCCCTTTACTGAACTCCTCATGTCCTAAAACCTGGATAATGGGTGCCCCGACTCTTCTCGTCTGGAATTTCCTTTGTTAGGCGCTTCTCTTCCTTCCTTGGTGCAATAGGGCAATGGCGCAGGACATTGGGCATGGTGGGTGGGGAAGAACTGAGGGCAGAGTGGAGGAAACTGGAAGCCAATCACTTTAATTGCAGGGTGGATGAGCTGTGGTGCCCATTGGCCAGCTGGAAACCATCACACTCTTGAGAAACTGGGCTGGGGGGAAGAGTGCCTGGAATCCCCTAGCCTCACTTTACCCATGTGGGTCAAGGCTGTGTGTGGTGGGACGCTGCTCCCTCCAGGGCTTATCAGGAAAGAGCAGGGGCTGAGCACGCTGCCACCTCTTTACAGTTCTCTCCCTCCAAAACAAGTTGTTGTGGAGACATTTGCAATTCTAAGGGTCTCTCAGGACACTCAAAACACTAGGAATGGTACAGTGCTCAGCACAACCCTCTGCTTCTTAGGGTTGGTTTGTGCCAGGAATTAGGAAACAATAATAAAACCAGTGTCATCTTTCAAGAAATTCTTTGGGTAGCTAGAGGATCCTTCCCCAGGGTCTCCAAGGATTTATGTAGTTGGTGAGTAGTTGTTTGACACTGTGTGTCTGGCTAAGGTGACATGGAAACAGCAAGCACAGGCTGACTGAGGAGTATCGAGTTTCTGGACTGGAGAGAGGCCATAGTCTGCTTGGGTTTCTTCATGCTATGGTGGGGTTGGTTTTTTTTACTCTCTTTTAACAGTTATTTTGGTTTTCTGCATGGTCACCCAGTAGTTTAGGGGCTCCTTGAAGAGAGGAATAGAAGCTGAAGAGGTTATCAAAGACATGAATTCCCTTTTATTTTCCTCTCTCTAGAAGTGTAGCCCACAGTCATGGATGTCACATGAAATGAAAGAGGTCAAGTTATAAAATAAAAATGAGCTGAGGAGGGAAGCCTTTATAGCTATCAGTTTTGCCCTTTTATTGTTACCAGCTGCTGGTGTGGGAGCTGCAGAGGGTCCAGCAGAACCTTCTGGCATTGGAGACACCCTGGCTTGGTAGTTGAACCAACCTCTCCTTTAGCATTGGCCAACAAACATTCCATTAATGGGTGAATTGCTTTTTCCTGCCTTCAGTGGGGAAGAGAGACTTGACATGGAGCCACTAAGAGGAATCTCCACCAGCTGTTTCCCGGTCACCAGGCGAGCTGCAGCTCAGCCATGCCTTCCATGGCAGGAGGAGGAAATGCTGAATTTGGAACTGACTTCATTGTGTTCGGCACTTCCTGGCTGAGCTGCTGTTTGCTTTCACCTTTATGGGTCTTGGTTGAACAGCAACCTCTGGGAACTGATGGAGCTCAAAGGATCCTGTTCCATCATGCAGGAAACTCTCATTACTGATGTTTGAGGTGGTGAAAGGAGGGTTTGTAATGGCCTTTTCTCAGTTATTTTTCTCTTCAGAGCTCTGCAAACGCATGAGCAGGTGCTCGAACCTGAGAGACCACCAAAATGGCACCATCCCAACAGAGAAGAGAGGCCACACGAGGACAGGACAATGTGTTTGCTGACCCCCGGACATCTGGCAAGCACTCCTTTGCAGTCCTTTGAGCCCAGCCTCCCACAGTCAAGGGCAAATGGCTCTTACATTTTAAAAAGTCCTATTTCGTAACACATTCCAATGACCAATACCAGCTGGCAGAGTTTTTAAACACTTTCGAAGCAGGATGTTCAGCCTGCAGGCATTCTGCTCCTGACTTGAAGCCATTTCTTCAAGAGGGGAAAATATAAATCTCAACAGCAACACTTTCTATGCTGATTGAAGTTGCACTTTGGAGAAAAACCCTGTTTGCATGGAAACTGCAAGCCAATGGATCAGTGCACAATATGCAAAGATGTTTTAAAATACTTTGGGGCTGCTTTCCTCTCCTTGTGCGTCAGCTGCTTTCCCAGGGGAGAAACAGTGTGATCCAGCTGCTCAGGTAAAGGGAAAGTGTATGATCACATCCCTGTGGGAGGGGAGGCTGCTGTGCCTGAGGGTGGGTGAGCTGGTCCGGTCCCACTGCTCGGGAGTGGGGAAGCCCCTCTTTGTTTTCTTGCTTGTTTGGTTTTGTTAGAGCCTTGTCTTGGGTTTGTTTACAGAGATGTATTTTGTTTAACCAAATATTAAAAATGGAAAAAAAAAAGTTTCCATATAAATGTCCTATCTCTTCTGTATGTTCAATTGAATTGTTCTGTAACAAAGTATGTAAAGGATAAATAAATTTTTTTCTTTGGTTATAAAACCACCACCTTTCTGTGTGTTAAGAACCTTGAATGGCGGACAGAGGTGCTGAGGTAGGATCACCTCCCTGAGAATTCCCTTAAGCCATGCAAGGCTTCCCCGCCCCTGTGAAGGTGACAAAGCCATGTGGATCCCTCCTGCACTGCCAGGCTGTTCATGGAATGGAGAGATCCCTACCTAGAAATCCCCCAACAGCTCTGAAAGAACTGAGCCTCCCTCAAGGACATCTATTAAAACCACACTGCTCAGGTTGGATTTATTTAATATTCCATACAAAAAAATACGCAGCTGATGTCTGTTCTACTTTATCAGGCAGAGAATCTGCGTGGATGTGATCGTCTCAAACCTGGCCTGCTGCTCCCTCAGTTCTCACACACACAGCTGCAGTGAAAGTGTTCCTGCAGATCTTCCCAAAGAGTATTTTCCATGGGGTATTGATTGCCACTGGCACCCCTCCTTCCTCTGCTGGGAAAGTCACACTTCCTGCCACCACTGTCCTTCAGCTCCAAATCAGGCAGGAAAGCATTTGTTCTGTCTGACTGCTGCTTTTCAAAGCCTGACCTGTGCCCCAGGGTGTTCTGTGGGGGCAAGGAAGCTGGCAGAAGAGCTCCCACCGTCCAAGTCTGTAACTGGTTATGGCATACTGATTGAATAAAAGGAAATACTCATGATTTCTAAAGGAGAGGGGGATGCAGACAGGAGCCATCATCAGGTCCAGAGAGGGGCTTCCCTCCCTCGTTATGAACAGGTCAATGTCCCAAAGGAGAACCAAAAATAAAAAGAAAAAAATGCCCTGGCCCAACAAATCAACAGTTCAATATATCATAATCGCGAGGTCTTCCCACTTGATATGAATCCAACTCAGCTTCTGCAAATTAGATTTTTCCAGACAGCGGAGGCAGGGCCCCTGGCATTCCCCCTGAGAGCCCCGTGTTGGGTCCAAGGAGGATCTGGAAAGAAAACAATTGGTTGAGGGGTTTTAAGGACACAGGATGGCTTCCCATGCTGTCCCCTTCCCCCACCCCCCCCTCCAGGTACTGGTGGCACTTTGCAGCATCAGTCCCGCACCTGCTGCAACAGCCTCGGTCAGTGCCTGACCACAGCCCCTCACAGCATATTTTGGCTGGTGAAAGCCAGGTTGTGCTTGCCAGGGATTGCTGCCAGCCTGACACTGGGAATCGGCAGGATTGTCCCGTTAGAACATCCAGCCAAAGAATCCGTTGGCATGAGTGAGACCACAGCATACAACAGACTACACCCTTCTCCCCAAGCTCCCCCGGCAGCTGCTCACAGCAGGAGGTGCAGGCACTCCCAGCCCACTCTGCAGGGCCGGGAGAGAGGCCTGGGCATTCCTGCCTCACCTGTCGCTGCTGCAGCTGCTGCTGTTGCTCCATCTGCAGTTTTTCGGTTTCAAAGACGACAGGAAGAACCAGAATCATGAAGGAGGTGGTCCCAATCCACAGAGCTGCCCTAGAGAATCTATCGAGGAAAAAAACCCGTAAGAATCAGTTCTCTAGCCGCTTCCTATTGGCACAATCCCGCGCTTCCCTTCCGTGCCTCAACCATAAACCTTCCCCCAAATCCAACCCCAAGCTCCACGGTGTCGCCTTAACCCCGCCCTTCCCACGCCGCCCAGAAACAAAAAACGTGTCTCCGCCGCTTCCCGCGGCCCCACACTGCGCTACCAGCGGCCAAAGCCACGGCGAAAGCCGGCGGAGCCGCCCCGCGTCCCCGCTCTGCCCGCTGGGCCCGCTCCGAGGGGCTCCCGCCCGGCCTGCCGCCCCCTCACCTGTACATCTTCTGCGCTACCGTCAGCGACAGGTCGAACGTAGCCCCGGCCGCCGATCGCACGCTCTCGGGGAACATCTCCGTGAGTCCCCACAGCCGCTCCGCCAGCGTCTCGTCCAGCTGCGGGCGGCACCACCATGTCAGGCCCCGCCGCACGGCCCTGCGCGCCCCGCGGGCTCACCGTACCCGCCCGGCCTTCCCCGCCGCCCGCCCCGATACCTCCTCGTCGTCCTCCTCCTCCTCCTCGAGCTCGTCCTCCAGCTCCTCGGCCTTGCCCGCGCCGCCCTTGGGCAGCAGCTCCTCCGGAGACAGGGACGCCGCGGCCGCCATCACCACCAGGCAGGACGGAGGGCGCGGCGGCTAGAGCGCCGCCGGAAGCGTGGCGGCGCTCCTGCCGCCCAGCCCGGGCGAGGCAGCGACCCCTGACGGCCCGGAGGAGCATCGCCCGCCCCGGCCCCCGCAGGACGGCGCGACGCGTTACAAACACCCTCAGAAGCGGGTTTTAATTGCAAGGTTTTATGTAAAATATGCAAAACTCTCGAGAACGAGCAGCTCCAGCATCCTGCTCGCCCAAGGCAGGCGGTGAGGCTTGTACAAGCACCAGTGGGCTCCCCCGGGGGGAGCGGGCAGAGGTCTCCCCGCTTTTGTAAGCGGAGAAGGCAAAGAGGAGCCCTCATGGAGACGGATCTTCTCCACCGCCTGTTGTCTGGCTGCCTTAGAGAGGAGGGTACCTATGCTGGGCTGCAGTGAGAAACCGTTTTAAAGTAAAGTGCTCTGAAGAAAATCGTGTTAATTAACAGCGCTGTTGTGCCAAACCAGCCATTATCGGTACCCACGGCACCACACAACACTGGGGGCATCTCGGCACTTGTGGTCCTGTGAAACGAAGTACCTCCACACAGTACCAATATGGCTGGGATGCCCAAGCCAGCCCCAGCATCCCATGGGCCAAGACCCAGAACCAGCCTAGCCACCTCTTCCTCATTTCTTCCTCCGGCTGTGCTGCTTCATCTCCTCCAGCTCCTTCTCCAACAGGTGTGATTCAGCAGTGGTCTCAGAGAGCTGGAACGTACAGCAAACAACAAGAGGAGTGAGTTAAAAGCTCATGAGGCTTTTCCAACTTCACAGCACAACCAAGATTTACAGCCACAAGCCAGGACCTGCGGGAGGGAATTTGTTCCTGTTGAGCAAGGGGGAAGCTGCCATGTCACACTTCACTTGAGATCGCCTGGAAAACCTTGAGAGCAGCTAGAGCTGCTAAGTGTTCCAGCCACAAAAACCACTTTTCAGTTTTAAAACATGTGAAGAGTAAGGAAAGATAGTATTTTTTCAGACTGACAAAAAGGCTAAATCACTTATTACCTGAGAACAAATGTGTGTTCTATTTCACTGAATGTCTCTCCAGATTTTAAGCATGAAAGCTGTGATCTCTGGTTAAGGTTGAATTTCGGTTTATTTATCAGTAATTCTTTCATCTGCAGGTTTACACACAGAACAGATGTCACACCCCTCATCACAGCAGATGGAAGCTTTAATCTTCTGTGACCAGAAAGGGTGGCTGTAACTCAGTTTCATAGTTAGGGCAGAGGCCAGAGTGGCAAGAAAAATGCCATATTCTGTGCAGAAAGGGAAAGGGGAGACATGGCACTTGCAGGGGCTTCTCTCTCCTCAGTCACAGTATTCACAACAAGCTCTGATGTGGGGGGAACCTTCCTCTCTCTTCACACAGGGGATCAGGCTTCTCTCCCACCGTCACTTTGCCGTTACACCTGTGCTGCACGCCAGGGTAAAGCAGAAAGTGGGATGCAGTGAGAGCAGCCTTCTTCAGGGGACCCAGCCCCCTTCACTTGGGCATCCTCAGTGCTCTGGGCTGGCAGGAGTTGGGCAAATGCTCACCATGTCCAGCAGAATATCCACTTTCAGCCGAAGTAGGTTGTTTTCTTCCTCTAGCTGCTGGTTTCGTTTGCGCAGGCGCTGCAGTTCCCTGCGATCCCCCAGGAAGCTTCCTGATTCTTGGAGGAAACAAAGAGGTCAAAATACAGATTGTCAGCCAACCGTGGCTCCTTCAGACCAGAGCAATCTGAGCTGCACTCTACCTGACACCCACTGGCCATTTTCAAACTTCAGGCTCTGGCCAGCAAGGTTCATTGTGGGGGTGCCATATTCCAGGCCCAGCTCAACCTCACGGGTGGATTTATCCAGCTGCAGGGAGAAGATCACATTCAGCATTTCACAGAATTCCAGAGCCACCCCCTGCTCTCCCATTTCTAAGTAACTGGCATTCCAGTGGAAGATGCTGGTCCAAATGGCCCTGGAGTCTGGAATCCTACTTTGGTCATGTACTGCTGCAGTAGAGGACTGGCTCCTCTCACGACCATCCCTGCACTTTCTCCTGCCCACACACTCATCTCCCTGCACTTGGAGACCATTGGTGAGAAGTTTTCAGTGACACTGTTCTGGACTGCAGGTAGGGTGATGATTTTTCCCTGAGATATTCCATTTCTAGCTTCATGTGTAGTCACCAGGGATCAGAAATGGTGCTCCACCGCAAGAAGAAAGCAGCACAGTTGGAACAATAGAATATACTGAGCTGGAAAGATCCCACAAGGACCATTGAGTCCAGCTCCTGGCCCTACACAGGACCATGCCCATGAGCTACACCACGTGCCTGAGAGTGTTGTCCAAACACTTCCTGAACTCTGTCAGGCTTGGTGCTGTGACCACTTTGCTGGGAAGCCTGTTCCAGAGCCCGACCACCCTCTGGGTGAAAAACCTTCTCCTGCCCCAGAAGCAGCAGGGAGCTCTTGTAAGGATTATGGCACTCACAGCAGGAGCCACCCACCCCTGCCACCAAGGAAGCAACCCTGCAGCAAGCCGCCGGCGCTGGGACTCACCAGGTGCAGGTTGGACAGCGAGGCCCATTTTCTGGGGGGGGTCTTCTTCGGGCTGAAGGAATTCCCAAAGAGAGGCATCGCACGCTCCTGGACAGGCCTGTGGCGGGCTCCTGAAGGAGCAGGAGAGACACAACCGGTCTGAGGCTGTGGGCCAAGAGCAGTGATGTGACAAGGTGGCCGTTCTCCCCAGGCAGAGCCTCCCGGCTCTCAGGCCGAGATGGCGACTTAAGGGGAGACGGACGGGGGGTCCTGGCAGCCTCCCCGCCACTGCCACCAGGCAGCACCGGCCCTGCACCGGCACGTCCCTCGCACCTCCCCCGCCACGTGACCAAGCCGGGCGACAGAGGACGGAGGGTGGGAGGTGTCACCCCCCTCTCCTCCAGCCTCCCCCCCGCGCCCCTCGCCCTCGGCCGGTACCCCCAGCGCCACGCGGCCCGGCACCTCGGGGGGACACGGGCCGTACCACCCTAGGGGCACGCCGAGGAGCTGGAACGGGAGCACCGCGGGATGCTATTCCCCGCACGGGCCACCACCGGGATGCTCCTTTGTTCTGTTTTCCCTCCTGGCATCTCACTGGCAAACGCAGCGGGCGCGGCGAGGGCAGAGCCCATGGAGCACACCCCCTAGCTCCCCCGCGCCGCAGTGGTAGGGTCAGCCCCGCGGTGCGGGGGCGGTTGGGCCGGGCTGTTCCATCGAGCTTCGCCCGAATTCCGGGGGGGGGGCCGCACCTCTCCGTCGGGCCACGCCTGCTGCCGGCGCTCCCGGTCCGCCGCCGCCGGGTTCCGCCGCGTGTCCCGGGAGCGGTTTGCGGCCGCCGCGTTGCCGTGGCGACGGGATCCCAGCTCCGCTCCGCCTCCGGTGGTGGAGCGAGATGGGGCGGAGTGGCTGGGCAGCGGGCTTGGGGGTCGGGCTCTGCTGGCGGGCGGGCTGCGTCAAACGAGTGCCGTGCGGACCGCGTTTTCCTTAACGCCTTCCCTAAAATGCTCGACTCGCTCCGAAGAGTTTTTAAAATTGTTTTTGGTGGGGATTGTTTGTTCAATTTTCAGCTGAATAACTAAACGCTATTAGGCAGAGAACCTCTCCTTGCTTGGGAACGTGGGAGAAGAAGTGGAGGAGGTCTGACGTCCTGGACTGCACGGGGTTCGGGTGGGGGGATGATGGGTGAGGAGCTGGAGAGAGAAGAATCATACAGACTCACAGAATCAGTTAGATTGGAAAAGATCTCTGAGATCATCAAGTCCTATCTTTGACCAAACACCACTACGTGAACACGACCATGACACTAAGTGCTATGTCCAGTCTTTGCTCAAACACCTCCAGGGACGGTGACTTCCAAAGCAGCAGCTCCTCACACGCCTTGCTTTGAAGCAGTCCCAGCATCCTGATTTCCCGTGCACATTGCAAAGCCCTCCCTTTCAGCACATGATAGAATAAATTTCGATTCATTGTATTACTTGCTGGCTTGTATTCCATGGGAGGTGGCGGTGGCGGTTGGTTTGGATAATATTTTGAATGAATAGCACGGGTATGTAACACATTATCACCAGTATTTTTTATGCTACAGAGGCAAAATCCACTCCTAAATTATAAAATAATTCTCCAATATGTTAGAATAGTGATCTGAAGTTACTTGCTTCATTGTTTAAAAAGCTTATGTTAAGGACTTCCTGGGGCTTTCCTGAAAAAATTTTTGATTATTGAGATACCAAGATGCTGAATTTAGTTAAAAGGGAACAGTAAAGACAAGGGGGGGAAAATGAAGGGGGCAGGCAGGTAAAAGGAGAAGAAAAGAAGAGAATCACCAACATTTTAATTTGGTTTGTACATGTATTAATACTCCAGGGGAAAAAAATTGTCTAACAGTCTTTCATTCCCAGAGTGCTTAATTGGCACCCTGCCTTAAGTGAACCAGAAAATTGCTCGCTTGGAATGAGAATTGGAAAAATAGCATAGTTAAACCCGGTGACTTGAGACAAGAAAAATCTCTGGTGCTGCAGTATCTTTTGGTAGTCCAGTTAGCCAATATCTGGTTCTTGCAGGACACATGCTATAAAAATAGTTGCCTTCTGACCCAGTGTACCAGAGTCTGTGCACTGGAAAGCAGAGGTTTTTCCAATAAGAGAAGTCATTATAATGGGGTGTGGTGGGGAAGTCAACACCCTTAAAAGCAGAATAAAAACTTGCTGTTCAGAGCAAGGTATTTGTGAAGTAGTTGTGGCTTCTATCACCATTTAATACCCATATGTCTGTGCATATATTGGGTAAGAAAGATGAAGGGGAGGTCTAGATAAATGAAGGCATGAACTTTGGAAGAAAAGCTGAGAGAATGTAGAATTACAATTTTGAAATTAAAAAATAAAGGCAGCTCATCTGGGTGCTTATCAGAGCCAAAGACCGTACAGGATAGTGAAGGACTGAGCTCTTAACACTCACTTTGATTGGGGTTTTTTTTCAGTAATGTTTACTTTCCTAGAAGAAACATGTACGTTTCTGCACAGCGGTTGCTTGAGTTCACCTTGCACTGAGCAGGATGAGTATTGTAGTAACAAATTGTAATTATTGTAAAACTAAACTGTCTCATGCATGTAGGATCTCAGAGTGACTCTCTGACTGCCTCTTTCTGTGGAACAGAGGCTTGGAAAAAAGCTGGACAGCCCATCCCCACTGCCTTGGCATGTGAGGTGAATGCTCCCTTCTGTGCCTGGTTGCTGTGCCCACGGTGGGTAATACCTGTGTGAATGGTCTCATGGTTGGTAGGGCTGGTCAACAACAGTTCAGAGAGCTTCCCCTGGAGACTAAGAGAAAGAGGTTCACTGTCTGATTTCTGCTGTGATTTGCTTCAGGAATCTTACTTCTTCTGCATGGTTTGACTAAATTTCATTTCTTGCCAGACTCCATTTCCTTGAAAAATGCTGTGGAATTTCCTCGCTGCACCAACCTCCCAGTATTTTTGGGTATTTTGGCAGCAGCTTTTCATCATTGTTTCTCCACCTACATCAGGTAGATACCGAGACAAGAACTGACTGTTGCTGTTTCTAGCATTGTCTCTCAGTATATTGCAAATACATACATACATATATACATATATATATAGTTTGACATATGATTTTCAGCTATGTTAAACACATTATGGTGTAGTACTGTGCATCCTGCTGTGCCTGTCACTCTGTGGGGCAAAGAACACCTAGCACACACTCTTTCTCCCAGGACAATAACTACAGAGATCACTTAGGAACTGCAAAAGCCCATTAAATGGTGAAGAACCTGTATGTTACAGTCATTGTGTAAGGAAGCTGCCTGTGTTCCCAGGAAGACATCTTTGGGAACACTGGTGGAAGGCTGAGAGATTGACAGGATGAAGATAGGGCTGTAGCACATGGCAGTGTGGAAATTTTGGAATAGACCCAAGCTGTTCTTGGTAGCCTAATTTGGTGCATCTTCTTCAGCTTTTTTGGTTCACAAGTGATAGAGAATCTATAGCTTAGATGTTCTCAGAGCTGCTTGTAACTCCACAGTGTTTCTCTTGCCTTTTTTCATATATGCTGCAGGATTATTATTGTTCTCTGTTATACCAATAATTACAGGGAAACCCCATCAACCGGTGAATTCAGTAGACTTACTCTAGGCTTACTCTGACGTTAAAGAGAATATTTATTTTAGTTATTGTTGCTTGAAACTTGCTACATTGCCTGGTGGGCTAAATGGGACTGAGTTTAAAACCTATAAAATAAAACTTTTTTGGCATATTGAAATTAATTCCCTGCCCAATTAAATTTTTCAGCAGTGAGGTAATTCCTGTTGCCTCAGTGCTGTGCAGTTAATGATATCCCTTCTTTTATAATCCTAGATATTAAATACCTCACCTATATTTTATTGACAAAATCGGCACTTCTTTCTCTCTGTCTCTTTCTTTATTTCTTTATAGCTAACTAAAGAGATAAAAGAACGAACGAACTGCTTTGTAAAGAAATGTGCTTTCCTCTCGCTTGACTGTCACAGATTCCGCCACCAGGAGGCCCTCATTCCAGCGCTTATACCTAGGCAAAGAAAACAAGGAGAGTGAAGAGACGTGGAGAAACCCATCCTCACAAGAGTAATCTGAAATTAATACTTATCCTATAAATAGAGATTTTCAGAGTACTGTGCAGGCATCTATTAATTAATTATTGTAGGTATCCTAATATCCAACTATTATGGATGCCATGATTTTTGGAGATAATGGAGTGTCTGTCACAGGTGGTACCAGGAAAGTTCATGCCTTTGTCTTCTGGATAGATCTTAGTAACCTAAGTAAAATAATAAAATGTAGTAAAGCACAGGTTATATTTCGCATCCCTCATGTGTGCCCCTCTATCACCCAACAAATATGCCTTCACCTACTTTGCCTCTGCCTTTTTCCTTTTAGTTATTTACTTATTCACAGGTTCTTAATTTTCTTTCACTTTTCACAGCTGGCTTTTATCATCTCCTCGGTGTTCTAATTATCTGCACTAACACTCTTTCTGATTGTTCTATTTTGCTAAACCAGACTTTTAAAGAAAGGGGGAAGGAGAAATGTTTTCATCCTCTTTTTTTTACCAAATCATGTACTTCTTCCCTACTGGCTTTTCAAAGCTGCAGTCATTACTTTGGCTGAAATGCAGACTGTGTTATTCAAAAGAACACTGTGTACATGATCTTTTCACTAGAAAGTATATAGAGTTGTCATTCTTTTTTCCTTAATCCCTATTTCTTTTTCTCTTCACTGCTGAGTCAAGCCTCTGCTTCTGTGCTTGTTTCCCACGGTCATGTTTCAGTACTGATGAATCAAAGATACAGCTTTGCAATGCAACTCCAGAATGGATGATAGGTGAGAGTCGTTTTGCTCCTGTCAGGAAATGCAGCTCCTGCAAGCTGTAGGGCTGCAAACTGGGTTACCCCTTGTCTTTCAAACTCAGTTCCTGCCCTACTTCCCTGAATTCACACATGCACACTGCATGTTTACATTTGTTTACTTGGGCCTCTCTGATATATACTAACGTGGAAAACATGTATCCTCTGCTCTAAGAAGTGTATATGAAGCCATGCACGAAATATGCAAAGTTGCCAGGCCTCTGAGGAGGCTTTCCAAGCATTGCTCTGTTCACTTGAAAGAGTTTACACAAATATGCAGGCCGTTGAGCCACTCACATGCTCTGGAAAGAATCCATTGCTTCCCTAAGAGAGTTTGCCACAAGCCTGTCCTTGTTGACTGGGAGACCAAAGGTTCAGAGAACATGTGCAACCCACATAGCAGCGAAAGCCTCTGTTAGGCTCTGTTTCACTCTGTTCCTGTTACCTGGTACTCTTTGCTTGCTTCCATGTCTCTATTTCATTCTTTTCCTTGTCTCTTGCTTTCATAGTCTGTTTCCATGGCTCACTTAAGATGTCCTTTCCAGGAAATGATGAAAATTAAACCTCTGGTCTGTAGGTTCCTGATGAGCAGATGCAGGGACAGGGAATACCAGGGAAAGGGTCTCAAGCATCTCCCTGTATGGGTTGGTGTTTTGGTGCTACTGTAACCTTTCACCACTTGCCGCTGCTGGAGACAAGATGTTCGGCCTTTGGACTGCGCTGCTGTGTGGTTTATAAGGGAGAGCAAACAGGGCCTGCATTCTAAATTCCCTTCCAAGCTAATTTCATCTCAGGCCTCAGATGAGCAGCAACTGTGTCTTGCCTGTACAAACAAGTGCACTTGTGTGTCATGAACTGCATCATGAGATACTGTGAAGCTCAGTGTGTGTAGCATGCTATGAAGACGTGAGAGAAGTGCTAAGTATTCTTTCCTCTTCCATGTTCTTTCATCATTCCTTCTATACATTTCACTGAGGCACACTATCAGCTCCAAGAAGTTACACTAACTGGAACTATTCTCATTTGGAACCAGAAAAATTCAAGATGAACAAACTGCTGTCACCAAAGGGACAGTGTTAGAACACTGAGGTTAAGCATTCTCCATAGACCTTGCTAATCAAAATAAGAATTTTGTATCCAAGCCGGGTGGTCATTTTTCCCCCAGAATGCCTTGTTCTATAGGTATTACTCCACACTAATTCTTTGCGTTAGGAAGGTATGCCTGTAGATGGCCTCTTACCAATGCAAAAATTGGCAGTAACGTGGTCTTTAGATGATGTGGTGTCTGCAACAACATGACAATGGACTTTGTGGCCCAGAAAGTCCTTCTAGGTATCTACTGCCAGCTCATATGCAGAGGAGGTTGCTTTTCAGGCTTTTGAAGAACGCAGATGACAGCCCACCAATGGTTTGCACTACTCCAGGATGTCAATTTAGAACCCATTCCTATGAGACTTGTGAAGGCCAGGTACAGTAGTATTTACAGCAATAAATGGGAGACCTGGTTTTGGTTTCCTGTCCTTATTCAGTGTTGTTCCCTGGGGTAGCAAGGGATGCAAACATGAGATATATCAGGACCAGGTGGAAGGTGATCTTGGTAGTTCAACAGCTGTCATACAAGTAGCCGCACAGTGTCAAGTGTGTCCAACAGCAGTAAAGCAGGATCTTCCTTGGTTCATAAGGGAAAGCGAATACTGAAAATATAAATTTTGAATTTGCATTAAATGCCCAAGCAAAATGAGCCTTAATGGAGGGTGCATCCAGCAAGTGGATGTTTCACGAAAGCTTAGGCTTTCATTAGAAGTATTCATTGCCCTTAAGGCAACTTTCCTTGTCTGACCATCCAGAAGCCACTCTGCCAGTCACACTGGGACTGAAGCCTTTTCTCAGCAGGCAGCTCCAGTGACCCAGTGGGTGCCTTGTTTGACTCCCTACACTCCCCACACTCACATAGTCAAACCAGATTTCCTTACTGGCTCGAGCCAGGGTTTCCCTTAGCAGAGTCTCAGACATTTGGACCCTTAAAATAATTTAATCATGGTGCAACAAAAAAATAACAGCTCAAGCTGGGTGCCTCTGAGGAGGGACCCCAAAGAAAGCCCTGGGTTTTTATACCCTCCCAGTCCATGTATGACAAAGTCCTTGCTCTTCCAGCTGAGTCCTCAGCTCCTGCTGTGTCTCTGAGTGTGTGGTCACCCAGCTGTGCCACAGGTCCCGTGCCCTTTGCTGTACAAAAGGTTGGCGCCAGTTCCTGGCCTCTTGCCTGGGGGTCTCACCACCCAGAGCTCAACCTGCAGCTGACACTGCAGCTGCACACTGAGCTACCTGCACTGAATGTGTTCCTCAACACTCTTCACCTTGTTATTATAACTGACAAGTATATCAGTTTGGGTTTGTTGGATTTTGGGGGGCTTTTTTGATCAATACATCAGATGACATGAAACAGGAGTTGTTCCGTAACCATCCAGAAAGACTTTCTTGAGGTCCTTGGCAGATGTTCTATGACCCTAATTTCAAACACATGCCCACAAGCACCTTTTGCACTTCCTCTGCTGTTCAGAGGTTCTTATTTATTGCAGGTCACCATTCCCCAGGCGACACTCACTGCCTATATTGTACTCACTAGCCAAGATCCAAGATACAGCAGACATTTCCTTTAGAAAAAGAAGTAAGGGAAGAATGTGGTACAGGGCAAATTATACTTAACTTTGACTTACACACACAGTGCTTAAATATTGTGAAGAACCTCATCTTTTTAGTGGGAGGGAAGGCATGTCATCTTTAGAAACTGGTTCCCACCTCACACATCTGTGTAATTTGATTCATTTTGGAAATAAAAGCAAATGAAAAGCTGAGTCTCTGAAGATTTAAATCTTGTCACTCTGAAAGAAAGGGAAATTGTTTTCATGGGTCAGCAGACAGGCTGTTCTCACAATTCATTCATTCATTTACAGTTGAAGTAACGTGCTACTTCAGTTCCAAGATTAAACAACTGGTAGTGATAACTTGTTGTTAGGGATCATGCCAGGATGTCAAGCCTGGTGTAGAACATGGGAAAGCTTGTAACTGAAATTGACACAGGTGTGCCAGTGGGCAGTGGGCTGCAAGTAAGGATAATCTGCCAGTAAAAAATGGGGATTGCAGTATCTAAAACAAATGTTCTAATTTGATACTTAGTCACCTAGGCAAGTAGTGATGCATTCCAAAATGCTCCATAATAAGCATTTATTTTGCAGTCAATGGGAACTGCAGGTGCCCACCACTAACCTTTTACTGTTTAAAGATGAGCCCCTGATTTAATTCCTGGTTTGATATCTTGAGACCTGAATTACCTGGATGATGTAGTATAATGCAACAGCATGACCACTGCAGCTGAGTAAAGAGTAGCAAATTACTTTGAAATGTCTAACAGAAAACCATGGGAATTTTGGACATGTTTTTTGTTAGTGTTTTAAGAAAAAGGAAAAATGCTTATTTGTCACACACAAAAAAAGGGAAAGGCTCTAAGCATAGAGAGCAATGAGAGTAAGGGAGGAGGAAAAAAAGCAAGAGAAGGATATTTGGGCAAAGCAGCATGGAAGAAAGCATGAACAGTGGAAGGAATGGTAGTGGTAAATGTACACAGAGCATTGAATCAGAGGCTGAGAACGCTGAACCGGAAACAGAAGCCTGTGAGGATATTCAAAACCAGTGTTGATAGAGCCAAACATTTGTTTCTCTACAAATGCTTCCAAAATAAACAATTCTATTGCTCTTAAATGGAAATTAAGAACAATGCCTATGTTATTACACATTTTGTGAGTTTTCCTATATTGTACATTGAAGCAGGGGGGCAGGAGGGGTGGGTTGAGAAGAAATAGGTGATCAGTCACAAGTCTGTCTGTTCTGTTCAAATCCAGAGTCCTTGCAAACAAGCTGGCAGGAGCACAAGCTATTCTTCTTAAAATCTAAAATTAGGTACAGCAAACATTTTCTTTTATATTTACTCATGCTGCTGATGAGTTCTCTTGGCAGAACACACAATTTACTCAGTTTTCAACTTGCTGATTTCTACATATTTTTGTAATGAAAGTTTGTGCTGTCACATGTCTGTCAACAAGTGGAAGCAAAATCTTTGGCTTCTCTTGACCAAGCTGAATTGAGTTTGGTTTATTTTTTCTTTTAATAGTCACTATTGAAGCAATGCTGATGGAATCCAGGTCACTTTTTATTTTTTGGAATCCCTGTTTTTGCTGATAAGTATCATCACAGTGATACTGCCATGCTTCCAGCCACATTCCTCCTGCCACAGGCAGGGCATTACCATTACAGCATGTTAGAAAAAGCCCTTTAACTGGTGCTGCTTTGTCACTGTGGAGTGGCAAGGTGGAAACATATTTCACTGAGGAATTATGCAGGAAGTGGGATCTGGGAAAGATTAGTTTGCTTATAAAACTTTCTTAGAAAAATACAGTAATCATGTGATGCTAGTGTCATTTTTTAATCCAGATTGGCAGACTGAAACACACAAGTGTGTTGTGATTTCTTAATTTTGTTAAAGCAGTTTATGGAGTCAATAAATCTTGAGGGAAGAAACATTCCAAACTCATTTCTGTTGGAGACAGCTGACTTGGCTGTGAACTTTATGGAATAATTCCATCAGCTGCTTTTTACTAGATAAGGACATTCCCTGGTGTCATAGCTATTTTGCAAGCCTACAATTGCCTTCTATGACCTTGAAATTTCTCCTGCCATTTCAAGAGGAGAGGATGCTTTTATTCCTTTTCCCATGACTGCAATGTGGTGCTGCTAGCACTAGTGATGCTGTATTTTGCCCTAGAGACAGCTATGTTTCACTTGGGGATGGGCCAGACTTTTTAAAGGGAATACATGAGAATTAAGGCAGCATTAATCCTAACAATATGGTAAATTACTGAATTTTTTTCTGCCTTTCATTTCTTTTGAAGGAACTGAGACATGGACAAGCTTCTAGCAAGTACCATCCTCATCAAAAAAGCAAATCTTCTAAGTCCAAACAGGTAAAATATAAGCCAGTGACTTTTCCAGGTATGTAATGCGGAAAAAAAGGTTAAATACTATTTGTTTTTCTAAGAATTTTCAGGATTGTTGTTGTGAAGGCCTTTGCTATGCTATGATATGTGCTCCCCATATGTGAATCAGGAGAGTGTGTATACACAGATGTGTATGTGTTTGTCGATCCCAGACAGCTGGAACCCATCAAAGCTGCTTGTGTGTGTGTGTGTGTGTGTGTGTGTGTGTTATTTTGCGTGCCTAAGTGGTGCAAATATTTTCTTTAGGTTTTGGATTCACTGACATGTGCTAGGCGCAGGGAATCCGGACTGCTAATATTTAGTTATTTAGTATTTCAGACCTCCACACCCAAGATGCAAATCTTGAAAAGGATAAGAAGGAAAGCATTTGGAAGCAGTCTCAACATATGTGAAATATTTGAAACCAAAGGACTAAAAATAGCACCTCATCCTAGAGAGGTGACACAGTGTTTGGAGAAGGATAGGACATGATGTCATAGATTGGGTTAATTTTTCTGTCTCCTGCTGACATAGCTAATTTGTTGGCACCCATATATGGCCTGCAATACAAAAAAAAAAAAAAAAAATATTCTTAAGGGCAGTTGCTCATGTAAAGGCAGTTTGGAAGTGGGATTGCTTGGCACATTTTAGTGTTGCTTTTTTGTCAGTTTTTCTCACAGATTCTGCCCCTAAGCCAGTAAGGTCCCTCCCCGTCACCACTTAAACCCTTTTGTCTTCCTGAGAAGAATGAGTGAGAGGACCTTACTCCTTTCTTTGGAAGTAAGTTCTCTATCCTTTCAAATATACTTGAATTCCTCCTGAAGTGATACCCAGAAAAGTCCTTCACCCAGACAAGTCCTTTACCTGGACAGTTCAGAATCCTGAGCTGATCTGCAGATATTTTACTTTAGAAAACGTTCTTCAAGACCGCTCAGTCATTTGTTACAAATGCCCAGGATGAAAGGTGGTTGTTGTTCTGTTCAGCTTCTTATCTCCAATTTGCTTTTGCTGCATCAGCACTGTGATAGCTGAGGCTGGGGAACAGTGGCTGGTCAGTTAAGAACATCTCGTGGCTGCAGTTCAATACTGAATACAGTTTTGAAATCAAGTATTTGAGTATTTTACGACTTCCTTCTTGCTTGATGCTCATTGCACTAAGAACAGAGATCATGTGTGAAATCTGGTCTTAGAAACTCTGACCTATTCCCCTGTCTTGGATTGACTGCATGTTAAAACAGGAAGTGCTGCTTTAATAATCCAGTGGAAGAACAACAGTGCAGGACAGATAAAATAGGAAGAACGACTGCAGTATAAAGTACTGGGGTATATTGAACCCCAGTGGGAGCTGTTATTGAGTAGGAGTTGTGCACTTGCACAGAATTTCAGAAACACAGATATGTCATTTATAATCACCAATTCAGCAAAAACATGAGAAGGAGAGATTAACAGCTTTTTTATCAGGTATGGGAAGAGAAATTTTTAATAAAGAACTCACTTCCAGTAAGGCTGGTATAGAAACCATGGTAATCCAAGGAAAGGAGAACAATGGATTAAAAAGAATAATCATGCTAATGAATCTCTGACTTTTAAAGGTTTCAGATTGAAGAAAATTATTAGCTGGACCATTATTGAAAATTAAGGCTCTATTGTAGCAAAATCAAGAAAACAGTATGTTAAAGCCAAATATAATTCCTGAGACCCTTAAATATTATTCTGAGGTAAAAATAACTGTATGATGATGCACTCAATGCCTATTCAAGTTTGGGGGTTTGGAAAACAAACTGCTTATGATCTCTTGTGGCCAATAGCCTGGCAAACGTATGGAATACAAAAGGAGCAAGACTTGGGTTTTTATCTGTGGGTTACATACAAACTCAACTGTGGAAGCAGCAGGCAAAGCCAAGAGTAGAAAACTGGCCAAAGGAAGAGCATATTCAGTTCTGCTGCATGGTTGGTTTAAAAGGAAAACTGATACCAACTGAGAGGCTAAGCTAGAAAACCTGAGCTTTTCCAAACTTATAAGGAATGTGGAAAGACTATTAAATTTATTTGTTTTTCAAGTAGAGGCTCTTCAAAGTTTGGTGGGTTTTTTTAAATGAAGAAATGTCTCAAATACCAATGGTGAATTTCTTCCAAATGTGAATTAAAAAAATGTTTTTCCTGTAATATGTAATTTTTTGATGTGACCAGTGAAATCCGCCATGACCTAGAAATTTAGAATTTTCTATCAGCTGCACTTTAAATACATTCTTCTTTCTGAAGCATGCTAACGAAAATGTTGTCCTGAGTACAAAACAGAGCAGTGTACTCAGTGTTCACCCTACTTGACAACAGAAGCACTCAGCTTCTTTGAGCTGGAATGCATTAAAGGGGGGAAAAAACATTCAATGAATTATGCTTTTTTCAGCTGCAACACTGAAAACTCTGCTGTCCTATGTTTGGTGCATAAAGCCGCCTTGCTTCATGTCTTTTTCAGACTGATTTGCAGTGCTAGTGTGTGAATAAGTTATTGAAGCATTGATTCTTTTGGCCATATCAGTTAAGACAGTATTTGCAGCACTTCCAACTTTGTTTGCCTTAGAAGTCAGAATCTCTTTGTGAAGAATACACACACAGAGTCCTAAGTTCCGCAGCATAGCGGATGCATCCGTGAAACATTTTCTTGTTTTAACTCCTTTTCTCATGAGCTATTGCAGTTAAATCAAGTTTTTTGACTCAGCTTCCTGCAACAAATCTTTGTTGCTTCTCTCTCAGTTTTTATCATGCACCAATGTGTTCAGCTGCTGCCAGACAAATTCTACCCTCTGTATTTGCACTCAGTCCCAGAGAAGTCCCTCTGTCTACAGGAACAGTGACAGTCCACCCAATGGCAAAACCGATCCAACACCATGCCGAGGCAGTCTTTCCCTGTCTCTCTCCCCCATCAGCCAGCTGCCTGATTCCATCTTTCCTTTTTTATTGTTCAGATAAGCACCGGAGGGAATACAGATAGGAGGAATGCAAATCAGAATGCCTTGCTGGGTTAAAGCTAAGTTCAGGCTCATTCTGAGAGCTGGAACAGCAGGCATTCATTAGGGCAGCATAGGAGCCTGGCCATGCTCTATACTCTCATCAGGCCCCTGGTGCCAGGGACTGGCCATGTGATATACGTCACTCCCCTGGGGAATGGCTTCCCATTTAATCTGTGAGCAGAGATTGGTTAGTCAGTTCTTCTGGTTTACTTAGTCAAATGAAGATATTCACCCATGGACTTTAACCAGGCCTGTGATTGAGCTTTGGTTCAAATGCAAGCTTGTCAGAGGCATTGTCACCAAATTTGAAGACTGAAAACAGTTTCACATCAAATAAATTTTATTATTGCTTTCTTCATCCTACTCCATCTGATCTTGGATGTAATTCAAATGAACAAAGATATATGCAACTGCAATTACTACTCCCACTTAGCTACATATGTGGGCAGTCTTATTTCATAATTAGTCTGTTACTTCTGTTTATCATGAAGTTAATATTAAGCTGAAGTAGAATAAGGTGCACTTATTCCAGAACAAAAATCTATGTATGTGGAGTCAGTCAAGAGCAGTTATTTTGGAATTTGCAACAGCTGTTTAGAAAGCTCTCAGTTTAAAAAAAGACTTGCACTTCCCAAAGTATACATTTCATGATTCAGAGTAATATATTTTACCAACTGCATTTCATTTTTTTCAATAGCGATTAAAATAGAGATTAAATTTTTTTTTGTGTAGAGATTGATAAACTGTAAAAGGTCACAGCACTAGTCGCTCAAGCAGAAAGAAATGTTAAAAATGAAAAAGTTGCTTTAAAAAGATATATTTTTTAAAATATCTGTTAGCATAGGTTAGAAATGCGCTCAAACATTTAGGGTAGTGGTTAGGGGTACGGTTAAGGTTGAGAGAGTCAAAGAGCCTTCAGCTTCAGGAACACTGGGGCTGGAAAAGTCATGCCAAGGCAATCCCGGCAGGGCCCCGACATTGCTGCACCTACATCCTGGCAGCAACACGCTACATCTGATTTTATGGTATGTAGTGCCTATTATAATTATTAATTTTCTTTTNACAGAAATCCTACTGTAAACTCTGCTTCTTTCTTCCCCCCCCCCCCCCCCCCCCCCCCTGTGTTACCCCTGAATCCAGCTCCAGGTCAGTATTTCTTTGACTGATCACTGGTGAGTTGTTCAGAGCTGTGCCAAGCCTGTGCCTCACGTGTTACCTTTATATCCCTGTATTCCTTGGCACATCTTGTGCCCCTGCTTCTCGAGGCTTCTGCTATGGCATGAGGCCTGCATTTCTCTGTGCTGCATCATTGTGCTAGTCATAAATCTCTTTTCCTACACAGAATAACTGTTTGTTACTTTTATTTATATAAAATGATGGCTGTACCACACACAGATAAACAGAAGCACAACGAATTAGCCATAGACCTGGTTAATTATGGAAACTGCTGTCACAGCTAACCAAGAAAAAGATACAGAAGGGACGAGAGAAGTTCAAACAAAGCAAACCTGACAAGTCTCAGTCCTGAAGCCTTGCACATTCAGTACAAAGCTTATGGCAAAGTACTGAGAGCAGCAATACCGTATTCCAGGGCTGCATGTTTCAGTCCCAAAGGTCATGAGCAGGTACGAGGAAGCTGTACACACTATCACATAATCCATCATGTTTGGGCATTTTTTTAGAAATGTTTATGCTAGCGTTTTTTTCTCTTTTGGGGGAGAAAAAAGTATGCAAGAATTAGAGTCTCAGTTATCTGAACTTCTAAAAGTAGAAGTTAGCTCAAATACTGTATATTTTTAACAGATAAAATTGCATGGCAGAGTGAAGGGTAGCCAACAAAGGTAATGGTAAGGATAGGCAAGCACTGAAATTGTCTGGCTCTTTCTCAAAAGATGAAAGAAAATCCACGGCCTCCTCAGGCAAATGAAAATCTGATTCTGCTTTGAGCTAGATAATCTCTTGATGTCCCTCTCAGTCTTATTATTCTCTATTACTAATCTGGTTTTTTTTATCTTAAGTAAAAAATTCCTTGTGCATTCTCAAAATGGACAGTTTTCCTTATCTCCGTTGTCTTTTTGATAGATCATATGTGATATACTGATGCATGTCTCCATGAATCCTCCAACTCAGTTGAGGTTTTGCAAAGCTTGAAAGAGGCCTTGTTTTTTCCAGTTTCCTGCTTTTTTTTTTTTAATTTTATCATGTCATTCTTAATTATATATATAAAGAATTGCTAATTTGACAATCACTTATTAAAATAGTGAATCTTGTGGTGCTTAAACTGCTATCACACTGTGTTTGTACACAGATTAATTATTTTTCATTTAGAAAAATACCTATTCCTGAATTCTCTAGTTGATATTTCAATATTACTGTTATCTTCTTTTCCAGTCACATACAATCTGTTGTGTTCCTGACTTGACCTGCCATCTCTTTTATATCAATGGGCACAGCCCTCTAATTCGTCATTTCCTCCATAGATGCAATGCTCAACCATGGTCTGGACAGGACATCTTGACAGACAGAAGGGAGATCTCTAATCCTATAACATATCCTTAGTGATTAATTCAAAATAAATTAGAGGTAGCAAGATCTGTGTCTTTTTAATGCAGGATCACTCCCACTACTGTAGTACTGAGTACTTTTGTCAAGGCTTTGCCTAAGGATCTCCAGACTTCGACAAGAAACATTACTCAGTCTCCCAGTACCATCTCTATTCCATTTAGTAATTCCATTTTAACAACAGAGCTCTTCTGTTACTCCAGTCTGAATTACAAAGCTTGGCTGATCTGATATTTTGCCAGTCCTACCCTGAGACCCATTGTATGCATAGAGATTTTGCAGTTCATCTTAGCTCTGACCAAAGTGATGGAAAACAAAACCCCAAAACCAACAAAAACAAAACCCCTTATGATTTCCCTATTGCAACCATGGATGAAGTTTTTGAGGACGAAAAAAAGCAGCTGGATACTTAATATTTTATGGTAATGGTTTGACTTGGTTCTTGTCCAAACTTGTACATCTCAAGTGAGACGAAATGCGTATCACAGTGGTGTGTCCCTTTCCCGTACCTCCCTCAGAGCTGGAGATGCACTGGTCAGCAGCAGAACCTGCAAAATGGAAGAAGACTGAGGGATGCCTCTACTCGCTTGGGCCAATGCGTAATGGGATGGGCTCTGTGGGGTTATTGTGCAACACCAGCTGGAACCCAATTGAGCAATTAATGATCACACAACATTTTGAAGCCATAGAATATAATTTATTGCCCAAAGTAGCACTTTGGAGTGGGAAATGGTCTTCAGATTCTGTGCATTCACTGACCTTTCTAAGAACCATTTTACAAACTAAAAGGATAATGAAGGGAAGGTTGTTTACAGAGAGAGGTATTATCTGCTGCAGAGCTGCTCAGTAGCACCAGAAGGGTCACCCTCTGCACGTGCATTCTGCTCCAGAATAAAAGCATACTTTGTGAAGGAATTCACCTTTAAAGGGCTGCCTGCCTAAATGCTCTTCTGGAATAGCTCTTGCAGAATAATGCGGTTTTCAAAAGTAGTGCCAGCCGCTTCCTCTGTACAGACAAAGCCTTGGGCTCTCGGGGTTAGACTTTTGGTACTTATATAAATTGCTTGATGTTTTGAATGGCGACCCTGCGAGCACTTCTGTGGTGTGCTGATGACAGCACAGGGCCGTGGGTTTTGTTGCTTGGTTTCCTGTCTTGGCTAAGAAATGGCTTGGGAAAGGTGCCTTTAACCTCCCACGGGCAGAGGGTGGAGAAGTTCTCACAAGCCCCTTGAAACAGGCTGAGATGCTGCTCCAATCCCTTCTGCCATTTCAAGCCCACACGAGGGGCAGCCAGGAACTCCTCCTGCTCGCAGGAGATGTGATGTCTCCCTGACATGCAGTCCCGTACCAACTGTGCTACCAGAGGCGAGCTAAAACGGGCGATGGCTTTCCAAATACTGTCTCCAAGAAGACTGCAGATGTCTCACAGAAGTATTCGTATCCTATAAAACACCTTTTCCATCCTTTTAAAATGGCAGATTAAATCATGTGTATGACTCAGCCTCATTTTCTTGTCCTGTGACTCCAGGCAAGTCACTTCTCTTCCAGCTCTCTGACAGGTTTTGGCCATCCAATCCAAAAACGCCGTGTGTGCCTTGTTGAGGAAGATGCGTGAGTGGCACCCTGGAAAAACAAAAGGCAGAACTGCGTTGAACTGAACCAACAACGCCGTTTTAACTAAGGCTGCCTTTTCCAGCTGTAGAGTAAGAGCAACGCGATATTCCTGAGAGACGGCGAATACAGTACTTGATAAATCACGGGAGGAGGAGCGATTTAAGACGGTGATTGCGGAGTGACCGACGCGTCATTCAGCGCGGGGCAGGGGTGAGGGAAGGGGCAGCGCCCGCCCCCATGGCGCCCGCCCTCATGGCGCCCCCACGGCCCCGCCCCTCGGCGGCGGCGGGAAGGCGGCGGGGCCGTGCCCTCAGGCGGAGGAAAGCAGGCGGCTGTGGCGAGCTCGGAGTCTTCGCCCTCGGTACTGCACCCGCCCCCTCCCCCGGTGTTGCCCGGGCATGAGCTGGGGATTTAATTACTATTCTAATTTTGATGGGGAGTTATGGTGCTCCGCGGGGGAGGGAGGCTCAGCGGTTCCTCGCCCATTGGGAACAGAAATGTACATCTCATGAGGAGGCAGCTAGCAAAGAAAAGCCAAATAAATCCGCGTGTTGATGACGATTAATCACTTATTTTCCTCTGAGTCAACAGATGTGAGGTCCCGCAGTGGAGCCCCTTGGGGCAGGTCACATCGCCCCCGGCCCAGGGAGACGAGCCCTCCTGCCGTTTTCTGCCAGCCCAAACCCAAGGGGAATTGCAGGGACCGGGTCTGGAAGGAGTGCGGCATCCAGGTCTTGCTCACCTGCATTTGGGTACTTGAGGCGGCACAAAATTGTTGGTGTTTTTTCATGGATTTGCTCTGTTGTCTCAGACTTTCACCCTTTTATCTGCTTCACTGCAGGCAGTGGTGGCTGGAATCCTTCAGGTGTGCCAACACACCAGCAGCGGGAGAACGCTCCACTGAGCAGGAGGACTTTTTTCGCACCTAAAGGTTTTAGTAGGGTGAGGTGTAATTTCTCCATTTTCCCTTGTAGCCTACAGGAAGGCACAGGTCTGGGGCTGCCTCGTTTTTCTGCTGTGAGATGCCAAGTGCCTAAGGATGGGGAGTAGGAGAACAATCCCATAACCTGCTCAGCGGTGATTGAAGTGCAGGATTATGTGCATTTTGTGAGGATGTTTTTAATGAAGAAGGAGATTATCGTTTTAATGCCTCTTGCATTACTTGTTTTTCTTCCTTCAATATTTGAAGCTGAGGGATTTTTCAAATCTTCCAAAGTATTTTTTAATTAATGTTTTGCTGTAATTATGTGAAGGCGGGATTTGTCACTCCATAATTGTCAGGGTTCTGAAATAGAAATTAAATCTATCCTGACACTATCAGAAACAACTGATTTTATAACACTATTTCCATTAAATACTAACAGAATAAGGTAATTCTCATATTTTGTTACTTGCTTTCCCAGCCTCTGTATACATAAGATTCTTGCAAGCAAATTAGGCAGACCTCAAGTATCCATTTAGATGCTGAACAAAAGGCTTTTTGCAGAGACTTAGCCTAAACTATCTCAACCTCTGTTAGACACAGCCCATCTTACAGTTTGTGGATTTTTTTAACAAGGATGACCAAGTAAATATATGCACACATTTTGATGTGGCGGTCTACAATACTTTTGATCACTCATAGCTAGAACAGCAAAGGTAAGCTCACAATTTAAACAAGCAACTTAACCCATTTACAAAACCACAAAAATGATACAGTAGTTTGGTTATAAGATCGTATTTCTAAGGAACTGCTTTGTATTCACTACTCTTGCATTCATAAAATTTAAGAAGGTCACACTTTGCTTATTTAACTGTGCTATCACTAAGTGCCTATTCCAGTTCTAGGCCTTGCTTATAGGAAGTCACATAGAGAGGGCAGTGAGGCTGTGGTGGAGTACAGTTATGGCAAGTTAACCATGAAAAAACATGAAATGAGCTCTCTGTATATGGGTTTGCATAATAAAAGCCTCAGGCTTTTACTACCCTTCTTTTGTTCTCTCCATGCAAGCATACTCCTTACAGGCATTACCTGCACGTCTTTAGCATTTATTGGTCATTTTGAACCTCAGCAAGAACTTCAAAACAAATACAGCTTTAATAGTCTGCTCTCAAGATATATTACTAAGGAGTTTAAGGAGTTGTAGCCTTATCAGCACTGTTTTGTGGGTTTTCTGTCACATAAAGATGGGGAGGCTGAGCTGATGCATTGCCTTTCCATTACCCATTCTGTCTGCAACTATGCTGACTTTTGTTATAAAAATACAGGCTGCTTTTAGCATTCTTACCAGAATAAATTCCACTAGTGATAATTCATTTTAGTTTCCACCTCCAAAACTCCTCTCTGACCCAAGATTCTCAGAAGGGAACGAGGTCTCTTTTTCTCATGCTTGTGAAGCCCCTTCTATCCAAACTGGTTCATCTGAGTGTAAAGCCATAGATTTTCTCCTTTTGGTCTGGTAGGTCACTTAATGAAGCGTTGGAAGCAGAATCCAAATTTAAATCCATATATGATGTCATACTGACAAGTTTCTGTAGTTCGAGGACTTCTTAAAAGTCCTTTTACAGACATTTGCTCATTTATTGCCTCCCCAAGACTGTCTTTGTTTGCATTTCCCAGGAGTGATCAATACTTTATTGCATGCTCTTTCATCATGAAGGCCATGGAGGATCAAGTAGTCCAAGAAGAACCAGGATACCAGGATGATGAGGTAAATTTATGATTGATTGAAAACTATGTGCAGCAAATGTTTGAGGGTATTTTGATAGTGTTATGAAATCTATGGAGGGACAGGAGGTCCTCAAAAACCATCAGGGAGTTCAAGGCATTTAAAATTTTGTTCCAGTCTACGATCAAGAAAGTCTCATTCCCCTAGTCCCTGTACAGCCTGGCTCTTCAAGTAATCTTCATTAACCTTTCAAAAGCTATGCACAGTTTTTAATGGGATTATCATTATTTCATAATATTTTACACTTCTATAGTAAATGCAAGGGGACTATCAGTTAATTTTCTGCTTCTGAGGAATGGTCATCAGCATGAAAAGAGTGAGAAACTATGGCAGAAAAGCTTCAGAATATGATGATGATAACACAGGTTTTCTTGGCACAGCAGAGGATTAATTGCCTGTGAAGATACACTTTATGGAGAAGATGACAGGAAATGTGAAGGCCTTTTTGGTTCGCTATAGCTTTGCTTATTTCAGTTGTCCAACAAGTTATGTATTATTTGTGAAAAATCAAGAAATGTTTACAAATCTAAAAGAGTCATGTAGTGAGATAGATGTAATAACAAGAAAAAGCAACATCTATTTTTTTTTTCTGCTTTAGGAATCCTTTTTTCAGGATATTGATCTGCTGCAGAAGCATGGAATTGTAAGTATTAGCAATGACTTGATTACACAGAATTGCCCTTGAAAAGCTACTGGAAGGTTGTTTCCAAAATTGTACACACATTGATGTAAATAACTGAAATTCCTCCTTGCAATAAGTACTAAGTCAGTCAGTGCAGACAAATTTTGCCTTTGGTGATAAGACAGATTTTTAGAAAATCTCATTCACATCATATTCCTAAATAAAGTGTCAAGATACTCGAAGTATTTAGCACCTAGCACTCTTGAAAAACCAACTGCTTGCTAATTTATTTGAAAACTGTGTGATAGATTATTTCCTGTTCCTGCCAATCTTTGTAATTACTCCTGCATTTTTGGTGCCTGTGAAATTACACTGTGACAATTGTTGCTATACTATTTTCAGCATGCTGGTGCAGGGGGGGTAGAGTAGGAGTGAGGAAAATATTAGTAGCTGGAGAAAGAAATGGTTAGTTTTCTTCATCAAATATGAATTCCTATCATTGCTACCATAATCACATAAACATCTCCTATTTATTTGAATTACTATTATTATATGTTTATTTGGAGTCTGGCTCATGGATTGGAATCCTATTATATTCAGAGTTATAGAAGCAGAATAAAAATTTGGGTTTGCCTGAAGTAATGTGAGATTTAACTCTAATAAAAATGACTACAGACAGATACAGATGGGGAGGACATGGCACAATGAGTCATCATTAGTCAGTGCTGTAGTTACTGGGCTGAGCATGTCAGCAGTGCAATTGTTGACAATTTTTTTTATTGGCAGTTCATTGGCAGTTTTAAAGATAGTTCTGAAGAAGGATCCTATGGTTGGGAGCTCAAACTGTGGGGCAACATAAGAAAAATAAACAAATTCTTGCTTTAAAAATGTAACACGTTTATCAAAGAGGGTGAGCTGGAAGGCAGCTGTTCTACCTTGTTAGTATGAAACGAGGCATGGCATTCACAGAATGATACAATTGTATGAAAAAGTTTGAAAATTAAGAATAATGACTTAGGCTGTTCTTCTGGGGCTGATAAGGGTTTTCTGCTCCTTTCCATTATTTTTTTCCTTCTTCCAAGTGGTTATTCCCACACCTCAGAGGAAGTTTTTGTTCTTAGCTGTGCCAGTTAAAGGCTTTGTGCAAACATACGATGACCCATATCTGTTAAATTCATTTACCTGAAGAAATAATTTTTGTGGGTTTAGAATTTTTTTTCAAGGAGGAGAGAGAAAAGTATTTACTGGATCTGCCAGTGTTCCCAAAAAGAGAATCAGAATTAGAACAATGGAGACTGTGGTTTGGTGATCAAAAGTGTTTGGGAGGATTTAAGGTGCTGTTACCCCTCAGCCTCTGCTGAGTGTCACACATATATCACAGGATGAGAAATAAGCTTCCAAATAAACATGACTAATTTCTCACACAACCCCCCTCCCTTCTTATGTTCTGTGCACCCACACACTCTAGATAAATAGGTGATACGTCCAGTTCATAGTTTTTTTCAAAGAAAAACCTTGGCTGGAAATGGTAAATTGATGTATTATCCCACACCTTTCACATAGTATGTTTTCTTGTGAGTAATCTGTTCTTGCTTTTAAATTTCCACGGACGTCAGAATCATAAAATGAGGTGAGGGAAAGCAAAATATGTCAGTAGGGTGCTGTCTGAAGTCGTGCTGTTCCCAATTTATGAAAAACTAGTAGCTCACTCCAGCCCAAAGTGTCAGTTAGATCTGCAGGACACATGTGTTTTAAACTGGACATACTGTGAGCATGCAGGAACAGCATAGCAGTTAGACTCAGCTTCCAGTGATCCTCGTGAATCAGGTCCCAACTATCCACCATCAGATTATCTGGTTTACAGATTATATGTGCTAAGGGACCAAGGACAGACTGAGTGTTATAGGGCGTCCTAGGCGGGCTTCACACTGTCTGAAATAATCTGTACTGTTTCTTTACTATCAGCTTTGATCTAGAAAAACTGACACTGAATGGGGAGAAGTAAATACCCAGACACCTTTCTCTCAAAACCACCAGGAGCTGCTCTCTGCACCATGTACCCTCACACCAATGTTACTCAAAATTTTGTTTTATTAGTGTCACAAACTACACAATGAAGAGTTTGCTGCAAATTTGTTTCTTTCTTGCTGAAAACACATGTGTATGAATGTAAACTTAAAACATGTTTCAAAGGTTTACTTCACCTTGTAGTTGTTAACTGTCCTGAGTACTCACAGAAGGGAAATTTCTTTGCAGAATGTAGCAGATATTAAAAAGCTGAAGGCAGTGGGGATTTGCACAATCAAAGGAATCCAGATGACCACAAGACGGGCGCTGTGCAATGTGAAGGGGCTCTCGGAGGCCAAAGTGGATAAGATTAAAGAAGCTGCAAACAAGCTGGTTGTAAGCCAGTCACTTTCCTGAGAGTTTGAACTTGCGCTGTCCTCTCCAAAATGCTGTGCAACATTTCTCTTAGCAGATTTCCCACTGCATCATCAAAATAATTTCAAAAATTATTGTGCTTTTTACTCTAAGGCATCATACTTTATACTCCACAACAGACAAATGCTGTGGTGCTTTTTATACCCAACCCATGTTAATGAGGCTGGGGGAAAATAAGATATTTGTGGGATATTGCACTTTTAGCTTCAGGTTAAAGCTAAAATAAACGTCTCACGTTCTCTGTGGTCTTCCGTAGGAACCAGGCTTCCTCACCGCCTTTGAGTACAGTGAAAAACGGAAGATGGTATTTCATATTTCCACTGGCAGCCAGGAATTCGAGTAGGCTTATCTCTTACATCCTTCTGCATTGGGCCTGACTGAAGTTCACAGCCCTCACAGTGCTGTGCTTTGCATTAGTAGCTGGAAGGGTGCCGATAACAGACCAGTGTTTTGGCTACCGTTGAGCAGCACTCTCCCTCTGACATTCCTTCCCCCATCAAAGGGATGGGAGTGGGCAAGACACAGACCAACACAACCTTCCTTCATCCAAATGTTCCCAGTAATAATCTTCATTGTCTTTAATGAGACACAGAAATGTAAGGGAATAAATACTCACCTAGGACACGTAGATCCCCTTGCATTTGGCATTAGTGCTGGCTCAAAGATGCCTGCATCAATAAGCACTAAAACCAACTCCTTTTCTGAGGGAAAATGGACTTTGTACAGTCACTGTAAATAAACAGTTGGCATCCAGAAATCTTGAATGCATCATTTTTTCACCTATCAAAATAATCTGCAGGTTTCAGGTCAAAATTATAAGTATTCAAGTCCTCCCTGGAGATATTTTTATGGAATGTTATCTTTTCAAATGCTATCTTCTCTCCTCTTTCCAGCAATAATTTCTATAGATCTTTCCCTTGCACACAAAAAGGGAGGTAAAGACAGAGTTAATTCTTTATATATCAATGATCATTTAGTGCCCTGCACTTAATGCATCAAGTGAGGGGCTTTAGGGCAGAAATTACTTTACTTAAAGTAGTAAAAATGTCTCTTTTTGACTTTTCTCTTGTAATTTTTTGGGTTTAACTATATCATAATCCTCTTCCTTTCTGCAGTAAACTTCTGGGTGGTGGGATTGAAAGCATGGCAATCACTGAGGCCTTTGGAGGTGAGAGAACCACATTAAATGAGTATTACTGAACAAAGAATTGCAACTTAATTTAGATTTTAATTCAACTTGGATTACTTCTATCAAATTTACCACATTGTTGTTGCAAAGATGAGCACCTACATGAGTGTAAGAAGAAATAATCCACTACTCTTAGTGTTTTCCCGTTTTTCCTCTTCATTTGCTTGCAGACTAATTTTGAGCTGAGTAATCATTACTGGGCATGCTGATTCAGTGCAACATAACATTATTAAGACTATTACATGCCACAGTTCTCCCTGAGGCAATGTGTTCCCTTCCAGTAACAAAATTGCCACAAAAGGTGTTTTAGTTATGCACATTTAGGGTACATTGCATTTTATGTAAGATTTTGAAATTACAGTTAAGATACTGTTGTAGTACACCTGATTAGTTGGTGCTTGACATTTCAGCAATAAAAGTTCATAAAACACAGTAGTCTTCCCTTTAGAAAAGATAAACTGGAGACTAATGTGATTCGATAGAATGAGATTAATAAACTTGTAAGCTTCTCCTTGATAATTTTACTGAAAATGAATGGGGCTAGGTTAATGGAATCAACCATTTCTTCCCCACCCTGCCCCCTATTATCACTTTTCCACAGGTGCCATGTGATTTTAACTTCTACACACAAGAGAATAAATCACTTTAGCAGTCAGGCACGATCAAATTAAAGCATTTCAGATTTTGCTTTTCATGTAACACATTTCTCCTGCACAGAACATGATTTGGAAATTGAGGTTAAGTGATTTTAAAAGGTAGAGATAGAGGTGAATTTTGTATGTAAGAGTGTTTCTGACTGCAGTAATTCTTAGTTCTGTCAAACTTGGAAAAAGAAACCCTGACTCTTCTTTTTCCTTTTCTTTATTTAACAGAGTTCCGGACAGGCAAAACCCAGCTATCTCACACTCTTTGTGGTAGGTATAATACCTTAAAAGAGTGATGTTTCTCCTCAGTGAATCCATTGTTTACAACTATATCAAAGTTAAACACATAGAGACAAGTCAGAATCTTTTATTTCTAGAAACACAGTGAAACAGACCTTGGTGACTCTTACCTCCATTAACTGTGTTTGAGTAGAGAACTCATATAAATAATTACTTTTTAATACTGCTCACATCCATGAAAGTTTTGCCATAAGGAGAGTGAAGATAATAGGTTGTTTTAGATAAACCAGTGAAAGACACCATCTGGAAAAGCAGAGCACAAATACGGGTCACATGTAGAAGGGGGCATTGCTCAGAAAAGGGCAGAAGCAAATTTTTTTCTCAGCAACTCATTGACTGTCCTGGTTTCAAGAGGTTTTGCTGAATATGACATTCTGAAAGGGCACTGAAAGGGTACTACTGGCTGTCAGTAACTGGATAAACAGACTTTGGCAATCACAATATTTGGGCAGTGCCAAATACAGCAGGACTTTGATTTCCCAGAGATATGTCTCAATGTGTAAATAGTAGTAAACAATAACTTATATAACTGTTAATGCTGCTAGAATTACCAGACACTGAGTACGCAAATTCTCTTAAATGAACCCTGTATTGTAAAGTGAAATATGGCATGTTCTGGAAAAATAAGGCCTCTTCTGGTTAGTACAGTGTAATGGTCAGCAGAGTCATACCCTTTTGCATTAATGATTGCAACTGGAGTGAGTATTTTAGCTTCTTCGCTCTAAAGAGACTAAACCCACAATCAGCAACTATTTGTATATCAGGAAAAATTCATATCCAAAGAATTTTTGATCATATGAGTTACAGCTGGAAAAAGAGCCTACTAAGCCAATAGAATTAATTTGGGCAGAGGATTAAGAGGATGCTTTGTGTGCAAGAACTTACTAATAATATCTCTGAAATATACAGATTTAGTGATGGCACTGAGTAAAACAGTTTTGACACCATTAATTAAATCTCATCTGATCTGCAATCGAGAAAAGTGGCTTGAGTTTATTCTCAAGATGGCACTAAGACAAGCTACTTCTGATTTTCACACTGATTAAAACTGACAGTTCTTTGTGATATGGATAAACAGTTGTATTTTGTTTAAAAATAATAATACATGGAGTAAGAAAATATTTTCCCTGCTTTTTCATTTTGATCTCCTGTGATTCTGTGCAGTGACAGCTCAGCTCCCAGGACCAAATGGCTACACAGGTGGAAAGATTATCTTCATTGATACCGAAAACACTTTGTATCTTTTTGACTGTTAAAAGCTACAGGTGTGATGAACTGGAAAGACAGTTTATTTTGTGTGAGTAAATAGGAGGCTCCTGATAGCTTCATACATGTAAAACTTTATGATTGGCATAGAAATCCTGGAGAACACAGTGTGTAGTGGCCGACAAGAAAATTAGTTTTTCTTCCGTCAATTGATGTGATCTATCTTGGAAAAATTAGAGTTAGGAACTGGATTTTATTTTAACTGGGGTTTTTGTTTGTTTGTTTGTTTGTTTTTGGTGTTTTTGGTTTTTTTGAGATCTAGTAGGCCTCCTACAGGTTATAGCAGCTTTTCTATTCAAGATAAATTTATATAAGTACTAAACACTATTTTTAGCACTTCACATTTGCAGTAGACTGTGTATAAACAGGTTTTGCTCACAGCTCAATTCCTAGAGCACAGATATCCATATGTCAACCCCCTCGCCTCAAACCCTAAACACAAAACAATTACCAACGTGAGCCCTAAACTATCTTTAGGATATGTGGGACAGCCTGAAGACAAAAAGTCAGTCTTCTCTAGGATTAAAATAAATATTCTTCCTTCCACCACCCCTCCCCCCCCAGTCCTATTTTGGAACGGAGCTTTATTATTTTCAGAGCATGGTTTGCACAAAGAGAAATCCTTAACTCTGACTAATGCCAGCCGACCAGACCGCCTGCGTGACATTGCCGATCGCTTCAACGTTGACCACGAGGCAGTACTTGACAATGTGCTGTATGCACGTGCATATACCAGTAAGGCCATTATTGCAACTGGCATGATAGCTAGGTTTTTTTCTCCCAGGTACCCATTTTGATAGTTCTCAGTTTATTAACAGCTCCAACAAACTCTGTCACAAGACACCGCTTTAAAACTTCAAGGAAGTTTGAAATGGGACTTCTTCTTTGAGAGTGCAATATAAACATAAACAACATGATTAAAACATTTTCTGTGTGTCATTTAATTCAGCATTGAATTAAAATGTTTATATTGCTTTTCAGTTCTTAACACAACAAAAAGTTGTCTTCATGCAGAATGTTGTGAAGATTTTCACAAAGAAGTTTTGTGAGATAGATGAGAGGAAACTGGAACTGGAACCTAGCAAAGTAGATTGTTACTGGGCACCGGATTTAAAACTGCTGGCAGTGAAAATATAAACAGTGCAGACATTTGAAGTGGAATTTTAAAGTTCAGGCTTTTGTTTCTTCAGAGTTCTTTCTGGTCCTAATTTCTCTTGGCAACTCTGCTTCCCACTAGGTGAACATCAGATGGAATTGCTTGACTATGTAGCAGCCAAGTTCCATGAGGAAGCTGGTATCTTCAAGTTACTGGTACAAGACTTTTTTTTTTGTATGCTTACTGTTTCCAGAATAAGTGTTCCTATTTTCTTTCACTACATTTACTTATCTAGCATGGTTACAATGCAGATCATTGACTCCATAATGGCACTTTTCCGTGTGGATTTCAGTGGTCGTGGAGAATTGGCTGAACGACAACAGAAACTAGCTCAGATGTTGTCAAGGCTCCAAAAAATATCAGAAGGTAAGGGAAACATTGCAAGATTTGAAAAATGTGGACTGGAGTCACTACCAATAGCTGTTGGTAGCACAACCCCCTAGCAGTCCAAGTTTATTATAAATCAGGCACTGGCCCAGGGATCTTTCCTCCCTTTACAGCTCTGTCAGTTACCAAAAAGATCAAACTGATAATATATTATTTCAAGATGACAGATTGAGAAAACTTCTGGACTTTTCAATATTTAGAGTTTTTCTAGAAATGCTGTCAAGCCCTAAATGAGATAATAGGTTGTAGAACTGGACAAATACTCAGTGAGAGTAATTGTCTTCCCCAAATTTTGACAGTCTAAATACAAAAGAAAGACAAAGAATAGAAAAGAGGATGAAGGCACAGAGAAATAAAAAAGCCATGCCTCTTGCCACTTTCTCAGTACTTTGCAATGCTTTGAGGGATGATGACAGGATGAATAGAGTTCCTTCTCTTTGGAATGTCTCAGAAATGTTAATGAGGAATGAATAAATAAATGCTTTTTTGTGAAGTTAAAAAAAAAACGCAAACAGAGAAAGGGAAGGAAAGGGAGCTGAGGGCAGGGAGCCAACAGAGAAGATGGGAACTGAGAAAGACTTGTTCACTGGAATTCTGAGAAGTGCTCATTTTTGGTGTATTACAGCTGAAGCCACACAGGAGCAAATCTATGCTGTCTCCTGATTAATTGCAGCCATCAGTCATAAAGAATATTTTCTTCTCATTCATTTGAAATTTGAAGTGCTTCAGCAGAAGCCTTGCTTTTACTGAGACAATATTTTGGAATTCTAATTGGATGTAGTCTACCTTCTTTGCAATGTTTTCTCTTGCAGAATATAATGTGGCTGTATTTGTGACCAACCAGATGACTGCTGACCCAGGAGCAACTATGACGTAAGACACTTTTTCTCTCTCTTTTAAAAAAAAGCCTGTATTTTGTATTACATATTTAACAGAGATGAGAACTGAGATTGTATGGAGCAAGAGGCACTGAAATGAAAGTTCATACTGGTCATTGTTCCCTGTGGTTTAGGAATCATAAGTAAATGACACCTGTTTCTCTCAGTTTTTGGAATGAGTTTTTTTGCATTTATCTGCTGCCTGGTGTGGTGGTGTGATTTCACTGTGACTTAAATGAAGAGAACAAGCTATGAAAAGTATTGAAAATGCACCACATGTTCCTTTGGAGCAGCTTATATGTGATGTTTAAGGTATGTATTTCTTGAGCCTCTTGAAATTAATGACAGGAAAATGATGCCAGCATTAAACATTTGAACATCTTATCTTGAGGCAAGTGTGTTAAAGTCGGGTTTCTAATGTATTTCCCTATTGATTACTCATTACTGAATTGAATAGGGCTCAGTCTGACAGTTAATCACAGTATTAACCTCTGGAATTTGCATAGTGAATCACCACAATTTTCTTGCTAATTCAGCTTTCAGGCAGACCCAAAAAAGCCCATTGGGGGCCACATCCTTGCTCATGCTTCGACTACCAGGGTCAGTTTGAGGAAGGGAAGAGGGGAGCTGCGTATTGCAAAGATCTACGACAGGTAAATCACCCTTCCCTCACAGGAGGGAAGCTGTGTTACAAGCAACGCTAAGGTGATGCAGTTCAAGGTATTGAAACTTTCTGGATGGTACGTCGGGAGAAAATCTGGAAGGACAAACTAATTAACAGATTAAACAACTAATTAAAGTTGTCTTGCACGTTGAGTGACATTGAGTGACATAATCTTTCATCATAAATCCTAGTAGATGCTCAGCTCTTAATGAGGACCATCAAATACTTTGGTAGGACTGGCGGTCCCTTGACAGGAAAATCCTGGACATGTTAAATTCCTAAGTTTTCCTGGCACAATAATTTTACATTTTCTGATCCTGATGATATTGATTGCATGTCTTGGTTTCAAAGACAGGTATTTGCTAAAGAAGGCAGAAGCCTCCTTTAGAATAGGAGAATGTAACCCCCTTCCCTCCGAATTGGCAAAAGTTTGAAATCAAGGGGCTTTCAGGCAATGGTATGAAGAAAAGAGGAATAACAGTCCTTTACTAATATATTTTTTATATATATATATAATCGGACAGACAAAACAACAATAATAGTAACCACAACAAATAAGAACACACAAACCCACGGACAGTCTCTTCCGCTTTGTTGGCAATTCCCCTTTGATGAAGTCACAGTCACAGCTGGCAGGGGCACTGGTGCTCCCGGTGCGCAGGGAGGGTGCGATGACTCCCCTGAGAGGGGAAGAAAGGGGCTCGGGAACCCTGAGTTTCCTTCCCTGGAGACACTGGAGCAGGCAATGGAGAGTTGGTAGAAAACACGCAGCTTTGATGCAGTCCCGGTCACAGCCAGTTGGGGAGCAAGGATAGAAGCACCCAGTTGGAGACAGACGCCTGCAGTGATGGCAGATCCTCCCTAGAGCTCCAGCAGCTTCTGTCTCTCTCCTCTGGATGTCCAGCAGCGAAGAAGAGTACCCTCCAGCTCTGCTTGGCTCTCTTTTAACTTGTCCCCAGTCCCAGTAGCCCTGCCCCTCTCCGAGGGGAAACAATCCCAGCTATCAGAGAGTCCAGATAAGGGCTAGCCAGCCGCACCCATCTCTTTGTCTCATCTTAATCACCCCCATTATGGCTTTCCAGTAACTAATCACTGACCCATTATACCCTTCAGCAAGTAGAATGGGGAAAAATTCCAACACAGAGAGCTAAACAAAAAAGAAAAGTATTCCAAACCCTGACATTGCATTCCACAGTTTGCATGTAGGTATAAAGGCAGTGATGTATTCCAGGCTGCTCACACCCACAACACTTTGGAGACTATTTCACAACAGCATTTAACATGGAGAAACCCACAAGTTTCTTGTTTCTTTTTCTCCCAGCCCTGAGATGCCTGAAAATGAAGCCACATTTGCAATAACTGCTGGAGGGATTGGGGATGCCAAAGAATAGGTAAAAAAATGATGTAAATGTACAGCTAAAAAACAGCTGGGTAGTTGGGATGAAGATTTGTGCACGGTCAATGACTACCTGGCTGCATTTGTAGCTTTTGGGAACTATTTAAGATATTTTGGGAGAACACTAGGATGAACATTGTACAGCTCAGTTTTACCGAACCAGAATTTGGTTCATTTAGGATCTTCGTTTTTCAATTCAACTTGTAGCACACCAAGATTTAAGCAATAAGATTGTGAGTTGTTCTTAGAATCCTTCTCCTATGTTTTGTGAAAATCAAACCTGACCTTTCACACGAGAGTGAATATAGTTTCTTAATTTATTTCAAAGAGAGTGTCTAAGTGGTAGAATTTAACAGTGTGAAATGCAACAGAATTGGAATAAACTCAGTTATAAAATTGACATATATAGATGGAAAAGGCAGTGGGAGGAACAACAGCTCAAGAACTTGATGGATTTTCATGTACTGTGGAGGAACAAGTAGTTTCAAAAATATATTTTTTTAGCATTTTTATCTTAACTAGATAATGTTTATGTTTTTATTTAGCATTTTCTATTTTTTGGACAGAATGTTTTAAACCTGTTCTTATTAAAGTTAAAAATAAAGACTATGAATTAGAACAGAAGTCAGACTATGTTTGGGTGGTATGAATCAAACTCTCCTCTCAAAAATCTCATTGATCTTTCATGAGAAAAATAATGTAGGTGCAACCCAGCACCTTAAAACCTTTTGTCTAGTTCGCTAAAGAAACAAACTTTATATAATTGACTTGCCATTCTTCTAGTATAAGTAAGAATATTAAAGATTACTATTAAATAATATTAAATACTGTTACAAATAAAAAGAATAAAACAAATCCAGTGGCTAGATAGGAGAGAGAGGCTGGCACCAGCACTTACACCAAGGAAAAGGCACTTAAGATTCAGCTTGCTGAGGGAGTCAGCCAGCACAGGCACTACTCCGAACTAGTCAGAGATGTAGGTCACAGGGGGCAAAAGAAGAAGCTGGGAATAAAGAGGGACATGAGTCATTGGGGGCTAAAATAACGATTCCATTTGCAATACCTTCAATGCTCATGGAATTGTTTTAAAATAAACGAAACAATCCATACACACACACGTATATATTTATATATATATAATGGGAAAAGTCTCACTTTGTCCTCTGATAATTACAATGAGTCTAATTTTAATATCTGATCAGAGGACTTGTCCTCACTGGCAAAAGAATTTTTTTGTTTAGATTAACAAATCCATGTAAGGTAACATCAAGTAAAAAGGCAGCAATGACCAGAAATTCATGCAAGAGAAGCCTGAAATTTTAGCAAGGCTTTTCCTTGTGACAGACCTAGAGGGCTTGCCCTCCTTAAGTGGTTTCTTAACAGATAGTTGGTATTTTTCCTGAGGTAAAGCACTATTTTTCACAGTGGAGAAAACGCTAGACTCTTGAAGGCTGGGAGGCTGGCTGAACTGAGGGAGCCAGCAATGGGTCAGCCATTGTCATTTAATGCAATGTCCAGTCCTTTGCAGATTCCAGGCTTTCCCACAGTAGGTATTTGTATCCAGTGGCCACGTACCCAAGGTCAGTGAGAGCCTGCAGTGTCACTCGACTCCCTGCCACCCACTTACAAAGACCCAGGTTTCTTCCAGTATTTTATTTTAAGCACCAAGATTTCTTTTTCCTTTCTCATACATGCGATACATACATATATATATAGCGTATGTGAAACTAAAATGGTAATCTGTGTGTCGTTCTAGGCTGTTATTTTTATCCAAGGGCCTGAAAGTAAAGGGGACTTGCTTTCCCTTCTGCCAGTATAACCACTTTGTGATAACCTGACAGCCCGGAAAGCACTGCTGCTAGCGATAACATGGTTTGGGACGGGGCTAGGTTTGGCTGGTGTAACCCCCCCTAGTGCTTTACTATCTAAACTCTACTTTTATTGAATTTTTTAAATTTCATGTTTCAGTGGGACACGGCTCCTTGTGCCAGGACACATTGACTTGGCGATAGGGCACACACACAGCACTAAAGGATTTATGGCCTGTACCACGTAATCGCCTCATGGATTATTCTGTTTTTCATCGAGGGGTCTCTGGCTGATCTGGGGAGTTCTCTCCCGGCCTGCTGGCGCTCAGGTGACAGCAAACATCATGGCCGCTGTCACTCTGCTCCTGCCCCAGCGCCGCGCCAAGAGCCCCCTGCTAATCTGACACGGCCTGCCGGAGCCGCCACAGAGGTCCAAGGAGCCGCTCCCGCCCCGCCGCCCAATGTACCGTTATTGTCCCGCCATTGTCCCATCATTGTGTCGCCAACCCCGCCCCCACCTCGGCGGAGCCCGTAGGCCCGTAGGAGACGGGCCATATTCTTCAAACCCTCTGCGCAACCAGCGTAACCCTCCGGCCCGGCCTGCACGGTCCGTGTAAGAATGTTACGCCGAGCGCGCCGGGCTCTTCCCGCCCTACGCCAGGCAGAGTTACGCATCTTGCGTACGCCGTGCACTTACGTAACGTGCGCCTCTGCCCAGGTGTTCCCCGGCGTGCAGAAGGGGTTACGGAGTGCGCTGCTTGCGCAGCTGACTTTGGGGAATAGCGTTACTCCTCCCTCCGCTTTCCTCACGTGGGGCCCCCGCTCTAAGTAAAGAACGTTACGCACTTTACGTAGCCCGCCTGCTACTGCACGGGGCGGTATTTCGCCGAGCGCGCTTAGTGCGTAGTTGGCTTCCGTGAATAGACGTAGGTGCTGCGAGGGCCGCAGTTTGCGCAGCGCCGGACCGCCCGTAACGTAAGCGGAGCGGGCCGGGGCGGCGGCGGCCATTTTGTGCCGGGAGCGCGGAGGAAGAAGACGCTAGTGTCTCCACACTGCCCGGGCCCTGGAGCCGACCGAGAGCCCCGCCGTTCCGGCCGCTGACGCCCAGCGGGTCTCGGACCCACTGACCACCTCTTCTCCTTTTGTGTCCCACCAAAGAGGCGAGGTGGCGCAAAGCGAGGCCTCCGAGGCACAGCCGCCCCTGGCTGGACCCTCGCCTCGTACCCCCAGCCCCTCGCCGTCCCCACGGCCGGCGTTCCGCTGCCTCTCGCCCACCCCTCCGGGGGCGATGAGAGGCTTCGGGGACCGGGGCCGCGACCGAGACCGCGGCGGGTAAGGGGGGGATCGCCACGGCGGGGGGGTCGGGGGG
>VYZT01015816.1:588558-598973 GCA_013400735.1 Pomatostomus ruficeps | reverse complement strand
CCCATTTGTGGGGATTTTCCCCCCATAGATTCTTGCGTGGGGGCGGGGGCAGTTGGAGACTTATTTGTTACCGAGGCGCGGTGGTGGGTTTTTGAGCGTTTTGCGTTTTTTAAATTTTTTTTTAATTTAGGTTTTTCACCGCTCATGTGTAACTAATTCACAGCCTTGCTTGCAATTTTAAGGCCTGCATCCACCTTGCCCCCTTAATTATTTTCTGCCAGCCCCCGTATTTACCGCGCGACTCCCTTGGCACCCTTCCCCTCGCAAGCCACGAAGGTCTCGGTGGTCCTGGCAGGGCTGGTTGGTCCCTCTCTCTGCCCTTCTGGTTGTCATTGCTCCTTTTGGACCTACTGGGAAGATGGCAGTGGGGGGAAGATCTCTCTCAGCTGCGCTCCCAGGTTTATCGTGAGAGGAAATGGGATTGGAAACGCTGCCGTGAGGGGGACTTCGGGTTCTCGGGAGGGTGATCTCGGTGAACCATGGTGCTGGACCACACTGGCCAAGTTTACATAGAGCTACAGAAATGGTTTGTGTAAAGGCCTAGTGCTTGATACTCTTGAATCTGTCGTTTAAAGGAAGTTCGGCTTGTAAAAGGCTTTTGCAGGTTTGATTTGACGTGATTTTTTTCTTTTGAGGATGACAACAATAAATACAGTGGCGTTATACTACATAACTATATTGAGTCTGGAGGTTTTTAAGGGTTGAAAGTAATAAGGTGTTCGTGCCAGGCCTTTTTAAAGAGAAAGTTAGAACTGATTTGTGAGAGTGGCATTTTCACATCAACAGTAGTTCTCAAAGATTAACAAAAAACATACCATGTGGGTTCTGCTATATGGTAAGCTAGATCTCGGTTAATGAGTCTTCTCTCCATTTTAAAAATTTTTTTCTCCCCCACTTCCTTTTCTTCTTGTTTTCGCTTGCCAGTGGGAGATTAAAGAATATTTTGCTACACATTACAGTGCACTTTGACATTCAGTTTCTCCTCCTCTGTGGAAGTAGATAGTTGTATGATTGCTTTATCTTACACCCACATTTAACATTCTGAAATTAAAAGATACTTTCATTTTTTTTTTCACAGAGAGGAGGGTTCTGGTGTTTTTCTGCTAAGAGATTTCCAGCTCAGTTTCACATAAGGACATGGGAGTAAGCGCTTTGGCAAGTCTGAGGTAGATCAGACCACAGCTGGTTTTGGAGTTTAGTGAGTGAGTTGGAGTATGCAGATTTGTATACAGTTACTTAAAAGAACACTGGCCAAAGTGTTGACACAACACTTGATGTACCTTAAAATTAGTGTAATTTCATTTTCTGTAAAGTCTTTAATTGTAGTGGATGCTTCTCTTTTACATCAGGGGTTTTGCATGAGTAAAAGAAGCACCTACATGCTTCTTTGTGAAGTTTTTGGACATTTGCATGAAAAATCTTTTTTTTTTTTGGCATATTATCCTGGAAGCTTTAACACATCAGGATTTAATTTGTTACATATATCCTTTTAAAGTATGAAAATATTTGTAACCACTGACAACCATCTTACTTCATAAATAACCTGTATAAAATGTTGGGCCACCCAGTGGGCTGGTTTAGCACCGTTTGAAAATTTATCACCACTTCTTTTGTAGGCTAATCACATACAAGCTTTCTGGTTTTCTCTTGTCAGGAATGAGCTGTAGGTGACTTCTTAGGATGGAAAATTGTAATGTATTGCTCTGGAATGTATCAGATTTACTCATTTCTGTCCGAGAAATGATGGCACCAGTAATATTAGGGAAGAATGTTTTGAGCAAGCTTGAATTTACCTTTGAAAAGAGAGCTGTTGGCAAACCAGGGAAATAATAGATTTAAATCAGTTTAATTGGGATTGGAATCTCATTTTACTTGTAGTCAGAATGTGAATTGCCCGTTTAGCAGACAAACCCCCAGAGGCAGTGTTCAAGGGCTGCTGTAGGGCACCTTTCTTTCAGGTCAGTATCCAGGCATACTGTGTATAAGAGTGGAGAACTGAAGCTATGGGCCTTGTGTGTAAAATACATAACTTTTTCCCTATGGATAGCTGTGGAGAAAGTATCCATAGTACCCAGTTGTTGCAGTGTCCAGTCTTGCAATCAGCCCTGTCCTATGTTTCCTTTTACAAGGGAACTCATCGACCCTTTGAACCTCCGGTGGACTTGAGCGAGACTATGGGTTTTATAGGAACTATTTGGCTACTGAAATTGTTGACATTTTGACCTCAAGTTAGCATGATCAGTAATAAACATCATCACTAAAGGTGAATGTTCCTGTAAATGGAAGTCTGGGCTTTTTTTTTTCCTTTGTCCTGAAAGGAAACACAATGCTTAAATGCGTTTTTGAAGTTGTGTTTCACTGTCTTTTTCATATGACAGAAATTGATGACTGCAGCCCGTCTGGGGGATCTGACAGACACACTGAGGAGAAAATAAGGGATATTTATAGGAAAGGGAAGAAACTTAATGCACAGTTGCAACACAGCAGACATTTTAACTTAACAGGTTTTAAGTTAAACCATATCTACCATATTTGGGTTTTCCAACAACTTAACTACTTCTTCCTGTCCCAATATTGATTTGAGTTCTGTTTCTTTGGTGTCTTAGTCACCATAAATTGTAGTTTTCAGTGGGAAGTGATTTAAAGAACAAATGTACTTAATGTTTGAGCAGATAGTCTTGTTTATTTTTTGGTAACTTTTCCACCCCCTCCTTCATCCCCAAGTTACTCCTGTAAGAGTGTTGCTTAGGGATTTTTGTTGCTTTCAGTTTATTTCATTACCAGTTTTTTATTTATTAGTGGACTACCTGGGTAAGGTGCAGACACTTTGGTTTTTCTGTCTAAAAGTTGTTTAAAATGAGCATGTCTCATGAATTCATGTTTTGCAGAAAGCTGTAGCTTTAGGACAAAAATGGACTTGATAGCATTTGGAAAAGTACTTTCTGCTGAGTTTGTACAATACTGATGAGAGTGCTGTAACTTTGTTTTTTGGTGTTATTTTAAAATACAGTTCATGATATTTACAGTAAATAATCATTTCACACCACTGGGTTTTTAGTTACTCTTACAGCTTACTGCTAGAAGCTCATGTTTTAACTATTGCATTAGCCGGTCATTAGAGTTAGTTCTTTTGAAGTGTATTAAATTAACTGGATAAAGAAAACTTAGAGAGAAGAACAATAACTTTTGAATAGTTCTGCTAGTTAGAAATTTTTTTGTGCTTCTTTCTCTCTTTAGTCTTCATCACAATGCATTTGAAAGAGGATGTGCTTTTTCCTGGGTGTTTTTTTGGCTTTTTTTCCTGTTAGGCTGTGTTTTAAAAATCTTTTTTTTTTTTTTTTTAATTACAGAATTACAGGTGGACCTGCAGGCTTGACTGACTTGTTAACTTTGTATTCTTCACTTTGTTGTTTTTCATTTGAGGCATACTTCTTGATAAGAAAGAAGATACAGAGGGGGAGATGGTGAAATAGCTATTTAGTGTAAAACTAACCCTGAGAGAGAGGAGGAACTTGCAAGGAGATATTTTCCTCATCTCTTTTATGTAACCGCCTTGTAAGTGCACTGTCAGTTTCAAGACAAGTGCTATAGGTGTACCCACAGTCATGTCCTAGAGACAGCAGCTTTAAAGGGGTGATTTACAGTAACAATGGTTTTAGGTTCAGAACCTACCTAAAGCCCATTTATTTTATTTCAGGAATACCATCATAGTGATTGGAGGGGGGTGACTTGCTGGAATGTTGTGCTCATGTGTCAGCTTGGGGAAAAGACAGTGGAAAATCCTTAAGAAAATTCCGGAGTAATTTTAAAACGGTTTTTAAATATTGGTAGAATTTTTTAAAAATAATTTAACATTCACGTTTGCAGGTTTGGAGCGAGCCGTGGAGGTCCTCTTCCTCCAAAGAAATTTGGTAATCCAGGGGAACGTTTACGTAAGAAAAAATGGGATTTAAATGAACTGCCCAAGTTTGAGAAGAATTTTTATGTGGAACATCCGGAAGTGGCCAGGCTTACTCCAGTAAGTTCCATGTTGTCTACAACAGAAAATGTCTCAAGTTGAAAAGCTTGTCCTAGGAAGTCTGGGACAGGATGTTATAGAGCTGACTCTTCATTAAGCTTGTTTGGTGCATGTGTTCTGCAGGATACTGCTTCTAGTTGCCTTTACTGTTCAACATTAGTAAAGGATATGCTTCTCTTCTTAGTTGTTTTTATATGAGATATTTTATATTTTGTCATTTGCAGTGCATCATTATCATACTTGTCTGGTCTAGCAATTTGTCAGTGGAGATAAAGCTTAGCGAGTTACAGTACTGGAGAGGCCCTGGAAAAACCTAAGATAATGAAATAAAAGTGACAGAAATGCATGAGAAACATTTGAAAGTAATATTTTGTCATAAGTGTAATTTGGGCTGAAAGAAGCCTTGGGGACATCTCTAGTCTAATCCTTTGCTCAGAGCAATGCTAATGGTAGAACTAGAGCAGGTTGCTTAGTGCCTTGTCCTTTTGAGTTTGAATATCCCTGGGGATGAGGAGAATTTATATCCTCTCTGGGTGACTGTCTCAGGGCTTAACGTTTCTCATGGGATTTTGAACATCTTTCCTATAGCGACCCGTCAGGTAGTTGGAAGTAGCAGTTAAAGGTCACTGTTAACCCAGTCTTTCCCAAACTAAACAAATCCAGTGCTCCCAGTCTGTGTTCGTATGGCGTGTACTCCAGCCTCCAGCTTTCCCCCCCTAATTGAAAATGCCCTGTTAAAACCATGTCCTTCTTACATGGGGGGCTCAGAAGCAGGTGTACTACTTTGTGTTCACTCTGTAGATACAGTAATCTTCCCTTCCTACTTAACTTGAGTCTAGTCTTCCATTCTCTCTTGTAATGTATTTTTATACTTAGAAATTAAGAGATTTTGTTCTTACCATGAGGCAACAGACAAACAAAATGTCATTATCTGATTGCATAGACCTACAAATCCTTATGTGAAATATGCATATGGCATAAAGGAATTGAAAGGGGTATCAACTTCTTAAAGATACTACAACCTGAGCTACTGAAGCACGGTTAGCATGAGCTGCTGTAGCTGTCTTTGGCTTAGCCAGCTAAAAGGATTTTCATGTTTTCCCCAGAAGTAATTTTCTTTTTTTGCCTTTTAATTCAAGCTCAAGAGATCTTCAGAAATAGTGGAGAACAATCCACTATTGTTTTGGATAAAGTGCAAATTTGGTATTGATGTGTCTCTATTGATTTCTAATAAGCATTAGAATAAGGTCATGAATTGTTGAAGCATGTTGCAAAGGGCAGTTGGATTTGCAAGATAACCCAGACAAAAATGAAACTCTTTTTCTAATCCTGAAATTATGCTTATGTGGCTACACATTTCAGAAATATTACAAGTTCCTTAAAAAAATTTTGAGGTCCTAGGGTATCATTATGATCTTGTCAGAGCTTCTTTCATGCTCTGAAACAATTCCAAGCAACATTTGAGTTGCAAGTTATCCAGCAAGAACTCTGTATTTATCTGGCTCTGGAATGTGTTAATTGAAGGAAGAGGACTGCCCTGCTTTCTGTTCATGGTATATTAGGACCTATTTAGTTTGTTTAATTATTAGCACTGTCACATAAAACATGTTTCTTATCCTGTTTCTAATCACTTTTGAAGCTGTTGGTCATTTCTGGCTTCTGGAAGGAGTGTAATTCCAAAAAATACTCCGTTAACATACTTTTCATTAAAAAGGGCTGGTTGTAAGAAGAGATAGACATTAGTCCTTCTAGGCTATGTAGAGAGCTCATACCTCTGAATATATTGGAGAATAGTCCCTGCTGCTATTTGGCATTAATTTTTTTCTTTTTTTTTTCTTTCTACATAAATAGTATGAAGTTGAAGAATTGCGAAGGAAGAAGGAGATAACAATTCGGGGAATGGAGGGCTGCCCCAAGCCGGTGTTTGCCTTCCACCAGTGTAGCTTTCCACGTAAGTATTTTTGCCGTTCTTTAAGATCATGAAGATTGCTCAGAAAATACCTGAACAGTTACTGGTTCTGTTCTCTAAAAAGTTCTCTATAGCCTCAGTTATCCATTAAGAAATTTATTCTTTTTTTAAATTCTGAAGAGTATGTGATGGATGCCTTGATGGACCAGAACTTCACAGAACCCACTCCGATTCAGTGCCAGGGCTTTCCACTAGCCCTCAGTGGTCGTGACATGGTGGGCATTGCACAGACCGGCTCTGGGAAGACACTAGCAGTGCGTATTCTTTCCTTTTGTTTCTTCAGCTAGCTTTCCTGGTCACCTGGCAGAAGTTATCTGTGGGTTAGTTTTTGGGCTTACCAGTACTAGCAGTGAGATGATTACGTTTTCAGAGCTTGCTCTATTGCGTTATGGGGGACACTTGAGTTTCAGCTCAACTACAAGCCTGTTGTATTCACAGGGGTGTATTTTGTGCGTGTCTTCCTGCTTGGATGCTTAGTCAGTTCTCTTTGGTCTATGCTTACATTGTGATTTAAAGAACAGGACGTTCTCTTTAGCACATTTATTTCATAAACTATGCGGCTTAAAATAAAAAATGGTTGAGTTTCAGTATATACATTAATTTTAACTGCAGTGTTAAAAAGGATTTTTATCCATCGTGAAAAACATTGGCTAGGACCATGATTACTCAGTTCCACTGACTTACGCTCCAAATTTAAGTTAACCTTCCTTTCAGAGGTGCTGAGTAGCCACATTTTGTGCTCATGCCAAAGTGGATACTGTCGGTCAGCAGCTCTGAAAATCTTCTGTTCTGGTGGATAAATGCAGATATCTGGTTTTGCAGAATCACATTTTATATATATTATAGAATACTGTTTTCTTCTGTTTTAGTACTTGTTGCCTGCAATTGTTCACATCAACCACCAGCCATATTTGGAGAGAGGGGATGGCCCAATTGTAAGTGCTTGTTGATTCTCTTCCTTTTTGTATGTATGGCATGATAGTGTTAATGAGATGGGTGCTTTATTTAATTGATGTATCAGAATAGTAATTTTTCCTATCGTATTCCTATCAGACTAGGAATTTTTACTATCACAATGTGAACATCCCACTCAGTTGAAATTCTGTGCAATTGCTGACGTAGTCTAAAGATAGTTAAATGTTTTAGCTAATAAAGAACAGATGGTCCAGCTTTGCTTATGGTTTTATGTTAGGGATGTGTATGCAGCTTGACTCTTCCTGAATCATTTCCTTTTGCAGTGTCTGGTTCTGGCACCTACTCGAGAGTTGGCCCAGCAAGTGCAGCAGGTGGCTGATGATTATGGCAAATGTTCAAGACTGAAGAGTACCTGCATATATGGAGGAGCACCCAAAGGTCCCCAGATCAGAGATTTAGAAAGAGGTAATCTTAAAATGAGTGCTTGCAGTTTCTGAAGGAAACAATATTGTAAAATCTCTGTAGAAGTAAAACTTCTCAAAACCTGTTTGGAAGGGGGTGATTGTGAAGGAGTGTCTGTCTTGTTTTCCATTTGCAATGGTAGTTCATGAGGTAGTTTTCTTCTTTGTTGTGTAGTGACTTGGATATTAGATTTTCTTTCTGTTTCCTGCTCTTTGAACTTTCCACTTCTGAAGATCATCAAGGTGTAGAAAGGGAAAAAGGAATCTTCACAGAAAGGGAATAGGATATTTTAAAGAAATCCAATACCAGCATGTTTAAGGAATGATTTTTCTTAAGGCAGATTTTAAGTTTTCTGCGTATGTTTGTTCAAATAATCAGACTTTGTTTCTAAATGTGTAGAAACTTTTTTTGGGACAGCAGGAGGGGTGTGTGTATTTTTGTTTGGTTGCAGGTTTTTGTTTGTTTTTTTTTTTACTTTTTTAATTGTTCTTAAGCACAATGTACCCTGTAAGCAACCACTGTAATACAGTAGTGCTTAAGTGACCTTTAATTTCAAATGAAGGAATGTGTTGATGGCTTTCATCTTCACTAGATTAAAAAATGTAATAGACTTATGTAAAAAGATGCAAGAATTTTTATCAAGGCAGACATACATACAGATCTATTCAAGAAGTCAGAAGTTTTTCCTTACCACTGCAGTTTGCAAGGTCTTTATTGCAAACTGCAGTAGTGGGATAAAGGCATGCATGGCAGAAGTCTGTGGGATATCTCTGTTCAGGAAAAAAGTGCATTCCAATTCAGAAATAGCATCTTCAGTGGAAGAGTCCAAGGTTTCATGAAGAATCCTTGGGAGGATGAGCTTGCTGGGTATCCATTTTACAGCACACCTTTTTGGAGTGCTGTAAAATGGATACTCTGCTTAAGAAGAAAATCTTTTTCAGGCCTCTACTTCCTTAAACTTACCTTCTGTCGTCATTCCAGTGACACTGAAATACTCACCTGTAAGATTTGGGAATTGGTAGAAACCAGGTCCTCCTTTTAAGGAATGTGTTGATTGCCAAACCCAGTATTAGTTAGGAATATTTGAACTCTCTTTTTATCCCCATAAACATTGGTAGGATGGTTTTCTCTCACTATTGGTGCAAAATTGCTCAGTATTAAAGCCCATCCTTTGGCTTTATGTATTAAAAAAGTGTGAAAGTTATTTGAATCATATAGCAAGAGGAGCACTTCATGTTTGAAAATTACACCTCTCTAGACTGCATAATTCTGGATAAAGGTGGGTCAGGCTTGAGTAGAAGCTTCTGATTTTTGGACAGCTCTTCACTGGTGTTTTTCTGGCAGTAACCTTTTAGGTTCAGTACTGCATTTATTATTCTAATGGCACTGTAACAGTAATTTCAGAATGGAAAAAATATTAAACGTAACTAGGGCTTCTGCTGAAGTGACTCAATCTTGGGTACGAATGAGGGTGGTGCTTTTTTTTAAAAACAATTTTGCTCTGGAAGGTGATTCATTCTGACTAAAAATACCAGTTGACATTCAAATGAAGAGCCTTACTCTTTTTCCTTATTCTGTTCTGAAGGTGTGGAGATCTGCATTGCTACACCAGGTCGCTTGATTGACTTCCTTGAGGCTGGAAAGACCAACCTTCGTCGGTGTACATACCTGGTGCTGGATGAAGCTGACAGAATGTTGGACATGGGGTTTGAACCACAGATTCGTAAAATTGTTGACCAGATACGGGTGTGTGACCCTTGTAGAAGGACAGCCTCCTTTGTTTTCCTGTTTGAAATCTAGTACCGTAAACAAATCTGTTTTCCCTTTTCCTTAGCCTGACCGCCAGACTCTGATGTGGAGTGCCACCTGGCCAAAAGAAGTGCGCCAGCTTGCTGAGGACTTCTTGCAGGACTATGTTCAGATCAATGTGGGAAACTTGGAGCTAAGTGCCAACCACAATATCCTGCAGATAGTGGATGTATGCATGGAAAGCGAGAAAGACCATAAGTAAGCTGATATTCCCACCTTTTCACTTGTTTTGGTTGTATTTAAAAGTCTGTGATGCTTCATAAGCTTACTAGGAATTCCAAACAGTGAAGCTACTTGTAGTACTATTTAACCTTTGAGTGTTACAAAGTAAGTCAGTCCTGTAATTAACTAATCTCTTGTGTATATTTTGATCATACCTTTGTACAAGCGGCAGAAATTCTGTGTGATACTGACTAACTTATATGGATGTGTGTTGTGTATGTCCTCAATGTCCCGTGAGAGAGAGATCCTGTATTCTGGTACACGTGGCTATACATCTTGGGTCTCATGTCTGTTTTAGACTGATACAACTGATGGAAGAAATCATGGCAGAGAAAGAAAACAAGACTATCATCTTTGTGGAGACAAAGAGGCGATGTGATGATCTCACTCGAAGGATGCGCAGAGATGGGTGATTAGCTTCTCCCCTTCCTCCACTTTCTTCTAGTGGGAAACAAAAATTGTAATCAAAAGCAGTAAGGTTTAAATGTTCATGATGCTATTGTTGGGAGCAATTTATCCATTATTTTCTTGGCTGAATTCAGTCATTGTTTCCCAGAAGATTCCACTCCATCAAAGCATTAGTGCAAGAGAGAGTGTTTGTAAGCCCTGCAGCTTTTTTAGTATATCAGAATCCTGATACACTGATGGGGACTGTATCAATATAGCAGATGTGATTTGACTTAAATGGTTGTTTATGTAGGTAGTGGATTTGCAGTACACATGCTGGGTACATAGAGGCTAGAGAATAAAATATTTCTCAAATTTTACAGTTTTTCCCTTTAAACAAAATGCCAATAAAGCTTCCTGTTTCGTTTAATGTATGTACTTTCTATCTGTACTAATGTACATCTCTGTTTGGCAGTTGGCCAGCTATGTGTATCCATGGAGATAAGAGTCAGCCAGAAAGAGATTGGGTGCTTAATGGTGAGTCTGTCACTGATGGGAGAATAACTTGGGTTGCTGTACCTAATTTACCTAGATGTGTTTTTCTCTGGTCTGTTTTGGTTTTTTTTTTTTTTT
>VYZT01015816.1:533325-588505 GCA_013400735.1 Pomatostomus ruficeps | reverse complement strand
TTTTTTTTTTTTTTTTTAATTTCTAGACCAAATAGACACATTTAAAAGGACTTCTCTTGTCTTTGTACTCTTAATTTCAGTACTTGTGCCTTTTTTTCAATTGTTTTGATAAAACGAAGTGGGAAAATTGCTTAATACAGCTGCATTTTCAAAAATCGTGGAGGCATTATATCCTGACTTGTGGGGGTTTCTGGAATTGACCCACCTTATCTAGCTTCTGGAAAATGAGCATTTAGTGTAAATGAAGTTTGGGTAACTTTATCTTTTTGAAAAATTTTACTTCATAGCATGCTTTGTTTTACAGAGTTTCGTTCTGGAAAGGCTCCTATCCTCATTGCTACCGACGTTGCATCTCGTGGGCTAGGTTTGTACACATAGACCACTCTTGCCTACTGCTGCATATTTTTCTTCTTTGGACTGAAAAATGTTTCTTTAAAAAAAAAAAATTCGAAGCGTGATTTTCCCCCACATGTGAAATACATTTTTTAACATTATCTTTTTTTTTTCTTTCATATTCAAAGTCTCTTCCTGCTCCTAATGAACAGGCTTTGGTCTGCAGCAAGGCCTAGGCATGACCAATCGATCGCCAAGAGGGAGAAGAGACGTCTAATTATGCAACCCAACCCTTCCACCACACCCACTTCTTCCCCAAATCCAGCTTTTGTTGCTGGATGGTAGGGATGGATTGCTCTCAGTTCAGAGAGTGTCAGATAAAGTTCAAGTAGGAAGTTGTGGGAGAGCATTTTGACAGCAAATAGCGAATATTCTCCCCGTATGACACACCACAGATTTGAACATACCAACCCCAGTGTACATGCATGTTTACCCTGCAGATGTATTCACATCTGAGAAAGCACTGCTCCAGATCTTTGCTCTTGACTTGTAACCTTCCCTCCTCTGTGTTCCTTCTAGGCAGGACCACTGAGATGATATATGGCCTTTAACATCTTGTTACCCAGATGTGTAATTGAATCAAAATCGCACAGCTCTGTTCTGGTGGTATGAAAATGATCTGTCTGGATGCATCAGTTGTGCCCCCTTTTATAATAAGCATATTTGTGTTGTGAAACACTGTGTGCTGAGCACAGTCCTTATGCATCTGCCCACCCTAGAAGAGGAGGATGACTGCTGAAGTGCTCTGAGTTTAATAACAGACATTGAATACTCTGCCCACCCTGAGTTTGGTAGATGATAAACTACTTGGGAGTCAATGTCTCACTGTAGTAAATTCTAGACAAAATTACTGCAAATCAGCAGAGATTTAACTCAAGAGAATCTAGTGTGTTAAAAGCCTCAGTTACCTGAGCTCTCTTGGTGTGCTGAAAGCGTGGCTGTGCTGTGCATCATATGGTCACTTTAATACAGGCAGACCGTTAATAGACTTGGCAGCCTTTGTTCACACAACCTTCACCCCTCCTTCCCCTCCCCCCTCAAAAAATGTCCAGCACTTCCTCAGGAAGTGATTATATGGACTTCAGTCTCTGCCCTCTAGGGTCATGTCTGGACCTGTGCAGTTAGAACTTGGGCCTGTTGGGAGAAGGGACTGAGGCCTGGAACCAGTTTGTATGAAAGAGAGCTGCTTTCTGTAGCAGCATTTTTTAAACAGGCTTGCTGTGTGCTGGTAGCTTCTTTGTGCATCTTGCCTAGACATTTAAAACAGCCTCACCCCCTCAAAAAAAACCCGAAAAACAGCAAAAAACAACACTTCCCCCAAAACTACTCAATTGGATAACACTTCAGAAAACAGTCTCCCCACTTCCCATCGTCCACTTCACCCGAGCTAAGGGGGAAAGGTATCAGAGTCTGTTTCTTGTTACTGAACAACATCTCTGCTTGTTTTGGGGCCCTGAGTTTGCTGCTTAAAGTAAGTCACTTAACTGGCAAACTTCTGGACGACTTCCTCCAAGATCCTGGAAAGTGAAGGCTTCTACCTAAATAACATAAAACAGGGGCGCGCGCCTTTTGGCTGAGTCACCAGGGCTTTCCCTCTTCCTAATGGAACATTGGTTTCAAAAAAGCTTCTTTCAGGTAAGTTCTGAGTCCCGTAATGACTTCTTTGTGATAATTTCCTGGAGTGAGGTCCTCTCTCTGCACTGATTTTTTTTTACTTTATTTTTTTGTTCAGTCTATTAAACTAAAAACATTGAATTTGTTTTGTTTTGTTTTCTTTAACAGAAGCTTTGATATCAGCTGCAGATCATTCTCAGTGCAGGGGTGGGGGCACATCTACAATGATGGTCTAAACAGCTCTCTAGACTAGCATGTTTGCTAGTTTATATCTGTCCAGTTTAATAATTGGAGACTGTCTGTGCCATAGGGTGTTTTGATGGTCTAACAAAGGGAACATTTCCCAGGTAGTTGTCAAAAATTATTTACAGTCTCAATTCTTGATCCTGCTACATTATCTTCTAAAAGTGCAGGAGGATTGTGAGTGTGCGCAAACACTTTGGAGCATGCTAGACTGGAGAAGCCGAGTCTTGTACATGCGCTGGTCTGCAGCGAGCTGCGTGCTCTACCAGGACTACTTTCTAGTCTGGAAAACACTCTTGCATCTTCCTCTTCCTGCCTTCCCATTCTTTCTGCTCCTCCCCAGTCAAGTCAGTTCTGTCTGCATTGGTAGCTACAATTCCTTGTGCTTTCTGACAGGAAAGCACGTCCTTGTATCCTCTGGTAATTCAAGTCACTTGCTACTGGATGTACAAAACGGGACTGGCTGAGGACCATGTAGCCTGGAGCTTGTCAGTCTAGCTACACCCCGGCTGTGAAGATGCAATCTGTCACACGTACTTCTCTCTATACTTCACTTTCCCTTTTTAAAAAAACTGTTGCATCAAGGACCCTAGCTGGAGACTCGCGCAGCCCCCTGTGAAACCTGCCTTCTCACTCCCTTTTTTTGGTGTGATTCAGGACTTTGGAGTCAGCAAAGACTGAGGAGCCCCCCCTTTGCTGTAATAAGAAACAGACATAAAGTCCCCCTCTTGTCACAACAACCCTCATGTTTTTATTTTTCCTACAACCCCTTTGAAATTGATGCAGTCTGGGCAATAGATGCAGTCTGACCCTTTGGATGTAATTTTTGTATCTTCATTTTTTTGACAATTGCCCCTAAGAGCCCCAAATAGGGGACAAAAAGCATTGGAGGACCTGAAACTTTTACCTGAGCCCAGGTTCTCCGGCGCTTCACAACCAAATGGGGCTACAGAGAAGCGTCTAAGCCAGTTCACAGAGCGAGCGTGTGTGGGGACTTCTCGCTGCCACGGACCCTTGATGCATGCTCCCCGCGCTCCAGTGGTCCCGTGTCAGAGGGCGGAGTTTTCGAAAGGAGGCCGCCAAAAATAAAAGGCAAAGAGACGGGATCGGCTGCAGCGGTTTCCCACAGGAGGAGGGAGTGTGCATCGGTCTGGTAACAAACAGAGAATGTTTCTCTCTTTAAAACAAAAAAAAAAAGGAAAGGAAATCACAAAAATCTGTGTTTTATCTTGGATATTTTCAGAATATTCTTGTTAAAATGCAGATTTTAAATTTTTTTTTTATGAGCTGGTAGGGCACTTACTGTAGAACGGTGCATTTGAAAATACTGTATACTATAGCAAATAGGTGCTTTTGGTACTTAAGATGCTTTCACTGAAGCGTTGCACTAACACTTACTTGGTTTCTGTCCCATAAGTTTACAAAGTCTGTCTTCTTAAAATACAGTTCTGAACTCCTAAATTCTAAAATTATTTTGCATGCAAAGCCATTTTGATGATTTTATTTCCTGCTTCCATCTGACACTGGAAGTGGGGAATTGCTTACAGAATTCAGGATTGTCCAAGTTATGCAGGCTTTCCAGAACTGGACAGAGCAGCACAGAAATGTTAGTGCAATGCATTCTAGTGATAACTATAAAGCTGAGTTAAGATATTTTAGGTCTGAATAATTTTTAATGAGTTGGCTGAATAAAACTAATGTAATTTGAATGCCTTAAAGCTTTAGGCTAGGGAAATTAGTTCACTGTATTTTATTAATACTGTAAAAGTAAATATTTTTAAGATTGCCTTTTATTTCATGTTACCAAGTGGAAGGTAAGTGATCTCATTACTGTTACTTTTTGTTAGACTTCTCCCGACAGAGTAAAAGCTTTACCGTGGCAGTTCTGCCCTTCCTCCACCCCAGTTTGCTCTGTCTGATGGTAATATTTTCACTTTACAGATTGTGTTTAAAAAAAAAGTACAAAATTCAGTTAGCTTATTCACAAACATCGGTGTCTTTGACATAGGAAGACAGAGAAATGCATTCTGGGGAGGATGNTAGTTGTCAAAAATTATTTACAGTCTCAATTCTTGATCCTGCTACATTATCTTCTAAAAGTGCAGGAGGATTGTGAGTGTGCGCAAACACTTTGGAGCATGCTAGACTGGAGAAGCCGAGTCTTGTACATGCGCTGGTCTGCAGCGAGCTGCGTGCTCTACCAGGACTACTTTCTAGTCTGGAAAACACTCTTGCATCTTCCTCTTCCTGCCTTCCCATTCTTTCTGCTCCTCCCCAGTCAAGTCAGTTCTGTCTGCATTGGTAGCTACAATTCCTTGTGCTTTCTGACAGGAAAGCACGTCCTTGTATCCTCTGGTAATTCAAGTCACTTGCTACTGGATGTACAAAACGGGACTGGCTGAGGACCATGTAGCCTGGAGCTTGTCAGTCTAGCTACACCCCGGCTGTGAAGATGCAATCTGTCACACGTACTTCTCTCTATACTTCACTTTCCCTTTTTAAAAAAACTGTTGCATCAAGGACCCTAGCTGGAGACTCGCGCAGCCCCCTGTGAAACCTGCCTTCTCACTCCCTTTTTTTGGTGTGATTCAGGACTTTGGAGTCAGCAAAGACTGAGGAGCCCCCCCTTTGCTGTAATAAGAAACAGACATAAAGTCCCCCTCTTGTCACAACAACCCTCATGTTTTTATTTTTCCTACAACCCCTTTGAAATTGATGCAGTCTGGGCAATAGATGCAGTCTGACCCTTTGGATGTAATTTTTGTATCTTCATTTTTTTGACAATTGCCCCTAAGAGCCCCAAATAGGGGACAAAAAGCATTGGAGGACCTGAAACTTTTACCTGAGCCCAGGTTCTCCGGCGCTTCACAACCAAATGGGGCTACAGAGAAGCGTCTAAGCCAGTTCACAGAGCGAGCGTGTGTGGGGACTTCTCGCTGCCACGGACCCTTGATGCATGCTCCCCGCGCTCCAGTGGTCCCGTGTCAGAGGGCGGAGTTTTCGAAAGGAGGCCGCCAAAAATAAAAGGCAAAGAGACGGGATCGGCTGCAGCGGTTTCCCACAGGAGGAGGGAGTGTGCATCGGTCTGGTAACAAACAGAGAATGTTTCTCTCTTTAAAACAAAAAAAAAAAGGAAAGGAAATCACAAAAATCTGTGTTTTATCTTGGATATTTTCAGAATATTCTTGTTAAAATGCAGATTTTAAATTTTTTTTTTATGAGCTGGTAGGGCACTTACTGTAGAACGGTGCATTTGAAAATACTGTATACTATAGCAAATAGGTGCTTTTGGTACTTAAGATGCTTTCACTGAAGCGTTGCACTAACACTTACTTGGTTTCTGTCCCATAAGTTTACAAAGTCTGTCTTCTTAAAATACAGTTCTGAACTCCTAAATTCTAAAATTATTTTGCATGCAAAGCCATTTTGATGATTTTATTTCCTGCTTCCATCTGACACTGGAAGTGGGGAATTGCTTACAGAATTCAGGATTGTCCAAGTTATGCAGGCTTTCCAGAACTGGACAGAGCAGCACAGAAATGTTAGTGCAATGCATTCTAGTGATAACTATAAAGCTGAGTTAAGATATTTTAGGTCTGAATAATTTTTAATGAGTTGGCTGAATAAAACTAATGTAATTTGAATGCCTTAAAGCTTTAGGCTAGGGAAATTAGTTCANCCACTTGCTGGTGACCAGTGTAGACCTCTTGCATTTAAAGGAACCTTTTCTTTCTCTTCTTTCCCATTGTGATGTCTCTCATGCAGGTTAGACTTAGAATTCACTATTCAAATCCCTTGAGCCCATCAAAAGTGGCCCCCAGTCCACATTAATGACCTTGTCCTCTCTTTTTTTCTTTCTTTCTTTGTTTTTTTTTAAGAGAAATAAATAGTTGANACTTTTTGTTAGACTTCTCCCGACAGAGTAAAAGCTTTACCGTGGCAGTTCTGCCCTTCCTCCACCCCAGTTTGCTCTGTCTGATGGTAATATTTTCACTTTACAGATTGTGTTTAAAAAAAAAAGTACAAAATTCAGTTAGCTTATTCACAAACATCGGTGTCTTTGACATAGGAAGACAGAGAAATGCATTCTGGGGAGGATGACTTTGAGTGCAGGGCAAAGCTGCTTTAAAATTGCCATTCTCTTTCAGGACACTGACCTTTGTTCCTGATGATCTTAAATTTCAGTCTTCTACTCTTTTGGGATGAGTCTGTCTTGTATTTATTCCACGCAATTACTAACTTTGTATTTTTTTTTCTTATTACTGTCACCTGCATTCGTGCTCCCCACCTTTCGTTGGCACGTCCTCTCTTCTTCTCCCCTTTCCTCAACCCCACCCCTTCACTGTGCTTCGCTCCTGGGCACTTCACAAGACGTGGAAGATGTTAAATTTGTGATAAACTACGACTATCCGAACAGCTCCGAAGATTACGTGCACCGTATTGGCCGTACCGCGCGTAGTACCAACAAAGGTACTGCCTACACCTTCTTCACCCCAGGAAACCTGAAACAAGCCAGGGAGCTTATCAAAGTCTTGGAAGAAGCCAATCAAGCCATCAATCCAAAGCTGATGCAGCTTGTGGACCACAGAGGAGGAGGAGGTGGTGGTGGAGGTAAAGGCACAAGGGCTACACGGGAAATATGTTCCCCACTTGGAGGGAGGGAAGATTGCAAGAGGGTAGGGAAGTAGTAAGGTCAGATCTGAGATAACAGATTAGTAATAAAGTTGTTCTGTACTTGAGGTCCCAACACTTGATGTAGATGTAGTACTTCTGTCCCAAGAGGGAGGCAGTTCCCTGTTTTACCTTAGCTGTAGAATTTTTTTTCTCCTCCTAAGATCCACAGAGAGCTGATTTTGCTTGAAATAATTACTTCCTCACAGCTCCTGCTGAGGACAGACAACAAGGTGTGTGTGCATGCATGTACAAAATTGAAATCAGTAGAGGGATACACTGACTTTCAGGAACTTACACACTTCTTTCCATTCCCTAAAGGAATAAGAGGTTACCTTGTATTTCCAAATTAGTCCTGAATTTCTTCCGTTTCTTTGTCTCCAAGCACATACTTCTAGAACCCTTGTTGAACTTCATGTTTACACCTTGAACAAAATGAAGAGGCGTATGCACAGCTGTACAGAGAAGTTAGAGTCAGTCAGAAGAAGGTGCTCCTGGGAGCAAAATTGGGGATGTAGAAGGGGGAGAAACGGTGGCATAAGTGTACCAGAGATCACTGTTTAAGACTTGTTCATGGTACTAAATCTTAATGTATCCATCGCCAGGAGGTCGTTCTCGTTACCGAACGAGCAGTTCAGTAAACAACCCTAACCTGATGTACCAGGAAGAGTGTGACAGGAGGCTCCGGGGAGTGAAAGAGGGCCGGAGAGACTCAGGTGGCTTCAGAGACCGTGAGCGTGGTGAAAGTTATGCCAACGGAGCCAACAAGACCTATGGCAGTGCCTACGGGAGCCCAAATTCTGCTTTTGGGGCAGCACAGAGCCAGTATGGTTACACTCAAGGGAGCTATGGAGCAGCTGCCTATGGCACGAGTGGCTATGGCACTGCAGAGTACAGTGCTAGTGGCTATGGTGCCAGCACCACAGCTGCCACGGCTGGGAGAACCTCACAGAGCACTACCCAACAGCAGTATGCAGGGATGGTGGGGCGCTCGGGCCAGCAGCCACAGCCGCTCATGTCACAACAGTTTCCGCAGCCCCCTGCCACCAACGTGATGNTGGCCCCCAGTCCACATTAATGACCTTGTCCTCTCTTTTTTTCTTTCTTTCTTTGTTTTTTTTTAAGAGAAATAAATAGTTGACTGGAAAAATTATTGTTTTTGTCATGCATGTTAAGGAATTTGGAAATTTTATTTTCTCTAAAAGAAGTTGGTAAAAGGCAGATAGGTCCCAGCTCGATCATCTTGGTGTCTTAAGGTTTGTGTGAAAACTTGATTTTGAGGGAAAGAAGTTTCTATTCTGTAACACGTTAACTGAATTTCAGAAGGTATAAGGAAAGATGGGAAACTCTAGGGGAGCCAAAAAGCACTTAGTTTAAAATATAAATGCAAGGGAGCAATGCTCACTTCTCCAAATCTTAAGTTTTTTTAAAAATAGCTCACTGCTTGTAATCTTACTGTAGGTGACTTTCATAGGAAAACTCTGTTCATTTGTCTGAGCTGGGTGGTGTTCGGGGTAAAGCGTTGAGTATATTGTTGGCAGTTTCTGTAGTTCTGGAAGCCCCATTTTCTGCTGCCTGTGACAGCCTCCAGTAGGGAGTTTGGGATTAACAACCTGGTGTCAGAGACTAAACCTGTCTTTCATTTAATACCTGAAAACCAGGTAGTTGCTGTGGGTATCACTGCTGAAATGTTCAGCCAAGTGACTTCTTTCCCTGCGATTGTTAAATTGCAGCATGGCAAATGTGTGGAGCCAGATTATTGTTCAATTAGTTACTGCTCTCAAATTTCTGTTGGGTTTATTGAAAGAAGTCTTCCTTGAGTGCCTAGAAACTAAGCAGAACTGAAATGATGAACAGTGTTATCTTGTTTGTCTGTCCTTCACAAACAAACTCCCTTTTGCCATTGGGAATGTTCTGAATGCCGCGACGCTCGATAAAATGTGACAGAGTTTTCCACACTTAAATTTAAGAGGTTTGAATAGGGTGGGCTGGGGGAAGGGCAGGGGGGAGGAGAGGGAGGAGGAGATTGCCTGGGGTCTCCTTTTCATGAGGTAAGCAGTGAGCTGGTTAGTGCATCTTGATTCTGAAGCATTATTTCTTTTGTACCTTGCTCTGACTATTGCTTTCTCTGGCTTTTGAGTGCATTTCCCTGCTCCATTGGTCCCTTTGAGCTGAGCTCTTGCAGGTAGGTAGTATTTTAGAAAACGTTAGAGAAGAGTGAAATTTTAGTAAATACGTAAATAAAACTTGTTTATTTTACAGGCTAAAGTGGGTGTGAGAGGGGTTTCCCCCTTTAGTAAAGCATGTTGTTGACTTGTTATTTCTAATACCAGACGGTTCAGAGACCGTAGATGACAACAGGAGTTGGCTGCTCTTGACCTGATAAGATGACAAAAGGATGGATACATCTCCTGGTTTGAGGCACGCTCTTTGCATTAGGAGAGTGCAGGGGGGTTGTGGGTTTTTTCTGTTGGCGTTCTTGCATATGGATGAACAAGGCAGCCCACTCCTTCTGTAGCAGAGTGGAACTTCTTATAGCCCTGGAAAAGAGCTTGCTTATACAGAAATTATTTCTTTTAAAATTTAATTTCTTCCCAGGGTAAAATTTTGGGGGATGGATGTGCTTTTTTCTTTTTTTATGTGCAGTACACAGGTAGGTTGCTGACAGGGAGAAGGGAGATTCCTTCGAGAACCTCAGTTCCCTGGTTCCATTTTATAATTCCAGTGCATGGGCAGAAAGTTCCTTTGCTTGTGTTAAGTGAAAGCCAGAAACATTTTGTTTATCCAGGCACTGACTGATGTGTCTTTGGCCTCCCTCGCAAGCAAATGTAGAGCTTTTTTTCCCCCCCTTTTTTTGTGTTTTAAATTTGAGAATAGAATGCAGAAATGTGAGGAGTGTAGGAGTAGGACATCTCACTGACTGGCTTTAAAAAGGGTCTCTGGACCGCCAAAGCTGCCTTATAGTCTGTTATAGCTTTCACTTTTGGGAGTGACTTGTGCATGTTTAAATATCAATGCCAAGTCTTGCAGTGCTTTATTGCCACTGAGGTCAGCTGAAGTCCAGGGTCTCGGTTCAGTTCAGAGTGTCAGCCAGTCCGCTGAATGCACTGTGGCATGTGCTGCGGCTGTCCCACCTGGTGCTCTCTGCTCTGCTCCATATACCAGCTGGAGGGCCCTCGTTGATAAAGCATTAGCCTCTAGTGTTGTTTGCATTGTTTTCAATCTGTAAAAAGTTTGTGGGAGTGTCAGATATCTGAGTTGGGTGTCTCCTCCCCTCCCACTTCCTGAAGCAATTTACTGTTTGGACTTCTCTGAACAATGGAAGGGTTACTGGCTTTGTGTGGGATCAGCATCTTGTTTCACACACCTGCTGGTCTCTGAACACATTCCTATTGTATTAATGAAGACTTGAATTGAGAGATTCATAGATCTGTGGTGTTCAGGCACAGGATACTAAGAGCTATGTTACTATTCTTAGTTTGTAAATTGTCCTTTTGATACCATCTTGTTTTCTTTTGTAGGTATAAATAAAAACACTGTTGTCAATAAATTGTGAACTTTGTCTTTATTTTTGGAATGTAAAGCAATCTTTGCCCCTGTTCCTCCCAGTTCCTAAAAGTCAAATGCAAGGAGATGGAAACACTTCTTGGCAACCCACTGAATTTTAATTGAAATCATCCCTGTCTGTAGAATATAAGGAAACTGAAAATAAGTGAGCAGGGAGGATGTTTGAAAACTTGTGTAATTAGAAGATTCATGTCATTCAAAGGCAGTGTGTTTTTCTTGAATGTTACAGGACCTGAATAGAAAGAGGGTCAGGCAGAATGAATTTTCAAGAGGGTGTTAGTTCATACGGAGTTAAAGTGACGGTTTGTAGCATCTGCTGTGTAGGACATGGCCACCTGTGAAATGGGTCAGCCGCCTTACGTTAACAGACTTTATTAGTACATGTTCCCTTTACCATGGGCACTTGCTGAAGGAGTAAAGGGAGTGACATTTTCCCTTGTGCTGCCTCAAGGTCAAAGTGTGTGTTTTGGATGTAGATACTGAGAAGAGCTGGGAGAGAAGAAATTGGACTACTTCAGTTTTGTCCGGCACTAACACCAAATTCAAGTGAGAAGAAATAAAAAAACTGAGGGGAATAGACTGACGGATGAAAAACATTTCAGTTTTCCAAGCCTTGTCTTCCTGGCACTGGGTTGAAACTCAGCTGAGCCATCCGTTAGTCAAAAAGGACCAGGGAAGGAAAGCTGTGATCTTAAACAGCTTCATCTTTGGGATTTCTTGTGCTGTCTGTGGGCTGTCTTCAAACAGGCATGGGAAGACTTAGCTTCTTTCCTTTTAGGACTGCAAAGAGAAGGTAATGAATAAATTTAGTGGAATTCAGCTATTTGTTTCAATATTTCTGTGTTCTCTAACTTGCAATTTAGAGCGCCAGATAGTGGGGTACCAGGTTTACAAACTGCAAATGGTAGACAACCACTGTGAAATCCTGCTAAGAGGGGAAACGACAATCTGTTTATCCTCCTTTATGCTAAAGAAAAAGGTTCTTGTTTGTCTCCCATGGTTACTTGTTCTCATGGGTGGACCATCTTAATTTTTTTTCTTAATGATGAGCTTTCCTACTCCTTTTGATACAGAGCATGGCCTGAATAAATGTCTGTGGCCAGACCCCCACTTAGCCCATCCCAGCCTATCGGAGCTGAACTTTGGGATGGCAAGGATACCTCTGGGAAATGCCAGAAGCCTATAGGGTTACGTGGGGTGGCTGGAGCAGGGACTGTCCTGGATGTGCAGTGGTCAGCAGTACAGAGTGGCTGTGCGTGGTACTGGGGTGGGCACTGGGGCCCATCTTTGTTGGGTGCCAGAGGGAACAGCAGCGATGTGCTGAGGATGCACCATGTGGGAGAGCCTGAGGGACCGTGCCAGGCTGGAGAAATGTGCTAGGGAGGCCTTCGGAAGGTCAGCAAAACCAAATGCACATGGTGCCCCTGCGGTGGAACAACCCCAGGCACCAGTATGTGCTGGGGGCTGCCCAGCTGGAAAGGAGCTTGGCAGAAAAGGCCTTGGGTGTGCTGGTGGACACCAAGTTGAACACAAGCCAGCAGTGTGCCCTTGAGACAAGGCAAACAGCCTCTGGAGCTGCATTGCCATCAGGGCGAGCAGTGAGTCCTCCTTCTCCACTCAGCCTTGGGAGGCCACAGCTGGAGTGGTGGGCTCAGCTCTGGGCTCTCAGAACCAGAGAAGGGGACACGGGGCACGATGCAGGAGTGCAGGCTGCGATCTGAGACTATTCAGCCTTGAGAAGGCTGAGGGGCCTCTTACCCAAGTGTACAAGTGCTGGATGGGAGGAATAAAGGAGACAGACCCAGACTGCTGAGTGGTGCCCAGTGACAGGGCAATGGAAAATTCCACTTAAAAATTTGAAAATAAGATTTTATAGTGAGGGTGGTCAGGCACTGGCACAGATTGCCCAGAGAGGCTTCATCTTGGAGACAGGCAAAACCTTACTGGACAGGACCTTGAAAAATGTGAGCAGGGGCATGGATTAGATGATTTCCTCCCCTCCACCCTGATTGCCCACACTCCTGGCTGTTCTGTGAAATACAAGCTTTGGGGAGCTGAAAGCTTCCTCAGGATATCTTTCATGTCCTTGGGTTAAACAGAAGGGAGCTCATCTAGTTTTGAAAACAAGATAAAAAGAAATAGCATTCTATAAAAATCCTTTTGCAATGCTTTGGTATAGGCTCAGAAGTCTTATTAAATACATTTCTTTATATAACACATTTTTGCTTTCTTTTTACAGCATCACTGCCCTTTTTTCTGAGCTATTCAGTGTTAGAAATGTTTTGAAAAGTTAGGGTTTTTGAAAGAATGTAAGAGATGCAACCTGTTATAATATTGCTGGCTCTCATAAATGACTGCAAAGTATTTGCATATCTTCAGGCACCATTTCTCTCCCATGATCCAGAACATTTGTGTAAAAGAAAAGAGAAAAAAAAAAAAAGCAATTGTCTTCCTGCTGGGATGTTCCATCTACAAATGTTTTTTCTTCTGCCTCCTGTATCATCTAAATTTTGCAGCTCTGTCACTAGCAGTGTGAGACTGGAAGCCAGCAGTTGTGTTTTTTCCCCCTTTTGTTCCACCATCACAACTACAAAGGGTATGGATTTCTCACAAAATACAGAAGGACACAGGACACATGAATTGAGCGGAGCTAAAATGGGAATTAGTTTAGAAAAGAAAAAAAAGGAATTGACGTGGAGCACCTTGATGGCAGTTTTAGAAAGTATTTTTCTGGCTACAGAAATATTTAATGACAGAAGGAAGTCTTAATCTGCCAAGGCCAGCCACCTGCTCAGTGCTCCTGTCACCTGTCTATCAGCAGGTGTATTGCATGAAGCTACCAAAATTCCATCCCTTGAAACATCAAACGTGGGTCGTCATTATTGCTTTTGGCAGACTAGTTGGGGACACTGAAGAAGGAGGAAAATAGTTGTCCACTTGGCTAATTTCAGCTAGTTCCATCCTCCTCAACAGAAGGGTGTTTTAAAGTGTTCTTCAGCCTCGGCAAATCACAGCGTGTTCTATCAGGATTTATGCCCTTGGTGCATTTGTAAGCTCTGGTGTGTAGTCATTTACCAAAACATGGCACTGAAATGGAAGGGGCATCTGATTTTGGAAAACAGGAGTGTCTTGTCTGTGCAGATGCCCATCTTCCTACAGAATCAGTTCTTGACAATCAAGAACTTGATATTCCCTATCAAAGGAAAAGTAGGTTTAATAATATCTCCATATGTCTGCAGTTGCTTTCTCAGGTACATTGTCTGCTTGCAGCTATTTTTTCCCCTCAAAGTTTTTTTGGTTGTTTTTTTGGGTGTTTTTTTTTTTTTTTTTCCATGATTCATACTCTTTCAAAATATATGTAGAATTGAATGTCTTTCAGTTGTTAATTTCCCGAGGTGGGGTTAAACCAGACTTAACTCTGGTTTAATTCTTGCTGTGTTTCACATGCACATCTAGAGCCTTGCAAGCAGTGATGCCCACTTGCAGTCAATAGATACAATTTTTAAACTGGACTTCAGGTGCACAACATGCATCACAAATACAGCAAAAAATAAAGTCATGTAAGGATTAACATATGGCAAGCACAGCTCCACCCTATACTGCAAGAGTGTTGAATGAACATTTTAGTATTATAACAACCTGTTTACCTACCTTTGGTCACGTAGAGATAGAAGAAGTCACAGTAGAAGATGGTTTGTACGACCCCGGAAACAACAGCGATCTGGTCGTAGAAATTCTCAGTGTGGTAGCGCCAGATCCAGTTGGCAATGTAGAGAGCACGGTAGAGGCCCAGGAAGAAAAGGTAGTGCGTCGTGATGGTCTCTGCTTCCCCCGTCTTGCTGATCATGAAGAGCTGAGGAAGGATAGCCACAGACTCCAGGTAGATGGAGAAGGTCCAGAGTATCTGTGAGGTGCAAAATGAAGGCAGTGGGGAGTCAGTGCTGGTTAGTATGTGTTAAGACCCAAAGCTTTTTGTTTGGCAAACTGCTGATGTCTGAGGGGTATGAGTAGTGCTGCTGAAGTTGGGGAAAATGAGCCTGCTGTGCTGGGAGTGCCAGGAGACAGCACTGAGCTGCTCTATAGATGGTACTGTCTTCAAGGCCTGCCAACTTCGCCTTTCCTGCCTTCTTTTGCTGTTAAAAATCTCAGCTATTCAACATGCTGCTCGCTCTGCTGCCTGGTGTCAGGCTGCTGCTGCTTCCCTTCCCTTTTCCTGCCTCAGCTTTTCCTTACCTCCAAGGGGGTGAAGCTGTGGTTCTCTAGAAATGACAGGCCTGTGACAGGGACCAGCAGGAACTCGAGGCGAAAGGAGTCGTTCTCGCTGTCAAATGTTTTCCGGAATTTTACATAGATCATATACACGGTGACATAGGCACAGATCAAAAAAATGACCTGTGGGAGAGAAGGGAGATGGCAAGACGTCACCTGCAATGGCACTTTCCGTGCTTAGACAGGCTGGCTTTGCCACAAGTCAAGATAGCGGTGAATGCTTTGCCTGTGTTGGCTTATGGATTGACTTCTGCCTGAGATATTCCAGTGGTCAGGTAAAGCTTGCCCCACCACGAGAATCTCGCATTTGAGCCCCTCTGGGGCACTCTATGAAGAGGCTGGCTTGGTGGCAGCTTTATGTTAATGCTTCTGTTGTACAAGGACACGCAGGCTTGGGTCATGGCTTCTTGTTCCAGTTTTAGTGGTACTAAATATGGCTCAGCTTGCTTACTGACTATGGCAAGGGGTTATTTTGGACAATGGAGGGACAACGGCACCAAACGAAGCATCTTAGTCCATCATTCCTGGCTGAAAAACTCAGTGACTGTGTACCCTCACCTCCCCAAGAAACCACAGCTAGCTGAAGGGAACCTCTGCCCTCTCCTTACCTTCATCACAGTGTTATAGACAGAGATGAAATTCGTGAACAGGTCCAGGTAGCGGGTTGTGAAGACGAGGGCAAAAAGAATCTGACTCTTCCCAGAGATTCCTGTGTGGCAGGGAGATGATATGAAGGTAAAGCAGATGAAGGGAAGGACTTGTGGGATGGTGGCTTCCCCTTACGCCTCCTTTGGAAGCCTTTGTATGTAAGTGTGTTGTTTTGCAAGCCAGGACCGGTGTGTAGGTGCTGAGGTAGCTCTAGCCCAGGAGCAGCCAGAGTCTCCCAAGTAATAGGGCAGGCTCCTGCTGATACCCCTGAGTGCTGCCTGCGGGAACTGGTGCTCAGTGGGCATGTTCACCACTTTGGCCAGTTCAGTCCTTGCTGTCGTCAAAAGGCCTTTCTCTTCCCTCCCTTCCCCCTTTGCCTGCCCACCTCACCAGGGATTGTGTGATGTGACATCTGCCACAGGAGGGAAGAGCTGCAGGGCCAGCCCCAGGATGCTGATGGAACTTGGCCATCACTGGCAGAGAGATTCAGTCAGGCCCACCCACTTATGTACCTGTGGTAATGGCCACAGCCCCAGCAGCCCAGCCCCAAAATCCCTTGAGAAGGGAACTATGAGCAAAATCCTCCTGCAGGAAGCTGCTATCCTGATTTCCTCATCCTGGGATGGGGCAGCCTCTGACACCTGTCCACCACAGGCAGAACCTCTAAAGCAGCTTCCTCTCCAGGTTGCTGGTGTTGGTGCTGCCACAACCTCTTGCTCTCATCTTCCATCTCCCTGCAGCCTTGCCACCCCCCTTCTTCACTTCACCACCCTGAGACCAACACCTGCCTGAGGCTATGTGCCTTGCCACATCACATCCTTCCAACACAGCCCTCTCTTGGCAGGGAGACCTCCAAGAGGAAGACGATGACTTCCCTCAAAGAGCCCAAGGGGGTGGGCTGCCAGTTTGTATGGGCTATCTCTGCCTTTCCAGCACCCATTTTGCTTGTACCCTTCACTGAGCTGCCCTCCGAGAAGGGCCACCCTCCTTCCCTGGGGCATGGGAGCACTCACCAGCACAGGACTTGGACTTCACGATCTTCAGCAGGAGAATAATGATGGCCAGCAAGTGGGAGACATCCCCCAGGATGCGGAAGATGTTCATGATTCCTGGGGGACTCCTCTGGGGTGAAGGGAGTGGAGCTCTTTCTGCAGGCAGGGAGGGCGAGGGCAGGAAGCTTTTCTCCCCCGAGCCTCAACTGAATGAACGGTCTCCTTCGGCTCAACTTTCCTTTTTCCCTGAGCACGGAGCCCTCCCTTCTTGTAATACAAAGTTCAGGCTCCCCTCTCCCGTGGTTGCAGATGCCTTTCCCCTGCCAGGCTGGATGTCTCCCTTGTTTACTTTTCCACCGAGATGGATTTTCCTCTTTCAGCCTAGGGCCTTCCTCTCTCTGCTTTGGGCTGAAAGTTGGAGTTTGTCTCCCGGAGAGCTCCAGGCTGAGCAGCCCCGAAGCCGGTGCTGGGTGACGGTGACGTGGCTCCTGGCTGGCCGGGGAGGAGAGAGAGGAGGAGGCGGAGGCGGGAATAACTGCACTATTTTTCCCTTTTTCTTTTTTTTCCTTCCTCTTTTTTCCTCCCCTGCTTGTCTCAAGTTACACACGGAAGTGTGGTTAAAGGGGAAAAGGCAGAGGGAACAGGATTCCCATCCTCTGGCCTTGAGGACACACCCTCCGGCGAGGGCCAGGCTTTCCAAGAAATTCACCATGGGTAACCTCTGTCTGCTTCCACTCACCAGCCTTCTGCTCTCTGTCCTTCCCGGCCCCATCTCACCTCCAGCACCTTTTCACCCGTGCTCCACCTTGTCTCCTGGAGCAAAAGAAGGGGAGAGATATTTGAATTACCAAGCCATTGCTGCTCTTCCACAGCGGTTCATGCACAGCCCCTCCCTGGTCTCTGCCCCATCGGCCACCCCTGCCTTCAGGTGTCCTATGTGGAGCAATGTGGATCCCGGAGCACAGCCCCGGAGAAAACGAAATATCCTCCCAAGGGCTAGTTTGAAACAAACGTCACTGAAAATATTAATCCTGGATTCCTACAAGAGGGTTACAAACAAAATAGGGAATGTGTTGAGTGAAAGAAGTACATGGCTGCTGCTGGTTTTATAGATTTCCCAGAAAGGAGCTCAGTAGTGACTGTTAGAAAGTTTTAATATATTTGAAAATCGCCCTGGGTGACCAGCTTGATCTGGATAAACCTTGTCTTTGGAGCAGCAATTACTTAAGGAGATCACATGGCAGCAGCAGGGAGACCTCTGCATCAAGACCCAGCAAAAAAATAGTCAATATCTAATCACTAATAAAAAGTTGCTTTAGTACAACCAAATGGAAGTTTTAATTTGTCTCCTTGTCCCTGGGCAAATCACATCTGGCCATGGCTCTAATTTGGTTACTCTTGGATTGTGTGATCCTGCCTGCTCTTGTCCTGGAGCTGGCTCCAGCTGCTGCCCTCCCGGTCCCCAGCCATGACCTGTGGCTATCCCCTACACGTCTCTCTCTGTCTTCATGGGCTTGCTTGGAGTAAAATCCTTAACGACTAAAGTGTAAAAATATTAATCCTGGTGCTTTCTGAGAGGATTAACAAGCCTATTAGCATCACCGGATCTCTTTCTGAATATATTTGCATACATTTCCTCCCTGCCCATTAGGTTGGCGGTTGTGTTTTCCCTCTCTGACGCTCCAGCACCTGCATCGTAGGGCTTTTCCAGATGGATTCACAGGCCAGGCTGGAAAACACCTGCTCAGCCCCACGAAACTGGAGGCATCCCTTCCTGCCCTCAGCCAGGGCACTGAGGCAGGGGTTGCTGCGGTGGGAGAAGGGTGGGTTAGAGCAAAGGAGAGGATTGGCAGAGGGTAGGCACTGGCTCAGCTGGGTTTCCAGACATCAGAGTGGAGCTGCCTGGGATTTCAGCTGGGCTTTGCAAGGCCACGTGGGTGCTGGTGGAAGCCAAGCCCCAGCCCTGGTGGCCCTGCAAGCCCCTGGTATCCCAGGCCCTTTTGCAGGTGGGCAAAGAGTTTTGACCCACGGAGCAGGGATGTAAGGTTGGGGGGAAAGAACAGATTTGGCATCCTCTCTTCCAAGGCATCCCGTTCCAAACCCGTGTTGTGCAATGTCTGAGAGCCCTCGTCTTCCTCTTGTCCCTGCACTCCTCTTTGCAGCTTCTTGTCCCACCTAGGGAAAGAAGCCCCCTGCAGTGGGGTAAAACTGTTGTGGATGGCAAAGGTTCATTCTCTTCACCTTGCACCTTCCCAAGAAGAACTGATGGGCTCCAAGTCCCAGCATTATCCCCCACCGTGGCACCAGGAACCACTGGCTGAGGTGACGCATTAGAGGGACTTCATGGGAGCAGCCCAATCAAGCTCACCTAGCTGGAACAAGGTGGTAGGGCTGGGGTGTCCCTATGGGACATCCCTGTGCGGCAGGAGGGCCCCAGGAAAGCTGACACAGGGCAAGGGACACCCAAGCTCTTAGAGAAGAAAAACTTGGCACATGGAGTGGGACCAAATAAAAATAAATCTCCCCTCCTCCTGCCCTGCCACAATGAAAAAGTGCCTTGCGCCGGGTGTCTCCCTGCCTCCCAAAATAATGCCGGGTGCTGCCACCACCCTGCACGGTGATGCTCTCTCCATGCCTCCCGTTTCCATGGTGACCACAAGGAATGTCGCCAGGGTGACAAGGAGGCAAGTGAGCTGGGATTTGATATTAAAAATGAGATTTTGGGGTTGTTGGGTTTATTTTTCTCCCTGCTGCCCCTCCCCTCCCCCCTTAGTTCTATTTTTGGGGTTTTCCTCTCTGCCTCTGCTGGTCTAGAAAGCTCCTCCTGCAGAGCCCCTGGGCCAGGCAGCGGCAGCTTCATCCAGGGCCTGTCTCCACCTCTGCCTGTCCTGTGAGGTGATGGGTATGGGATGAGAAGAAGGATAAAAGGGGGTTTCCTTATCACTTAAACATTTGTTTCCTTCTATCAGGAAGGCTTCTATGCTTTTGCCCCTGGTGGTGCTACAAGTGTCCCCTGCCATTTCTGCTGCAGGACATAGCTCAGGCTGCATCCAGACCTCCTGGGAGAGTGGGCAGCCTCAGGGATTCCTCCAAGAGAGGGAAATGATTCTGCATTCTCAGAGGAGTTGGGGAACATGGTGGGGTTGAGCACCATGGGCCACTTTTGTGTCTTACCATCCCTGCCCCCATGACCAGGTCAGTTTGGCTGGGCAGTTCTGGAACATGGGGAACAGAGATGGTGTGCTTGGAGGAGGATCACAGAGGGATGCTGGTAGGTGCTTAGGAGTCCAAAACTTTGTTCTCTGGTTTAAACACTCAAAGTCAGACCTGCTGAGGGCAGAGAGGGCTTGAGAGTTTGTGGTGGCTTAGCTGGTGTCACAGGAATGCAGGACCACCGGTGTCCAAGCAGGGGCTGCTGGCATAGAGTGATGAAGTTAGCACTTGTCTCCATGCCCCAGCCAGGAGAAGAGGCAGGCAGCGTTTGCTCACCTTCCCAGGAGCTCTTGCTTTCCGCTGCACCCATCTCTCCATCCATCTCCATCCACTCCTCTCTCCCTCTGTCTCTCCATCCATTCCTCCCTCCATCTTTTAAACCAACCCTTCCTCCTCCTCTCTCCATTCACCTCTCCATTCATTCCTCCAAAGACTCCTCTGTCCATCTCTCCATATCTCTTCCTCTCCTTTCATCCATCCCTTTATCCATCCCTCCTTCCACCCTTCCATCCCTCCATCCCTCTATGCCTCTGCCTCCCTCAATCCCCACAGCAGCACTGGGAAAGGTTGGCGGAGTGGGGCTATTTTTGGGAGCGTCTCCCTGGCAACGGCTGCCACCACCGTCTGTGGTGGCTTTTCCATAGGTGCTAAAATATTCCACACTTCTTATTAAAGACGGTGCTGGTGGAGACGGGCGGGGGTGGCGAGTGTGAGCCACCCCGCTGCTGGGGCCGGCGGCCATGGGGCGGTCAGGGCGCGGCACTTGGGGGGCACAAGGACAGCAAGGGGCCTTCAGTGGCATCTTCAATGCGGCATCCCCATGTCCCTCTCACCGGCTCTGGAAGTGCCAAAGCCTTCTTGGCAGTGCCAGGTTGCCACACCATGCTCAAGGTGCAGCTATCCATCCTCCTGCTGCAAAAGCAGAGGGAAACATGGTGAGGTCTCAGGGGGAGCCGGAGATGAGGAGCAAAAGGCAGAGACAGGGAAACCTGACCTGAATCTGAGGCGGCCACAGAGCTGCACTTGGTGGCTTTGCCTGCTCTGGGAAGGAGCAAGATGTCTCAGTCCCATCTTCATCCCTTCACCACATGAAGAAGAAAGGCCTCTCAAAGTGCCAGAGGGATGGTATGCTTTGCCAAAGGGCAGCTGTGCAGATACTGGTCAGCAGCTCTTGGGAAGCAGTCCCACAAGCCCTAGAGACAGAGCTTTTGGGAAAGTAAGTAGCCCTCTGAACCTGTTCTGTGTTCACTGGTGCTGGTGGGGGACAGCAGATTCCACAGTGCATTGTGCAGGAGTCATCCCTTGTGCCACATCATGGGATGATTTTGGGAGGGAGGGTCATGATCATTGCAGGATTGAGGCCCAGAGGAGATTCAAAAAACTTTTTTTGATCTTTTTTGACTTTTCAGCACAGGTCTTAACACGGGGGACAGCAAATGAGACATCAAGACAGAAACCATGTTGTCAAAAAACGCCATCCTGGAGCTGGGCTGTCCCCAGGACCCTGTGCCTACAAGCCGCTGCCTGTGTGGTCAGGGGTCTCTTCAGCCTCTGGCTTTGCTGCAGCAGAGTCCCCCATCTTCTCTCCTTGTCACCAAGAAGCAACCTTTCTAAAGCCTCTGAGATGCTTGCTGGCCATGGAGACCCAGAAGAGGTTTCTCGGACAGGTTTCTTGGCAGGGTGGCTGTGCACTATCCTGGAGGCTGAGAGCTGGCCCCTCCATGTCCACGCTCCTGCCCCAGAATTACTCATCTCTGCAGGAAATCACCAACTCTGTAGAGTGGGGAGGCAATGCCCCACAACAAACACTCTGCATCAGCTGGGAGAGCCTGGTCCTTCCTTAAGGTGAGGTGTCAGCCCAGTACCCCAAATCCAGGTGGGAAAAACTCTGTGACAGTAGTTATTTTATCTCTGTGCACCAGCCCAGGAGGATTCACCTCCTTAGGGGCATTTGGCGGCCCCGTGGTCCCTTTCCCGCTGCCGATGGCTGCTCTCGTCTCCCCCATGGCGGCTCCGCAGCTCTGAGCTCACATGCGAGGATGGGCTAAAGTAGCGGAAAGCTGTTGGATCCTACCACAGAGTTACTGACTTCTCAGCTACAGACTGCATAGCAATCAGCGAGGGGGAGAGGCAGCCAGGGAAAGGGAGCGGAGCGCAAAGGGAGGAAGAGTGTCAGGGAGAGGGGGGATCTGGGGACTATAGCAGGGGGGCAGCAAGGGGCACCGGCAAATAATGCCAGAGAAGGAGGGAGCCAGGCAGGAGGGGGAGACCTGAACCCGTCGCTGAGGCACGAAGGCACATCAGCACTCCGTGGGATGGACGCTCCTGGGAGCAAAAAATTCTGAGAGGCAGAGGCAGAAGGAGAGCGCTGGCGTGGGCAGGGCAGAGTTAGGAGAGGAGCAGGTCGCAGCGGAGAAGTAGCTCTTCGGGAGGGGAAAAAAATAAACCTAGGCTGGAGGCGAGCGAGGACTGCAGAGAGACTTCCCTGATTCCTCCGGTCCGGCTGAGACGTTTCATGGTGAGATGGAGAAACCGTCCGCTTTCCCCTTCCTCTGATGTTGGCTCAGCACGGCTGGAGCAGGCGGCAGTCCTCGGCAGGACCCGGGTAAGAGGCGGTGCCGGGGCGCGCTGCTCTCCTCACCGGCATGAGAGCGGGAAGGATTTTTCTCCCTTAGGAAAATAATGTATTGTTTCATTTGCGTTCGCTCTGAGGAACAGCTATAAATATAACTTAGGGAGAGATGCGTGGCTTCGTGTGAGCGTGCCAGTGAATAATAAAGTTGCCTGTGTGCATAGCGTATGCACGTACAGCTACCGGGGCGGCCGCGGGCCGAGGGGCAGGGGTGGGCTCCTGCCTCTAAACCTCCCCAGCTTCCCTCCCCGCCCCCTTGCCACCCTGACTTCGGTCGCTTTGCAGGTAACTTCTTCATTTTTTCAGCTCCCCATGTTGTCTTAGAGTCTTCTCGCCCTGGGCTGGGTCTTGCTCACCTTTTGTTTCTCCTGCTCTGTAGATTCGTTTCTGTGCTGGTCCCAGCCAGTTCACAGAGAAGGTGTCAGCTGGAGACCTGCTCTCCAAGCTCTCCGGTGTAAATGGGGCTGAAGTGGATGTGTGTGTTCTCCTGCTGACTGTGGAGCTTTTCAGGCTCCATACCTGCCCCCCTCTCCCTTGCCTTCCGCCTCTCCTAGTCTCAGCATGGCTGATCCTGCTGGTGGTGGTCCAACACCCCCCAGACAGGCACAGTGCAAAGGGTCTTCTTGATAGAGGGCTTGGGTGTAGGCGCTCAGGAGGAAGCCATGAACAAACTACCAGAGAAACTCTGCCTTGGCTCCCTATTGGCAAGGTCGGCTTCCCCACAGGGGCAGGAGTGGGCAGGCAGGTTTGCATGGTGCTAGCAGATCACCTCAGACATCCCTGGCCCTTCAGTTCCCAAGGCCCTCCCTCCTGGACAAATTGCCTGGAGTCAACCAAATCCTTCTGGCCAGAGCCTGGAGTTTCCTATCCCTGCTAACCAGCCCTGACTCCACCCATGGCAAAGCAAATACAGCTCTGGGGCTTCTCCCTTCTCCCCTTCCTCCCCTTGGGGGATGTGCTGTGAAGGGCAGACCGTGACAGCTCACAAGGTAATGTGTGGCAGAGGTGACATAGCTCCAAGACTACCCTCAACCCCTGCTCTGTGCCCTCCTTGGCTTCTCGGGAGGAGGCATCCATAGGAGGTGGGAGGTGTGGAGATGAGCCCAGGGCTTGAGGTTACCCAGAGCCTGGGAGGGATCAGGGAGGTGCATGGGGAGTACATCTTGACAGAGACATGGGAATGTGTCCTTTCTCCATTCACCACCAGAAGTGGCACCCACAGAAGCCTGAGACACCCTGGCAGTGTGTGGCTATTCCTGCTTGCAGCCACTGAAAAAAATAACAAGTAAAGGGAAAATATGTGCCTTAGGAGGAAAGCATGAATCTGGTGGGGACAGGGGGTGGTGGGGAAGAGAATGGATGGTGAGGATGGCCACAGAGAGGATAAGCTGGAGAGGGCTGACCTGGAGGGGAGTGGGTTCCCACTCGACCTTTTTCTTCTTCCATCTCTCCCCCTGGTGGGGTGCTAAGATCAAGTGCCCCGAAATGTGGTGCTGGCAAGGGGCTGGCAGTGGTCCTTGCCCCTTGCAGCCCCCTGCCATGGTTTGCAAGGAAAACCAGAAAGTGAGAAGGGGGCTGGGGAGGGATGGAGTTACCTGGCAGGACCAGTCCCTTCTGGCTCCTCCAGCCTCTTGGCCACCCCAAGCTCAGCCATCGGCCACACCCGGGAAGCTGGGGTGGTGTCAGTGGCAGAAGGGTGCCAGCAAGGGGGAGGAGGGCACGGTGATGGATACCCGCGCCTGCCGCGCACTGACATCAGTGCAGACGCAGAGCGGAGCAGTTAATGGCCCTCTGCCTTCAGCAAGTCCCCCTGTCCTGCCTCGTTATTGCACTGGGTTGGCTTAACCCAGCAGTGCGGCCAGGAATCAATAGATGGATGCTGGCGTCTTAGCAATCGATCCCTTACTCATCCACGCGGCTCCCAGCCTCCCGCTGGCGCTCGTTTTTCTGTGAATGGCAAGGGCTGAGTGAAGCCGTCTGCGCTTGCCTCGCAGCGCTGCGAAACTGAGTCAGGCTAAATTCCTGCTCCTTGACGTCACTGCTCCTGTGCCCCTTACCAGGGCGGAGAGGCCTCACAGGGAACCCCCAGAGGCACCGGCACCGGTTTTCCTCGCCAGACAAGATGGTTTTCATGGAGATGATTGGGATTTAAACCCCTTCTTGGGAGAGAAGCTGATTCTCTGGCAGTGGGGAGCTTGGGACAGGCAAGGGCTGCTTTTGAGCTGGTTCTCCTCCCCAGACCTCTCAGATTCGTTCTCCAGCAGTGAAGGTGGTGCCGTGGCACAGGCGACTGAGGGATAGGAGCCGGCTGCAATGTGACCCTGTCCCAGTGGCCCCAGAGACCCATGCACCTCCATGCCTGTCCTCCCGGGAGCCTGGCAGCAGGCAGCTTGCTTCAGGGACAGTTTTGGCATTCACCCACTGGTTTATTAGGGGAGGAGATGCACACCATCTCCTGGCACCAGCCATGCTGGCGCTGCTGCTCTCGCCGGAAATTAGAGAGTGGAGGGTGGAGAACAAAATACCCTCCAGCCCAGCACCGCCCGACGCCGCCAGCCAGGGGCTCTTGCCGCCACCCTGCCCACGCTCTTGCCACCGTGGCAGTGGGTCTGCCCCTCACAATCTGGACGGCTGTTTTATTTCTATGGCAACATCTCTCCTGAAACACTTCAGAGGGAGCCTGGTGCTGTTCGATAATGGGGGAAGCAGCGTCCCCCATTCTGTCCCCTGCAAAAGGCTCGGAGAAACGACCCCGACATCTCTCCTCACCTCCTTCCCTTTCCCCTGGTGCAAGCGGCACCAGCACAGGTACAATGAGCTGCTGGCCTTGTCCCAGCTGCCTCTCTGCTGCCTGCTCTCCTTTTCCCCTGCCTTCAGCTTTGCTCTCCCCTCTCCTCTCGCCCGCTCCCTTTCTGCTGGCAGCCTGCTTAGGCGCCCGCGCAGACTGACCAGCTGAAAGGAGTCTTAGAGCAAGTGGATGTCAAAAGTGACTCTGCTGTGGAGGAGGGCAAAGCCTCGGGAGAGCTGTATAGATCGGCCCCGCCAGTAGCACCGTGAGCGCGGGGGCTGAAGGGCACTGGGGATCCCAGAGGCTGGGCAGACAGGCGCTTCATCCCTCTGAAAAGCTCGATGGCATTACGAAGAGGCGGTGCCTGCCACGGGACTAGACACAGCGGCCCCAGAAGTCCTCTCCTCTCCTGTTGCCGTTGTTCCCACCACCAAGAAAGAGCCTCGTGTCTGGGTGGAGGTGAGCAGGCAGAAGTTGCGGGCAGCACCGGGTGCCAGCGGGTGACAGGCAGGTGAGCAGGCAGGATGCCAGCGGGAGGGACTGTCGCAGCCCGAAGGAGCAGGGTTATGACAGCAACCCGTAGCGACGGCGGGGGGGATATCGCAGTCCTGCCGGTGTGCAGATGCAGCCACCGTGTCCCGCTTTGCACTGCTCTCCCCTAGCCCTATCCTGCCCGCGATGGCAGCTCCTCCCTGTCGGAGAGCTGGGGGGTAGGGGAAGGAGGCGACAATGGTCCTCCGCGTTGCGTGAGTTGGGCCGCACTTAGGCTTGACACCTTCCAGATGTGTTTGTTAAACCTGACGGATCAAGCCGCAGAAGTACAAGCCAGCGAACCTGTAGTGAAGTACTTGATCTGCTCTCTGTGGGAATGCGGTTTCGCAGCTTACCTGGGAAGCTCCCTCTGCTCTGTCTCTGGTGCCTGGCAGGCATGGCTGAAAGGGGAGAAGCTGGAGCCCTTTCAGGAGGCTCGTGGCTCTGCTCAGCTCCTTGTTAGCATAGTGACAAGGGGGGTGAGGGGACATTTTTTTCCCTGTCAGTGATGGGTTAGTGCTCAGCAGCCAGGCCAGGCTGGGAACTCAGCTGTCGTGCAGCAGCTGGGTGCGGAGAAGCGGCTGCAGCCTCTTTCAATCGGGGGCTTGGCGCAGAGCAGGCTTTGCCCTGGTTATTGCTCGCCCTTGCTGCTGTCACTGTTTTTATCATCATTCATAAACCATTTGCAAACACCTGCCTTGCTGGGTGCTTGACAGAGTCACCGGCAGTCCATCCCTGCCCTGTCAAGAGCACAACTGCAGCAGGCAAGCAGATGACATGAGCCACCCATGCTCCCCTTTTCCTGCACACTGATAATTATCCTTGTTCCCTGACTAGCCAAAAGCCATCAAGACACCCTGCATGGCCAGGCCCTTTGTGCTGAAGAGATGCTGAAGCACAGGATGCTGCTGGGAATGGCCTTACATCAAGGCTCCCACAGGGCAGGACGCCCAGGGAAGGGAGTTCCAGGTATGGGGAGATTAGCAAAGATGCCCTTTGCACTGTGCAGTTGTGCTGGGAAGCTGGAGGAGGTGACCTGAGCGCACTGCATCTGCCTGGGATGTGGCAACCTCAGGGATACCCCAGAGCCTTCAGTTTTTCAGCTCTTGCAGGTTTTTCACCACCCTTTCAGGGTCTAGTATGTGGTTTTGGCAGACAGGGTGCTGGGTGTATGTCAGCCCCTGTAATTCCTCAGGAGCAAGTGGGATGTGGTCTGCACCTTGCTTGCTACAAAAGCTCGGTTCTTTTTTGGCCAAAAACACCACACAGGGAAGGCCAGGGCTTTCTGAGCATTTAATTTTTCCTATGATACCATCTACAAAGAATAACACCCACCCACCTCACTCTGCAAGAAAAAGCAGGGACTTCTCTCCAGGTGCCAGTCCAGCAGCATCCTCTGCTCACAATCCTGCTCAGTCAACCCCCCAGCCCCTGTGTCTTCTACCCCCAGCCCCATTTTGGCCAGAGAAGAGTGGGTGAATGCCAGTGTCCATCGCACCAGCCCCACCAAGGGGTATCCCCCATCTCCTCCGAGATCCTGGGGAGCAGGCAGCTGTTCTTGCAGCGCCGTTGTCTGGACGGTGCAGCTGCAGCAGGGATCGCTGGGGTGGTGTGGGAGCAGGCAGGAGGTGATGCTGTCACCTCTCTGTGCCTCTTTCCAACTTTGTCATCCTGGGGACCTTTGTGTGGTTCCCATTTTTATCTGTTTTTTCTCCCTCTCACTCTTTCTCTCTTTCTCTCTTCGATTTCTTCTTTCCCCCTCCCATCAGCATGTGGGCTGATCACTGCTCAAACTTTTAATTCAGATGGTAATTGGAATAATAATACGGGCAGAATCCTTCTGGCTCCGTTGCTGCAGCTGGCTTCAGGGAGCTATGAATAGCTCTGAGTCACACACTGAGATGGTTTAACTTCAAATCATTTTGTTTTGTTTTCATATTACCCATCCTCAGGCTCCAAAGCTTCACAGGGGGAAAAAATATCCCCCCTTCTCACTCCACTCCAAAATATAGACCGGGCAGAGGCACATGAATAAAATCCTCTTTTGGAAAGGGAAACTGGTCAGCGGATCATGCCTTGAGGGGCAGATGGGGACTGTTGGCACTTAATCTATTTATAATTATTGAACGAAAAGGCAGAAGTGTGTATATAAAAATGGTATAGAGTTGATTACAGCTTCCTCCCCTCACCTTCCATATGTCACTTGCCTTTTTAATATGGTAAATCTCTCCTGCACGGTGACTGTGCCTTCGCGTGTGCCCGTACAGCGCCTGGCACCCTGCCCTGCCGGCACGGAGGAACGAGAGCTTGGCCGCTGACTCTTGTGGCAGGACAGCTCCCCATGGCACCGAGTTGCCCTATGAGCCCCGGCACGAACCCTGAGAATATTCATGAGGAATAGGAGAAGGGATGGAGCTACAAAGAGAATGAAGAAGACACACCGAATGCTATGGGTCTGCAAGGCTCTGCAAAAAGGCAAAGAGGTCCTTTCTCATCTGTGGGTGTTTCTGCCCTGATTCCCCAAGAGGCAAGGAGTTCATCTGCCGTATTGTCACCGTGCCCGAGCTGGCAGGATTGGTCTGTGAATGCTGATCCCAAGGCAGTCGGTGCTATGCAGCCGGTAACAGGGACAAAGGCACAAAGCGGAGCGCAACCAGCGTCTGCGGTATTGACCACAGACAGGAGGGAAGCATTTGCCAGACAACTCCAGATAAAGCAAAGACTAAGAGTGTAAAAATACCCTGGGATTTTTCCATCATCGTCGTTCACAGTGTATGTCCCAGAGCACCAGATATGGTTGTTATAAAAAGAGAAGTGGGGGAGTGCTTTAGCGTGGACTTTTCTGTTCTGTTTCATGAGACTCTTCCATTGCAAATTTAGGGAAAGATTGACAATATATAATCTACTCTGGCAGGGGCTGGAGAAAGATTGGGACATGCGAGGCACTGCACTGTGTACATGGGATGGAGTGATGGAGGCTTTGCCCCAGCACCAAGCGCCTTGACCTTATTATCCTGCAGATCCCTCAGAAAAGGACAACAGCAGTGCAGCCCCACGTGTCTGCTCAGGGCCAGAGCAGAACTGGGGTGGCAGCGTGGGCTGGTGTGATGGCTTGTGCTGCTGGAGCACGGTGTCACACGGGAAGGAGGAGATGACTGCAGCACCGTGGTAGTGTCCCCAGCATTGCTCAAAGACACAGGAGGGGGAAAGTGGTTGGCAAAGAGGGAAGGGTAGCACATGCTTTGGGGTTGGAGGCAGCTGCTGGACTCTGGAGACCCACCTGGCTGACAGTTTCAATGCTGCAAGGCAGTGGCTGTGATGTTCACACTGCAGCAGCTTCCCAAAATGCTGGGGGGCTTCTGCAGGCCATGAAATACATGGGTGTCCATGTACACCTAGGACAGGCAGCAGAGAGATGAAAAGGCATCTGCCCAGACTGCAGCCTGCTGCCTAGTATCTCTCCTTGCGGTGGACACCAGGTTGGTTTCATCCCACTCCATAGGAGTTGCCACTGACCCTGCAGCTTCCTCCTCCACATGTGGGTCTCAGGGGGCAGAGCAAGCCCCAAGAAATGTCCTCGGGCATGCTCTGGATTCGTGTCTCTGTCCTCAGCCAGGCTTTCCTCCCCCTTGTCCATGTGACAGGCAGCTGCCTGTTCAGGATATGAATGTAATCCCCTTCTGCAGGAGACACCTCTGAGCCATCCCCTCTTGTTCCGTTTTTGTTTCAGATTTCCAAGCTGCGGTGGGACATTTTCATATCCATTTGAACTATGTTTGCATAGGGTTTGGGCTTCTGGTAAGGTCCCTGGCCTTGCCATGCCAGCAGCTTTGATTTTGCCAGCTGCTGAGGAGGGACAGTGACCCAATGTGGTATCAGTCCCCAGCCCAGGGCTTCTCGCCTGCCTGTCTGTCCTTCCGATGGCGGCACCACACGCTGTGGGGGTGTGTTGGGGTGGAAGTGGGAAATATGTTTATTTCTGTTCGTCTCCTGGCTCGTGCCGCTCTGAGTTTGTGGCACTCAGTATTACTAACACTTCCCTGTGCCAGCTGGCAGCAGGGGATGAATCAGATTGGCAGCACCATGGCATGGACCCTTCACTGGCCGTTCAGCTTGGAGTGATGCCTCTGGCCAAACTGCTGGTGATGTCTCCTGCCCCTGTCCAGGGTGAGCCCTGACCAAAATGCCAGTGGCTTGACCTTGCTGGTGGAGATGTCTTGGTACCCTGTGGGACAGGATTGTCCCCCCGACCCTTGCTGCCTGTATGGGCCACATCGTCCCTGTCCCTCCTTTACACTGGAGGTCTCAGGTGGCTTCATGAGCTGCTCTCTGCCCACTGGTGGCATCCCCAGGCTGGGGTCAGCTCTGCAGTTAGGAGGACAGCTTATCCTCCTGCTGCCAAAAACACCTTTTGCAGTTGTTGTGGTTTAACCCCCACGGGCAGCTAAGTATCACTCAGGCCCTCTCCCTCTCTCTGTCCCCAGCCCCAGGGGGGAGGGAAATCGAAAAAAAAGGTAAACTTTGTGGGTTGAGATAAGAACTATTTAATAATTGAAACAAAATATAATAATAATAAATATGCTAATAATAGTAATATTGTTATAAATAATAATAATAATAGTAATAATTAGCAGAGAGAGAGAGAATAACAGGACTGGAGAGAGAGAATAACAGGATCCAAGTGATGCACAACCCAATTACTCACCACCCATTTACTGCTGCCCAGCCCATCCCCAGTCATCAGTCCCTTCCAGGTAACTCCCCCCAGTTTATATACTGGAAATGATGGTCTATGGCACGGAATATCCCTCTGGCTAGTTTGGACCAGCTGTCCTGGCCATGCTCCCTCCTGGCTTCTTGTGCAGCTCCTCCCTGGCAGAACATGGGCAACAGAAAAGTCCTTGGCTTAGAGTAAACCACTCCTTAACAACAACTCCAACATGTCTGTGTTATCAGCATTATTCTCATACCAAACCCAACACACTGTGCTGTGCTGGCTACTATGAAGAAAATTAACGCAGTCCTAGACAGAATCAGGACAGCAGCTGATTGCTTCCTCCCCCTCCCCTGCTTCTGACAACTCAGCACACATGGAACTTGATGACATCACAGACCTTGGAATGTTGGTGGTTCCAGTTGTCCCCAGAGCCAAGATGCAGAGGTATGTGGTTCTCCTCTCCCTCCTGAAGGACCTGATGTTCTAAACAGAGGGATTTTGGTGGCCACAGCAAGTATTGCTGAGGCTGCAGAAGGTGGCACGCTGCTTGTCACAGTCAACAGCCTGCATGACCTGTGCTCCAGGAGGACAGTTTGGATTCTCCTGCTTGCTGCAGCCTGAAAAATGTCCCAGCCATTTAGCATCTTCGGGCTAATGATGATGGTCTGCCCAAAATCTCAAGGCTTGGAAGGTGATGATGATAATGGTGGTGATGATGATGACAGTGAAGAATTAGGGAACTCCTGGCACTCTGAGAGTATTTCACCCTTTCACAAGAGCAATGACAGCACAGATGACAATCAGACAGAGGATCTGGGAGAACCCATCCCATTTTCCATAACTCCCAGGCACTCTTACATGGTGAGAGATAAACGAGAGGGGTTGGCCAAGCATGCACTGGAGCTTGAGGAGGAAGATCAAGAGTTTCAGGAACCATTTTATGAAGACATGGAAATGCCTGACAGCTTGGCTGGAGATGAGGACCCCAGCCTGATCTATCACTCTCCTGGGCATCAGAGGTTCCCTGCTCTCCAAAAGGCCAGTATATCAACAAGGAGCTCCCATGAATCTTGCCAGTACAGCTCAGGCCAGGATTTGGAAACAGAGGCTGCTGCCACACAGGCCCATGCCAGTGACCATTATGTGGGACACCCGGAGAGCGCCATGGGAGTGGAGCCCCACGTGCTGCACGAGGGGGCCAGCGAGGACAGGGAGTCCCCGTCCCTGCAGCTGACCTATGACTCGCTCAGGCAGGAGAACAGCGTCCTTATGTCAAAGAACAAAATGCTCAAGAATGTGAACCTCGTGCTCATGTCGGAGAACTTTGCACTCAGGGAGGTGTTCAAAGAGCTCAGGAAGGATAGCACTGTGCTCGCAGAGGAGGACGTCGTGCTCCAGGGGGAATACAACATGCTCAGGAAGCAGTATGACAGGCTCGCGGATGAGAATGCTGCGCTCAGGAAGGACAATACCATGGTCAGGAGAATGTTTAACACCCTCCAGAACAACTTGAAGAGACAGGTGTGCATGGTGTCGAGCCTGCAGAATCAGCTGAAGACCACCCAGGCTGAACGAGAAAGGGAAGCCCAAGAGTTCCAGTCCTTAGTTCAGCAGATGGAGTGTCATCTTCAACTAATGACCCAGCGGGCTCTGGATGCCGAACTAAACGTGGAGAGGCTGAAGCAGAAGGTCTTTATTCTCCAAGGCCAGCTGGAGCGGTCCAAGCTGGAGAATGAAAACCTGAGAACAGGCTGGCCTGGAGGCAGTGAAGCACGGCTTAGACTTCACCAGGCAAAATCGCCACAAGCTCATAATGGGCAAAAATGGCTCCCTCAGGCAGCTCCTGCCTCAGGAAGGCTGCCCGTTGTTGCTGAGGTCCTTGAATCTACCAGAAAAATTCTCAAATTCTAAGCGAAAAAAGATGTATGAGCGCAATTCTGTGAGTTCTATGGATCTGTCTGTTCTATGGAGCAGTCCGAGGCCATTGGTCTGCCACTTGCAGCCATTTGCCACAAATAAAACCATTTACTTTCCCATTCTCAAATGTGTGTGCTCAGACTGATAGCCTTTATCCTTTGTGGAAATACTTTCCTTGTGATTAAGTGCCAGTTGCAGGAAGTGATATGGCTTTAGCTGCTGATGCTCTGTTCGGGCACTGTGGAGCTAGCAGCAAACACTGCCCAAGCTCTGAGCTGCACAGTCCAGCCATGATGGACTCTGTGCATGAGACTCTGCCACAGCTCCAGCTGACATGAGCTCCCATGTGGGAGCCAGGAGGAAGCACAGCATCACAGGATGCAGCACTCTTAAACAGACATGCTCATCCCATCCTACATCTGAACCAGCATGAACTGGAGATTAACAAAGCCCTCGTATTTCATCTGCTTCCTTTGCCCCTTCTTGGGGAGGAGGGAAAGGCAAGGAACAGAGATCCAGGTGTTGCTGCACATGGTTTCACAAAGCTCCTTAGGTCCTCCTTCCTCTCTTTTGAAGCTGGCTGCTGCCTGGGCCAGAAATCCAAAATCTCTAGAAACAGTGCACCTATTTCTGCAGCTGGAGAAAGAGAGTTTTGGTTGTAGAAACTCTTAGGAAGTTAGGTTGTAGAAACTCTTAGGATTACTCATATGTGTGAGCTGTGGCAGTGCATTCCCTGTGGTATCGGGGTCAGTGCTGGCTAAGGATGAGCTTGGTTTATCTAGGCTGGCTGAGCAAGATGCCAGTTGAAGAGGATGCCCCTCCTCTCCTGGCTGAGACTGGCATAGAAGGGTGTACCTAAACTGCCCCCCTTTGTCACCTCCTAAAGTCATGTGGGACCCTTCAGTGCAGATTCACCATGTAATTGATCTAGTTAGCTTTATCCTAGTGGGACCATCTGTGGGTGTGAAGTGACCTCTTTTCATCACATCAACATTTCTAATTAATTTAGGTTACCAACCCTAGGGTCTGCTATAGGTTTACCCAGCTGCACAGCAAGAATTCCTGTATCTGGCCAAACTGACTCCATATGGCTTGGATGTTGTAGGGCAGTGGCGGTATAGGAGCTGGCAGAGTTCAGGGTCAAAGTGCTTTTTCCTGATGGGATTTTTAGGCAGCTGTTCACTTAATATGGTGAGTTGTGGATTACAAGGTTGTTGTCTTCTCCTGGTCTCATGATATCCTTGGTCTGAACAACCATGTTTGTGTTGCCACAGAGCTTTAACTGTCTCAGTATCTGGTTAGTCTTCATCACATCAGAGGTGTTGTCTGGAGCTCCTTACTTGCTGTTTTCCAGCCTGTGGTCCTATCTGGGGAAAGCTGGTGGGCACCCCTGGCCACATGCAGCCCCATTCTGTGGCACTGATGAGACAAGGATGGTTCTCGTCAGTTTTTCCATCCTAGACTACATCATTTGCTGTTCCTCTCTTCTGTTGGTGTACAACCACTTGCAAGCAGGTCTAAACCTTACATTTGATCTCAAAATCCTTGTATTTTTCCTGTATCTGGAAACCAGTGGCTGTTCATTGTTGAGGCTAGGAGGAAGCAAACTAGCTGGCTCTGTCTGCATCCGCACTCTGCACTGGCTGCTGTAATCCAAAGGCTACAGTGCAGGATTAGCATGGGTGTACAAAGCCCTCCCTAATCTGTGAGTCATTACCCCTCAGTGCATTTCACTTCCCAGCAGCTCTGGGCAGGTGGAATAGGTTGGCTCTTGTGTCTTTGGCTTCCCCATTCTTCCATTCTGGGAGGACTGGGTTGGGATATCTGCTGGACATCCTCCCAGGACTCTGCTGCTGAGCTGCTCCTTGGATGCTGCACACAGGTCATGTCGCAAGGTTTGTTTCCTGTAACTGGCTTCTCCTTGGCTACCCCTGAGCCCTTCCTTTCCATAGGTTCTTTGAGGCTCTACCCATTGCTCTCCTTCTTTTATTTGAAATGGAGGGATGTTCTGTACACTCGGAAAAAGGTGGCCTCAGGGTTAGGCTGGGCTGGTGGGGTTCCCTGAGGGCTGCTGTGCATTCCTGTGCCTTGTTAGCCCTTGTGTGCAAGGTATTTAGCCTGGCTGAGCTCTTGTACTGGTGTAAGCTCTGATATTAATATAATGGCTCAGGGTGACGGCCCTATGAACTGCTCAGCTGCTGTGCCCTTGATCTGGAGAGTGGTGACTGGCCGGCACTGCTCCTCTGCTGGCTGGAGGAGCTGGGGAGTGCAGGGTCTGCGGGCCGTGCACCCAGCCCACATCCATCAGCTCTTCACCTGCCTGAGCTAGGCAGCAGTGCCCCAGGGAGACCTCCACACACACCCCGAGCAAAATGCTGGGAGTCCTGTGCCCACCGCTTGGGACTGGGATGGGTGCTGTCATGGGAGGCTCTGACTGGGTTTTGCTTTGTCCTTCTGTGCCAGGCGCATGCCCAGGAGCAATCACAATGGCCGTGCCAGTCCCAGCTCACCAGAGGTGAAACCTGGAGCCGCCCAGTCCCGTGTGAGTGCATGAGTTCCCACGCCCTGCCAGCTCCCACAGCCCCCTAACATCTGCTGATAGAGTGAGCCATGGGTAGCGTCCGAGTCAATAGGTGAGTAACCTTCCTCTCAAGACTTGCTGCTGCCCCGGGTGACCTGGTCCTCCTCATCTGGCCCCTCAGACTCTAACTTCAGACTGTCTTTTGATATATTCTTCTCAAATTACCTGCTAGGGGCTTTCCTGTTCCAAGGAATGACTCCTCTCTCCTTCTCCAATCCAAAACATGCCATATGTAGGGGTAGTGCTTGGAATACTATGGAGGAGAAACAAAGCACTGCTTGGTGCTGGACCAGAAATTACAGATTCCAGCAGCACTACAGAAGCCACATGTTCCCAGGAATCACAGCTCCAGCCACCAGTGCTGTGCTTGCCGTGAGAGGTGGATGGAGGCCCATGCTGGAGGACCCCAGCTGACATGTCAACACTGTGGGGTGGGAGGGAGACACTCACAGGGTCCTGTGAGGCTGCAGCTTGGGAGGCATGAGGGCAGAGCAGACTTTGTGTTTCAGTGCACTCTTCTGATTTCCTCAGTGGTCAGAGCATCTTCTGCCATCACATCTTTAAGGATTATCTGCAACAGTCACGGCATTACATGAGGGGCAGTGTCAGAGCTGACTGCAAGGGAGGGGAGCCAGAGGGGCAAAGGTCTCCCAGATAGCATGTGTGTAGCTTCTGCCAAGGAAACTGCCAGTGCTTTGGCTGTTGATCTCCAAATTACACCTTTGGCTTTGGATATGGATGCTGGAAGACACACATGTTGCTGTGGCAACAGAATTGTCCTGAGTGCAGGAAGCGTATAAACATTGTCACCACACACCATGAAATCAGTGAGCAGAGCAGAGGAGAAAATAGAAACTCTCAGCCTTATGTTATATGAGGGCCAAAATGTCGACAGGCTGTGGGTGCTTGCTTCCAGGCTTCCTGGCTGTCCCAGCTGCTGTCAGGGGTCAAATCCTTGTATCCCTCCTCACCATAAGGGCTGGAAGGTACCACAGAGCTACAAGCTGCTGCTGCTTTGCTGCCCTGTCAGGACTTTGCTAGATGTAACCTCCTGGCAGCAACACTCAGCAAACCTCGCAGCTGACCTTCACCAGTTTGGTCAGGTTGGCTCCATAGTGTAAGAATGACTAAAACGTGCTGCTGTGAAATCCAACAGGGTGGTACTTAGCCCTGTGAGCCACCCACGTCTCCTGCCCTTGTTGTCAGCGGTTACTGTTATCCTTCATGTATTTCTGATGAGAGTGCCTGTTTCTTCTCTTCCCAGGTACAGCATCGTCTCAACGGAAGAGGATGGACACAAGGTCTCTGCACTGGGCAGCATGAATGGGCACAGCCGGAACGGGAAGGGCCATGCTCCCCGGCGGAAGCACCGCAACCGTTTTGTGAAGAAGAACGGCCAGTGCAATGTTTACTTTGCCAACCTGAGCAACAAATCTCAGCGCTACATGGCCGACATCTTCACCACCTGCGTGGACACACGCTGGCGGTACATGCTGATGATCTTCTCTGCTGCTTTCCTGGTCTCCTGGCTCTTCTTTGGCTTCCTCTTCTGGTGCATCGCTTTCTTCCATGGTGACCTCAATGCACCGGCGGTGGCAGGTGGTCCCTCTCTCCTCAAGCCCTGCATCATGCACGTGAACAGCTTCCTGGGGGCTTTTCTTTTCTCTGTGGAGACACAGACAACCATTGGGTATGGCTTCCGCTGCGTGACTGAGGAGTGCCCACTGGCTATCATGGCAGTTGTGGTCCAGTCCATCGTGGGCTGCGTGATTGACTCCTTCATGATTGGCACTATCATGGCCAAGATGGCAAGGCCCAAGAAGCGGGCCCAGACCCTTCTCTTCAGCCATCATGCGGTCATCTCCGTGCGGGATGGCAAACTGTGTCTCATGTGGAGGGTGGGCAACCTGAGGAGGAGTCACATTGTGGAAGCCCATGTCCGAGCCCAGCTCATCAAGCCCTACATGACAGAGGAAGGGGAATACCTCCCCCTGGACCAGCGGGATCTAAATGTGGGCTACGATGTGGGTCTTGATCGTATATTTTTGGTCTCACCCATTATTATCGTTCATGAGATTGATGAGGAGAGCCCCCTCTATGGGATTGGCAAGGAAGAGCTGGAGACAGAGAACTTTGAGATTGTGGTTATTCTGGAAGGGATGGTGGAAGCCACAGCCATGACCACACAGGCACGAAGCTCTTACCTTGCTAGTGAAATCCTTTGGGGTCATCGCTTTGAACCAGTTGTGTTTGAGGAGAAGAACCACTACAAAGTGGATTACTCACGCTTTCACAAGACATACGAGGTAGCTGGCACACCTTGCTGCTCGGCCCGGGAGCTGCAAGAAAGCAAGATGACCATCCTACCTTCTCCGCCACCTCCCAGTGCCTTCTGCTACGAGAATGAGCTGGCACTTGTCAGTCAAGATGAAGATGAAGACGATGATGAAGTGGGTGTGGTGTTAGGGGGCAACACCAAGGAGGAGGGAGGTATCATCCAGATGATGGATTTTGGAAGCCACCTGGACCTGGAGCGGCTCCAGGCAACTCTGCCTCTAGATACAATCTCATACCGCAGGGAGTCAGCCATCTAACTCCTCCAGCCTCCCTGTTACGCACCTATTGCCCACAGTCTCCTCTGTTCCACACCCATACACTGGATAAGTCCCTTCACCACCAAACAATGCCTCCCATGATTGCCTCTCAGCCCCTGAGTACACCAAGGCCTGGAGCTGCTCTGATACACTCCCTTTCTCATGAGGTCATACTGCCTGGGAGAGGAGTGAGGATACACTATTCTTTCCAGGTATGCAGCTTGGGCTAGAACCCGTTTCCTGCCCAGAGACAGGAGAGCAGCAGGCCTGGTTTCTTGTCTCTGGAGAGGTGACAGGAGTCCCTGCCTTCAGTGGACAGACTGGGACCCGCAGCAAGTGTTTCTGCTGCTTAGGCAACCACACACTTTCTGTCCCCTCTCACTATGGGTAGGCCCCATGGCTGCCAAGGGTCATCGCTGTCACTAGGAGAGGAGCGACACCTAAGCACTGACTAGATGAGGATAGAAGGGAGAGTTTGGGACTCCTGGAGGGAGTGGGGAAGGATCTCAAAGGAAGAGTTTACTTGCATGTTTGTTGCTTGTTGCACATGATTCTGTATATACAAGAGAAGGAGAACTGAAATCCATATTCTTCCACTGCAAATGCCAAGCTAGGAGACAAGGACGCTCGGCATAGGCTACTCTGCACTCTCCTTGGCTTTTGGTGTCTGTCACCTCCAGAAGCAGCTTGGCTCCACGGACTCAGACCCAGTTCTCCCAATCCTCTTGAAAAACATGTCCTGCTCCTCTCCTGAAATAGCTGGCAGAGGGGGCAGGGCCCTGTGCTTGCCACACTCAGACTGCTCCCTGGCACAGCACAGCCGGGATGACAGGCAGGTGACCTGACTGGACAGCAGACCCTCCACTTGCTCCTGTCCCTCCTCCATTCTTCTCCCTGCTGCCATCAGCTGTACAACTGAATTTGTAACTATTTATTTTTAATAAAGTCTAATATCCCAAGGGGAGGTTTGGAAGCAAAGGACAGACACCAAGGCTGCAGCCTGGTATGGAGACTGGTGAGGATTATTAGCGCTGGTGTTTGCTGTTTGTATGACATTGGCCCCTGGAAGCTCCACCATGAGGGCTCTCTTTTTCTGGGCCTCTCTGGTAAAGATCTAAAATAAGAGGCTCAGAGAATTTGCTCAGGGAGAAGGTCATACAAATGTATGTATGGAGGGAATTATTTGCATTAAAATTACTAGTAGGATGGGTCAAGCAATCCTGTTTGCTTTGGAGATAGCAAGAATTTTGCCGAGGGAAGGGTTATAGATATACTTGGTGAAGAGGCAGAGATATGCAAGACATTGCTCTAGATGGAAGAATTAAAAACCCCATAAAAAACCCCAAAGCCTCTCTTTTTGCTAAAGGCAAGAGGGGAGAAAATGAGGGAGGACATCAACCAAAGCTTGACCTGTAACATCACTTTGTTGTCATTTCACAAAAGAGGTGAAAACTTGATGAACATCTTCCTTTGGGAGCAGCAGAATCACCCCTTCAAAACTGCAGATGAGATGAAGACAGAAAGACAAACAGGGGGCTCAGAAAGCTGCTCTGGGCATGCAGTAGCTGTGCTATGGTGGGGAATGGTTTAAGAAATTATGTCCCATCTAATCCCTAGTCTACAAGGCAGAAAAAAAGCATCTCAATATCAATTTGGAATTGGTTCAAGAAGCAAAAGGAAGAGGGGAAGAAGCAGAAGGGCAAGGAAGGAGATAGCAGGACTGAGAGGAAGAAGCAGACGCAGCAGGCAGATGGTGGAGAAGGAAGGGGAAAGGAAGAAGAGAAAGTGAGGTTATATAGAAGTGCATTTGAGAAAGAGCACAAATAGACTCACAAGATGTGTCCAGAGCCAGACATGGTCATTTCTCATCGCAGGATGTAGGTTCTGTGGGAGAACAGCTGTCCTGCCCGGGTTTACTCCATTCACTGGAACATTCCATTCACTGGAATCATTCCATTCACCACCACTCTCTGGGCCCAGCCATGCAGCCAGTTTTCTACCCAACAAACAGTGCACCCATTCACTTTCTCCAGGCAGCCAGTTTCTCCAGGACAAATGCTTTGGGAGACAGTGTCAAAGGCTTTACAGAAGTCCAGTTAGATATCATCTGTAGCACTGGGTCAGGCCAGCTAGGCCGAGGAGCCCGAAGGAGAGCCAAATAAAAGACCACTCAGAGACAGCAAATGGAGAGGGCAAAAAGAGAGAGAGGGCAGAACCCTCTGCCTTTATTTATATGTTTTTACAAATCACCATGGATTGGAGGTAGAAATGACCACCTCTCAATTTCATTGGTTAAAGCATCAATCTATTGTAGCTCTCGTCAGGCTGGCCTAGCAGGCCGAGGAACCTTCAAGGAGAGCCAAACAAGGAACCACACTGAACAGCAGACGGAGGAGCAGAAAAAGAGAGAGGGCGGAACCCTCTGCTTTTATTTATATGTTTTCACAAATCACCGTGGATTGGAGGTAGAAATCAACACCTTCATAATCCACTGGTCAAAGCATTTGTCAATCATATTTCTCCACCCAGTATACTGGAATTCATAAACATAGGAAAAGAATAGATAGTAGCTAAGAGACCATGGCCATGGTACAGAAAAGCCTAAAAATATTTACAGAAAAAAAACCACTGAAACACTGCAAACTCAAGGCAACAATCTATCATATTTCTCCACCCAGTATACTGAAATGATAAACACACAGACAATTTAGGAAAACATAGATAGTTGTTAGGAAACTATGGCCATGTTTACAGAAGTGTGAGAAAGTATTACAGAAAGGAAAAACACTGAGAAACTGCAAAACTTAGGGCAACATCCATCCACAGCCTTTCCCTCATCCGCTAAGCAGGTCACTTTGTCATAGAAGATCAGGTTGCTCAAGCAGGACCTGCCTTTCCTAAACCCTTGCTGGCTGGGCCTGATTCCCTGGCTGTGCTGCAGGTGCTGTATGATGGCAAGGTGAATTGCTCTATGATCTTTCCTGGCACTGAGATCAGGTTGACAGGCCTGTAGTTCCCCAGATCCTCCTTCCAGCCCTTTTTGTAGACGGGTGTCACACTGGGTAATCTCCAGTCACCTGGGACCTCTGGCAAACCAGGAGTGCTGATAAATGACGGAAAGTGGCTTGGCGAGCTCTTCCACCAGCTTTCTCAGTGCCCTTGGGTGGATCCCATCCAGTCCCACAGACTTGGGAGTGTCTAAGTGGTATAGGAGGTCACTGAGCATTCCCTCCTGGATTATGGGGCTTCATTGTGTTCCTTGTCCCTGCATTCCAGCTCAGGGGACTGGGTACCCTGAGGACAACTGCTCTTACAATTAAAGACTGAGGCAAAGAAGACATTAAGTACCTCAGCCTCTAACTTGCTCCTGTAGTGATCCTCAGCTCCAGAGCTCATCGGCCAGAGCAATTTGTCTCAGAGCCTTCACTGAAATGATGAAAACACTGGATTTTGATTGGCCCCCATCCCTTCTGGTTCTGCTGGTACTGAGGCAGAGCTACCTCACCTCAGAGCTCCAATGCTCCTCACTTGGGAACTGGGGCACCTCTCTCAGTACTAAATTCAAGAGTTTGCTGGTTTAGGAAATGAAGTCACTCCCTCCTTTCATTATTTACTTATTTTACCCTGAGGGAATAAGCAGGGGCTGGTATTGACCTGGCTTTTAATACAGCTTTCAGAGTCGTGTGCCTGCCACTGGCCACGGAAACAAACTAATGGACCGAAAGGGAAGGACTTTGCGTGCGAGGACACGGGCATTCAGGACACAGGCTGGGGTGGTGGCCTCCAGAAGAGGGGGAACCCTCATGACTGGGCACCCCCTCACTAACGTACAGCACCCTTTGGAGGTGGGTGGCAGTGCTTGGTGGGGATGAAGTGTCCCAACAGCTCTTGGGACCCATCAGCTCACCAAGGAGCCAGTGTGCTAGGATGGTGCAGCAGGGCTGTGGGCATGCAGAGCTGGAGTGGTTGGGGCAACACACAGCCACCCCTCCCTTCACCTGTTGGGGCTTTTGGGAGAAAAATGGGACAAGATTGCAATAAATCTGAGGGAACAAGCATCATTCAGCCACACTGGTTCCAGCCCTCTCCATATGTCTGAAGCTGCTGGATGTTTTCATGTCATGTTTGGCATCACGATGGAGAAGACAGTGAGGCATTGAAGAATACCCAGTTAACCCCTGCTGTTCATAATAAAATTACAAGAAAGCTTTCAATGCTGTCAGATCATTAGAGAGGGGAGAGAAGGGGGTTGGGGGGAAGGGGCAGAGGGAAGGAGAGGAACAGTCAGTGTAGGAAAACAGAGGTGATGAGCAAGTTTCTGCCTATCAGATACTCCTTGTGCAGCTGTGCTGCTGTTGCCACATACAACCCCTCCAACAAAATGGTGCAGCCACTCCAGTGACTGTTCCTGCGCATTGCACATGTGCCCACAGGCTTTGCTGATGCACAGCAGCAGCACATCCTTCTGCACAACTGCTTCTGTACCTGCACACTGGAATCCCACAGCACTCATCCCAAGTACACACTGCACGTGCCTACATGTGAATGCCACATGTGGGGGCGTGCTCCATCCTACAGCACAACTTCATCCCATAAACACCCAACAACATTCACAAAAATGCCACACAGCAGCAAGGGTCTCAATGAGTGCCTCTCTGGCCGTATGCTGGGGACTCCTTTCCACAGCTTGTGAGAAGCCACTGGGAGAATCCACCTTGGAGAACTGTTTGCTGTAGAGAAGGCTTGACATTTTTAAGGATTCTGCAAATCAGCCGTCCAGGCCATTCATAACTGTAAACACACCAGGTATTTTACCTTTCGCACACAGTGTGTGGAGCATCAGGTAGGTGATACCTCCTTGCCCTGTACTCTCCAGAGAAGATACTTTTAATGCATGAGAGGGCATGATGTCACTGGAGTCCTTCCCTCCTCTGGGATCTGAAGGAGGGACTGCTTCCCTAAGACCAGCCTCTAATCCTGAGGGACTGGCAGATTGCTTTTCAGGAGGAAGACACTGCTTCTTTGTTTATTTGACCACAGTCTATATTTCTTTCCTGTCTTGCTTCTGAACATCTTACTTGGCTCATTATTGAAAGCTATTCAAATACCAGAAAGATAATGGGGAGAGGAAGGGCTTTTTCCCTATGAATAAGATCCAGGCACTGGTTCAGATCCTCTAGCCTATTGACAACTAACCACGCTGTTGTCATTCTTGCCAGCTTTCAAATGAATCTTGTTATTTGAAATGACACTTGAGAAACTTATTTAATGTTTTATTTTTGGTGACACTTTTGGACAACCCTTTTGAAAAGAAATCATCATTGGCACCTTTCAACTCACACAAAACTTGCTCAGTAAAACATCTTGATACACACTGCAACTAAAAATATTTTTAAGAAACCCAACAATAATCTCAATTGAGGAGAAAATGGGTTTGGATTTCCATGATTAGGAAATGGTGCTGAAAATGTCTGTGCTTCTGAACAAACATGTTAAGTTTCAAACAGCTTGGTTTTGTCCAAGTTTTGCCCAGGAGTGGATAGGGCACATGGCACTGTCCCAGCAGCTATGCACAGGCTCGTGACCTCTGGAAGAATGCCTTTTCTGTGTTCTTTGAGCTTTAGCTGCTCTTCTTCGCCTTTGCAGGAGGGCCTGAGCTCTCTTTCAGCTTTTGGACAGGCAATGTGAAGTGGCCATGGTTTTAAATGTCACAAAAAACCCCCAAAACCCCCCCCCCCCAAAAAAAAAACCAAAAAAACAAAACACCAAACAACCCAGATAAAAAAGTCTTACCTTCCCAGACCATTAAGGGCTTGGCCCCACGAAGTCAATGGGACTTTGACAGTGCCCGTGGTAAGAGCAGAGCTGAGCCCTAATGGAGCACTACTATTGGAAAACCCCGCAGGCGCCGGCCCTGTGCTAAATCCGCAAAGCTGGGATGGGCTGTTGCTGCACGCGCAGAAGGGAGAGAGGGGGGAGTGCAGCCTCCTGGGATGCTGGAAACGTGGAATGGTGTAGGGCAGCCCGGGCAGCCTCGCTGGTGCAGGCAGAGGGGGACAGCAGAGGCATGGGGAGGCGCGGGAGGCAGTCTCTGTTCGCAGCTGCCTGCGGCGCGGGATCCCAAGGCCGGGGGATGTCGCACCGGGAGACGGCAGCCAGCTCTCGGAAGGGCTGCACAGGCTTCTCCTGCCGCCATGGCCCGCAGGGTGGGGGTCCTGCCCTTCCCAGCTCCCGAGTGTCCCCGCCGGCAGAACGCAGCGCAGGGAAGCTGAGCGGCGCGGCGAGACTGGGGAAGCCCGGCCATTGCCCGGCCTCAGAGCACCATCTAGAGATGAAAGCAAGGCTGGCATCCCCGCGGGCCCCGGCGTCACAGAATCATAGAATCTCTTAGGCTGGAAAAGACCTCTGAGGTCACCGTGTCCAGCCCTTAACCCAGCACCGTCGCGTCCACTACTAAATATGTCCCTAAGCACTACATCTACACATCTCTTAAACACTTCTGGGGATCGTGACTCCTCCATTTCCCTGAAAAGCCTGTTCCAGTGCTTGACAACACTGTTCAGTGAAGAAAATTTTCCTAATATCCAAACTAAACCTTCTCTGGAGCAACTTGAGGCCCTTTCGTCTTGTCCTATTTCTTGTTACTTGAGAGAAAAGTAAAACCTCCCCTTGCTACAACCTCCTTTCAGGTAGCTGTAGAGAGTGATAAGATCACTCCAGAGCCTCCTTTTCTCCAGGCTAAACAACCCTGACTCCCTCAGACACTCATAAGTCTTGTGCTCATCTCCACAGATCCCAGCATCCTTGCAGCTCCTGACTCCCCAGGCTCACCCAGTGCTGCTTCTGGCCCCAGTGCTGGTGGGACACTGTGGGGCTGGGCTGGGGCTGAGGTCAACTCTCCAGGCAGTGCCATGGGGCACAGCTGGGGTTCAGGGGAGGAAATGTTTGATCTGGAGGGAAAGTGGGCTCTGAAAGGGCCAGCATCCACCACCAACTCTGCAATAAATGTCAGCCCCCCTGACTGCCAGGCCACGGCTTTCACAGAGCGGACACTGACTCTGAAAACAGTTGGGTTGTGTGCTACCACTTTGATTTCTTCTTGGGGAGAAATCTGCAAAGCCATGCCAGCTCTGGGAAGTTAGGCAGAGATGATCTTTGTTCAGAGTCAGGTCCTTCTGGTTGTTGCCTTGCTGTCTGCTTGTCCTTCAGTTGTTTCTCAGCTCTGTCTGGTTGCATGTGCTCAGTGTATGAAATATGCTCCCTTTCTTTCTACTATTCAGTCCCTTGATGGGACATGTACAACCTATGGCTGGGCACATGGACCCCAAGCGACTTGCTGTCCACGTCAGGTCAGCCTGGAAAGAGGTAGAGTGGAGCATTGTGATTCCACTGCCCTGATGCCTGTCAAGAAATTCAGGATGAACACAAACACTATCCTGAAATAGTCTGTGTGACACAAGATATTTGAGCTTTAAAAGTTTTTTTCTGGCCTCTGAAATTAGCAGGATTATTTTGGTGCTGGCCCCAGATTTGAAATAGCAAGTCTTGAAGCCTGGGACCTGGCAATATTTGGGTCCCTGGTTGTAGTGCATTGATAGAGTTGTTTGAATGTCCCAGCAGTACAATCACTGAAGGAGTCAGCTGAGGGCCTGTAGAGCACAAAGCCTTGTTACAGAAGCTGTGGGATCTAGAGAATAAGGAGCTTGAAATTGCTCCTGACAGGCGATTAGGTGCTCACCCGGCAACAGCCTCGTGTGTCTACCAGGGGCGCAGCACAGGCCTGTGCACCACTTCTGGGGCATTCAACAGAGGAGGACAAGCTGATGCAGGAACTCCAGAGAAGACTTTGAAGGTATTTATAATATGACCTGCAGTCCCCACACGCTTGTCTCAGAGATAAGATAATGAATCAGCAGGAGAGTGGGTGTGAGTACATGACAGGCAATGCAGACCTATAGCAGAACACTTGGTACCACACAGAATGAGTTGATTAAATGTAAGCAGAGTGGAGCCATCATTTAGCTCCAGGCCGCTGTGTGCCTTTTGTTTTCTGGGATACAGTGTTGTGGTCACTAGCAATGAGGCTGCCTTGACTAGAGAAACTTATGTGACCCTTTCAGTGTTGCGTGAGGCTGTAGGAAAAGCAGGGAAGATGTAAACCAGCTCTGGAGCAGAAAGGTGCAGGCATGGGGTGACTGGCTGCACCCAAGGTGGCAGGGATAAATGACAGGGTGCCCTAGAGTGTCCAAGGAGCCAGCAGTGATCAGTAAGCTGGTGGGTGCCGATGGGACAGAGCAGTCTGAGGTCAGTGGAGGAGGTAAGTCAGGGTAAGAGCAGCTGGCAGTGGTTTCTGCAGAGGAGGTATGAGGTGTGTTGGTAGAGTTGTACTGGCCAGGTGAAGCTGCATGTTCCCTGCTGCTCTGTTTGAGATAGCTCTCCTGCAGCAGTCATTGGTCTCTGGCTCAAAATGCATTGTCAACCGTTAAAATGCAAGAGCCATTTGTGAAAAGTGTAGGATTTTCTGAGTCCTTGTAATTATTTGATGATTTGTCCCATGGAGAGGCCTCCAGAGTCCTCATGTCTTCCATGGCTCCATTTTGCTTGTTGCTGCAGTCACAAGAGAAGGGACAGCTTCTGTTCTAAGAGAGAAAGCAAGCAAAGGGAGACAGAAGCAGCTGACAGCAAGGCAAAGTGACTTTCCCAAGATCATGAAGCAGTCGGTGGCCAAAGGACAGATTTAACCTTCCACTGTGGATTTAACCTGTCACCCTGTATAGCTAAAAAAGGACATTGCAAGTGATAAATGAACCAGGAGCAGTTCCTAGACTATGTCTCTGCCTATCCTGAGTGCACAGCTGCAGGAAAGCTGTTGCCAGGACATTGCACTTCCCTAGGTACACACATAACACCCATCACCTTTGTACCACTGCCTACAATTCCAAGCAGTAGTTCTGACAGTCCAGGTGCTGTACATATTCCCAGCTCAGGCACCCCTGGCCTCTAGGCATCCAGACGCAGGTACTGGGAGCTGTTGGGCCTCAGAACTTCCCCCAAAATAGTCAACATGGGGCCTTACAGATACAAATCATCACCTCCTAGAAGTGAATGGGAGGCCATGGGAGGCTCAGATGAGGAAGTCTTGCAGTCCCTGATGAGCAACAGCATGATGTGAGGCAGAAATGAAAATACACAACCTCAGTCCTCACAGGGAATGAGTCCCAGCTGCCTCTCGCCCTTCACTGTGTGGGATGGGTGGTGAGATGGCCTTTTGTTAATCGGTGCCCTGTGCCTAGTGTTCAGCTGGCGAGGACAGACTGTCCCTTCCAGAGAAACCCCTTGCATAAGAATTAAAGAGGAGCTGGGCTGAGATGCTGAACTAATCCACCAGGGCATGTCGGGAAGACACATTTTAAGCCATTCTCCCTGCCCTCCCGCCTTTCAGTGCATTGTTTATCTCTCCTGCCCCTCCCACAGCAGTGCGTGAATTATTCTGACTGGGCCAGCCGCTTTCATAACCACCTGAGTTCTGTCCTGTCCCCTCACCCCCAGAGTCTGCCCGGGAGATGCTCACACATGGGAGGCTTTTTAACCATGGCCCGTTTGTGCTGCTGTGAACAACAAGCCCACACAGACACTGCTCTGCGTGTGCTGCATACGCATTTCACTATTACAGCCACATGTGCGCTCCCCTGGCACACACACGCATGGTCCCACCACATGCTGGCACCACAAGCTCCTTGCCAGCTCACTTCGCTCCTGTGATGCTCAGCGAGCTCCCTGGGGTGCACAAAATTGTCACAACTGTCAGAGACATTCAGAGCTACTGCCATGCTGTGCTCCTCCCCCATAGCCCATCATATCCGTGGGACACCTTGTCTCCCTGGACCTGCATCCTTCACATGTGATTCAGGCATGCAGCTCACACCTGCCACAGACACATGTGTGTGCAGCACACACACACCTGGCACTTGCCAGACACACACTACACACAAATGGGGCTCTGGCCATCATAGCATTGAAGGATAATTCAGTTTGAAAGAGTGCCCAGGACAGCTCTAGTCTGGCTTCCTGCTCAAAGTAGGGTCAGCAAAGAGGTCAAATGAGGTTGCTCGGAGCTCTATTTGATCTTATAAACTACTAGGATGGAGACTATACAGCCTCTCTGGGCAACTTTTTCCCATACTTGACTGCCTTTGAGGACAGAAAGATCTTCTTTGTATTACAGCTGGACCTCTCTTCTTTCAACTTACGTTCCTTGTCTCTCATCCTCCCACCAAGCACCACTGTGAACAGCTTGGCTCTGTATTTTACCAAGACTTACAGGTCCTTTCCCACACAGCTGTTCTGCATCTATCAGGTCCCCAGCCCAAATCATTGCCAGAGCTTCTTCCTTGCCAGGTTCAAGGCTGCACATTTGCCCTTGCTGAGGTCCCAGTGTTCCTGCAGGCTCATTCCTCCAGCCTGCTTATGTCTCTCTGACAGCAGTCCTCCCCTCAGGAATGTTGACTTGTTTCCCCTCCAACCAAGTGTTGCCTGAAAGCCTGGTGGAAGTGCACCCCATCATCTTCTCCAGGTCATCAATAACCATGTTAAACAGGAGAGGTGCCAGGTCCCAGAAAAGCCCCCTGAGGCATCCCACTTGGTAGCAGCCCCTACGTAGAGTATAACCCATTAACAATTAACTACTCCCTATGCCTGACCAGCCAAATATTTTTTGTGTCCATCTGCTTGTCCACCTATTGAGACAACACCACCTTTGCTTGGATATCAGAACATTGGGAGATAGTGTTGAAAGCCTGGCTGAATTGGAGATAAATGATTTCCACTACTCTCCTCTCACCTGGTGAGGAGCCCCTCATCCAGTCTTTTTATCAAAGAAGGTGATTGAATTGTTCAGGCATTATTTACCCTTGGTAAATTCACACTGACAGTTGTCAGTCACCTTCTTCTCCTTCATGTGCTCAGAAATATGTTTCAAGAGGACTCACTCCAAGGCCCAAATGAGTCTGAGCAGCCTGTAGTTCCCAGGATCAATATTTAGGCCTTTCTTTAAGAAGAATGTGGGACCTTGTCTGATCCATACTGCTGTACCCAGTCTCTCCTCCAAGCAGCCTCCCAAACACAAGTCACTTCACAACTGCATTGTCTCCCACCTGACCAGTCCTATATTTCATTTTGCCTGACCTGCAAAGCTCCCTAAAGGAATAAGTATGGTTTCTTAGTTCTCTGTTACTTTACTCCCACTATTCCTACAAAAGACAGAGAGGGGGCTGTGTCTCTGAGCCCCAAGGTTGTTGATCTTTTCCTTGGGCATCACAACCTCTCACTAAAGGCTTTGAGTTTACACGGCTGCCAAAGGCTACCCACAGTGCCTTGCAGTAAGGCACAAGGGTGCAGAGCAGCCTGCTTCCACCCCTTCAGGAAGATAGGACGTGGCTGCCTCAGCTGATGATTCTATCACAGGATGAGGCCATGGTGCAAAAGCCCAAACAGAGAGAGGGGCCAGTTCAGCTCTTCTCAAAAAATACCCCAAAAACCCAAAACTAAGGGGTGAGTATTTTAAAGGGAGATGTGCTGCTTTCAAGGTGAGGAGGAATCCATAAGACTTGGCAAGACAGACATGGTGCCTCCCCGGTGACCCTTCATCTTGCCCAGACTGCTGGGCCAGGTTCCTACACCACCGCACAGGCACTCAGGTGCCTTGGTGCCCAGGGAGCACTCAACGTGCAGGAGAGCAGGATGAGGTTACACATCTTCAAGTGAGATCCTGCTGATTCAGCCCTGAGTCTAGCTCCTCCCAAAGAACCTTGGCCCTGTCTTGTGGTTCTCTGATACATCTGCCCTGGCCTGACACAGCTCTGAGAGTACAATTAAATATTCCTGTTTGTTTCTTTTCCCCATTAGATCCACCTTTTTTTTTTCCCCCTTTGTTACCAAGGCAAGCCAGCAGGGGTGTAATAAAGAGACCCAGTTGCAAACTGACACAGGCTCCACGAGGATAAAAAAGGCAAGGCATATATGGAAAAAAGCAATAAATGTGCTTAATTATAGGTGTGGCCAGGAACAGCTCCTATTATTAAGGTTGCCAGCACTTCCCTTTTAAAGACCCTGTTTTCACTTGCTTATAACTTTGTCAAAGTTTTACCACTGAAGAAGAAATTTTCCATAGAAAGTGATTGTCTCAGCTGGAATTTGGCACATTTATTTAGTTCTTTTTGAAAATGTGGGCCCACCACTTGTTTTCCTGGGCTAGAGGATGTATATATATGGCCCAGGGGACAAAAGCTGTGGAATTTATGGGCTTTCAAGCAAGGGCTTGGCCTTGGGCAGGACATCAGTTTTAGTGTCATGGAAGCTGTGTTTTGCCAGCTCCATGAAACACTGCTACTCTCCCCCACCAGCACAGACAAATTACATGGTTTTGTTAAACATAGAAGGAAGACTCGTCACAGCTTAACAGCTACACACTTTTCAACCTCTGCTAACCTGCCCAACCCTTTTGGTTTCTGACACTGTCATGACAGCCTATGGGCTTTCCCAGGGTGGAGCACTGCAGAAGGAAACTGGGAAGGCTCTCCCTTCTAGACCTGCAACCTGCTGTTATGCGTCATACTCTGTTTGAATCTCTCAATGCTTTCCTCTTCCCCGTGCTCCCAGACACTTCTCTTTTGCCTCCTGGGAAGCTTGGTGGAGGAAACTCCCTGATTTGAATGCAGAAAGGATGAAACTCAAGGGAGACAACCAAAAACCTGGAGAAGAACAGATGAGACTGAGAGGCAGATGAGACCATGAGCTGCAGGGAAATAAATGCTGAGTCTGTTGGGAAAAGGGGCTATTGCCTGACAGCTGCTGGAGTGACTTGGGATGGCTGAGCAGGAAGACTGGAAGCAGAAAGCAGGGCTGGCTGGGGCAGTGAGATGGGGAATGGGAAGAACAAAGGCGTGGTGATTAGAGATGGGCAACGTGAAGAGCAGAGGAGGGGTGATTGTCAGTGGGATGGGGAGAAAGGATGGGAGGAACTCAGCCCATCTGCCTGGGTGGTGGGAGTTTCTAGTGACAGGTGATGGAGGGGAGCTTCCATCATCCATCCAACTGCAAAGGAAGGCTTGTACTGGTGATAAAGAGCAGCTTGTGTGGAGCTGGACAGCATGTGGTGGGAAGGCTGGGGCTGACTGGCCAAGGACATGCAGCTGAGCCAGCCTAGTACTGTCTGGGCAGGATACTGGGCCTGGGAATACAGTGGGAGAAGAAATAGGGAAGGGCAAGTGAGGTGGACCTGGAAGGGGGCAGTGGCTGAGCCCAGAGCCCAGGGCTTCCTGGCAAAAAGAGAAACCAAAAGTGGGAAAGCATGGAGGGGACAAGGGAGCGAGGGAGGACAGCCATATCAGCTTGTGTTTCTGGGACTGGAGACTCCCCTGGTGTCTGAACAAGGGATTTCTCCCAAGTCTTCCTCCCACCTCTTACTGTTCCTGTGCTGTTACCCCAAATGCCACCTGACAGCACATATCCTCTCTTGCTAGTCCTGCTCCTTGCTGAGGACAACAGGCAATTGCTGCTCACTGTTATATCAGAATACACATTTCTCATCACTGAGAAACGTCAGCACCAAGGCTGGCTGTACATCTGCCCTTCAATGTCCTTGTGCATATGAATTACGGTTGAGTCTTTAATTATGTGGCCACAAATTTATTTTCCACAGGACACCTGCAGCACACAGGTTAGATGGTGTTCTGGATGAGTCTGGGCTGTGTCACGAAGAAGGCTCTTTTCAGGGACTCAGCATCATCTCTTCTTTTTGTTGTTGTGTTGTTTTGGTTTGGTTTTTTTTTTTTTTCCCAAAAATGTGAAGAAAAAGGAGTGACTCATGGCTGAGGCAGTTGTGTGCTGGCCTGAATCCTTGCCCCTGCTGTGGATTTCCTACCTGATGTTGAACGAGTCACTCACAGCAATCTTTTCAGAGGTAGCTATTAGCCATGTTTTATTTATTTTGGCATTTTGCTTTGTTTTTAGCCTTGTGCTGTCCTGGGATCCTGATGTCTCATTTGCAGGAGTATTTATTGCTCCCTGCTGCATGTGAAGAGGGACTTGCACCTGACTCTAGAAAATGCATTAAACTGCAGAGTGCTCTGGCAAAGCTCTCAGATCAGCATCCCCACCTTGCAGGCTGCATTTGACCTTCCCTTGAGGAATGCTGGATCTTCTCTAAAATGCTGCTGTTTTGCTCAATATGAGTATTGAAAAGGCAAACCTATTATTACTTGGTAAGTACTGAGAAACTAGAGTGTATGTTGTGTAAAAGAGACCCTGTGAACATCGATCATTGTTTTTGGAGTGGGGGCTGCATGTCCTTAATGAGCTGTAAGTCAATGCTTTGAAGAACTATGTCAGCCCTGTTGGATGTGTTAAGCCACAGGTACCTTCCTCCTCAGGTACCTTTGCTCTTGAATTGCAGGTGGCAATGTGTTTGTTCTTACTTCTCATCTTTTCTTACTTTCACTGGCTTTGGAAAAGTAGGACTTCAGCACAGTTGTCCAAGTTTTGTCTGCTCTTTCCCTGATTGCTCACACTTTCCTAGCACATGCAAGTGTCTCTGTGGCAAAGTGACCTTGGTCTTCAAAGCAGTGTGCCCTTCTCCAGAGAGGGGGTGAAATGGGATTCTGCTCTTTGTTGATCAGGCAGAACTGCCAAATGTGACCTGGCAGTTCTCTGAGGTCTGCTAGGTCACTGGAGCTCAGCTTTCCCATGAGTTTTACTAGGTGCTATGAATATCATATACCGTGACTCTGGAAGGCCACCCAGCTGTGGCACTGTGAATAAACAGCACAACTCTAGCCCTTCTTTTCCTTTCCTACCCGAGTGACATGATGGGCAGTGGAGAGGCTGGCTGGGTGCCCAGGGAGGTATAGCCCCCCTGGATACACCAGCCCACAAGATTCAGCTCAAGACACATTGCTATGGGTTCCCTCTACAGCGTTGCAGTGAGAGCACTGAGGACAGCCCAAGGATGTGAATAGGACAGCAGCCAAACATAGCCCATCTTCTTCTTGCTTGCCTTCAGCAGCAGCACTCCTCATATCATCTAGGGATGCTTTGTCTGAATCCTGTGAAAGGTAGACATGAGGTGTCCCAGGTGCAGGGCCCCCAGTTGCTGAGCTGACGGGCTTGAACTCCCTTCCATGCTCTTACACCCAATGATCCCTTCCAGGCAAACCAGGCAGACAGGACAAGGTGAGGCCTCCAGGGGCCTCATCTGGGAATGTTGTTTTGAATGTGTGAGCTGGGTCTCACCGCTGGGTCTGAGAGGTTAGACAGCCTTTCAGGCGCTGTTGTGTGAACAGAGTCTTAGTGTACCTTGGTCGTCCTATTGTGGCACCTAACACAGTGCTAACCTGAGGGGGTGTACATCTTTGGAGAGGTGCACAGAAGAAAAAAGGTGCTGCAGCTGTCCACCACTTGGATCACTGGAGAGGACTGGAGATGGCCCAGCAGAGTTCATGTGCATGGATTCTGCTTGTCCCTCAAATTTATTCCCTCTCCAACTCAACCCTGGCCTCTCTCTAGTTGGGAACTTACTGCTTGTGTTGTACATAACAACTTCCTTTTCCACACACTGGGGCAGAAGTTACCTGTTGCATCACTGGAGCACTGACATCCCTGATGGAGACAGGGTCCCCGCAGTACTGGCTGCTACATGCATAACCAAAATCAGCAGCCCCTGGTCCAGGCTTCCTAATAAAAATCACTCCATGAGAAGAGGTGTAACTAGGCAATGCTTGGAGAGAGGTGGGTGTTAATAGATCACATGGCTAGCCAGCATGAAAAGCTTGATTACAATTCAATTAAGGGAATGTTTCTAATTAAAGAGTTCTTATTTTAAGCTGTCAGTGATTAAAATAAAGGTAGCTGAAGTGTCTGTACACACTCCAATTTCATCCCCAAGGGCTGCATCTATGTTGGGGATTTCTTCAAATTCCCCTCCACTGCTTCAGTCAGCAACAGGGGGAGAGTTGGTGTGGCCACTCTCCTCCAAGACGTTGCACCAGCCTGCCAAGCAGTGTCACCCCAAACTCTGCTCCCACCAGGCATGCTGAGAGCTGCTTCTGGATACTGACTTAGATCCATCCTTCCTGGCTCTGTATCAGAGCCCACCTCGCTCAGTGACTTTACGAGCCTGCCACTTGCAGCAAAGCCATGAGCGGTGCTGGGCTTCTCCACTGATGTGCACCCACCCAGGGAAGGAGAACAACCCTCAGCTGGATCCAGCAGTGGCTGCATATTACCTGCCTTCCCATCTGCTCACTGTTACATAAGTTGTGAAAAAACAGAGGTTCAATGGAGCATGTGTAAGGAAATGTCATTACTACGAAAAACTCAATTAAATTTTAAATTCTCCAAGTGGAGGCAAAGTTCTGTAATAAAACAGGCCCAACAGTGAGAGAGTGAAGCAGCACTGGTTCCCAAAGGCTTGCATAAATGAGGAACTATTCCCAGGTCTCAATGGCTTCTCAAGTCAGCGTGGGCACTGGCTAGCAATGGGGTTCAGAAGGTTGCTTGGAACAACCTGAAGCAATGACTGCTCTCTGCAGCACACAGTACCAGCATGGCTGCAGCTTGGGCCTCTTGGTGCCGACAGCCTGTGCCCACATTGTGTATTTGGAAGCTGACATCAGGGTCCTGACTTGGAAGCACCTAAGGGCTGTTCTGGTATGGGAGTTCCTGAGCTCTTCCCCATCACACTTATCTCCAGCTGCAGGAACTGGGGTTCTTGACTTTGGGATGGCTGTGCCGGGGCAGCTCCTGGACCCTGCCGAAGCATCCTGGTGCCTCCAAAGCTAGAGAGCATCTGGCCCTTGCTCCACAGGACCCTCTGTCCTTTCCAGCTCACACTACACTGGCCTCCAGCCTTTCTTGCAGTCCTGCTCCCAGAGCTCTCAACAGCAGCTCCATCCTCCCTTGTATATCTAGTCCCAGTCTCCCAGAAGCTCCCAAATAGTTCCCCAGCCTGGGCTCTGCTCCTACACCCCCGTACAGGTCTGATACATCCTGGCGGCTCCCCCTGGCTTTCGGAGGTGCTCTGGGGCTTGCTGTGCCCACTTGGCCCCCAAACACCCCAGGGTCTGGGGGGTAGCTCCAGCTGTGCACCCATCTGTTGGTGGGTGCCTAGTGGACCTCTGTATGTCCACATCAGGGTTTATGTGTGTGCTTCGTTATTCCTGTGCCTTTGCAGGTGCTTCACCAAAGGGGCATCCCCCGCTCCTGAGGGGCGCGGGCTGAGGAGCCCTGGCACTGTGGGGTTGGGGCGGCCTCATGGGCCTTCCTGATGGACCCCCACTTGACATCCGCCGCCAACGCGATGGAACCCAGCACCCTCGTTTTGTCATCCCCATGCGGGGCCACCCTGCTTGGGGGGGGCTGCTTCACTGCTCCCCAACGCAGTGGAGTGCTGCTGTTGCCCCACTCTGAGGAGAAACCTTCGCCGGGGTCGCGACCCCCAAAGCCGAGCCCGTGTGTGTGTGCCCAGCCCGCCACAGCCGACGGACGACGGGTGGAAAGGCGTCGGCAGCGGCGGCAGTTGCGCCTTTAAGGGCGGGCGGAGGAGGAGGTGGAGGAGGAGGAGGGCCGGGGCTGCGCTGGGTGACATCAGTGGGTTTGGCTCCGGGGCTCAATGGAAACTGGGTGAGCGCCGGGCTGTGCCGAGCACACGCCGGCTGGAGGGGACGGCGAGCGGGCGGGAGGCGGCAGGCAGCGCCGCGCCGCGCCGAGCCGAGCGAAGGAGGGACGCGCCGGGCACGGCCGCCACCAGCCCTCCC
>VYZT01015816.1:423870-531840 GCA_013400735.1 Pomatostomus ruficeps | reverse complement strand
GAAGGAGGCATGGCTTTTTAAATTTTACATGTATGAATAATACATAGAAGGGTGATATAAATTTCACATATAAGAATATATGTGTACAATTTTCTTTCTTCTTGTAACTGTAGACCTGAAGATCAGATGATGGGGTGGAAGCTCTAGATGGTGGTGGGGGTACATGTGTGAAGTAGAAGCAAATGGGATAGGTGTTTGAACTCCTGGAGCAGTTGTTGAGGGGGTGGGATGTATGTGGCCTGCCCTTTTACCAGGAATCCAGGCTGTCTCTCTCTGGCTATCCTCTGCCCAGGTTTTCTACGCACACTTGTGTGTGTGTGTGTGTGTGTGTGTTGGGGGGGGAGATAAGGCAAAATGACAGCTGTGCAAGACCATGATTTTTTTTTTTTTTACTCTATTATCCTGCTTCCCTCTTCCACCCCCACGCCCTGGAGCATTTTTTAGATTCCCCTTTGGAGCCTGTTGCTTAATCAGCTACAAAGGCTGCTGCCTCGTGGTGTGAGAAACCCTTCTTAACCTGGCTCCTGCCTGTCCCAGAAGGGTGGTACTGAATTTAGGTTTGGGACTGTGATGGTGCAGAGCAGTACCTGCTGTGTCTCGGTGCGGAGGAGACCCTTCTGGGACCTCTTGCCCGGTCTCTACAGTGTGCTTGGCTGTGCTCGCCCCCCTAGCTGGGAGTTGGGCTCAAGTGGAAGTGTTTGGGGTTCACAGGCCTGGGTGAACATTGCATGAAGGAAGGAGGATCAAGAGCTGTCTTCTTGACAGCGGTGTGATGGGTTCCTGGGGACACAGACCTTTGATCATTTATTGAAGTAGGAGTGTAAGCAAGTCAGATGTATATTAATGTGGTTATACAGAACAGCAGGCAGTGGATAAAAATCGTGTCTGTTTGCTGTGCCCTCACCCAGGTACGCCTGCCTCCTGGTTCGGTTCTCAAGGCTCTGCCTACATTCCTTGTAGTAAGAAACTCAGAAATAGCTGCAGGGTTTTGTAGACTTCAGATGCACAGGAACCCACTGCATAAGCAAATACTAGGTGAGGGGACTCCACCTCTGAGTGTTTTGTGTGTGGTTTCTGATGACTGGAGCTCTGCTTTCAGGGTTCACAATGTCCCCTGAATGCCTTGATAGGATTATTCCCCTGTACATCTCCGCAGCCCGTCCATTCTTCTTTCTGTAATCCCATCTCCTGGGGCAGGAGAAGCAGCTCTGGGTTTATAGTATGCCCAGAATCCTGTAGCTGGGATTATTTTTTTGTACTTCTGTCTCACAAGGCTATTCCTCCCTTCCTTCCTTCAGTGATGCTTTCTTCCCACCAAGCTCCAGCAAGGGAAAGTTCCTCGAACCCGCTTGAAAAAACATGAATCATTTCTCACCTTTCCTGTCCCCAACAGGCTCTGTGTCTGCATTTTGTACGCTAATAATGTGGTATTGCATAAATTAGGACTGTGGCAAATCCCTCTAAAAGGAGACACATTGACTGTCTTGGGAAGAAGACGTGGTTCCTAGAATAAGTTGGTGGCCATAGAAGAGACAAGGGAAAGGGGACTGTTAGGCAGGGAACTGCTGGAGCTGTGTTTGGCCAAGGTGTTTGCAGCAGAAGTTGAGGTTGGCAGAGAGAGCAAACTCTGTGGCTGTGGTCCTTCCACCTAGTTGGTTTTCTGTGGAAGGTGAGTAGGCTGAGCCTGGACATGTTGATGGGGAATATGAGGTCAAAGGGTTAGCTAATCATCTCTGGTAAAGGAATGAGGAAAGGCCTGAGCTGCTAAAAACAAACAGCACACCTAGGTAGGCAAGAGAGATGGAGAGGCTCAGGTAGACCAAAGGAGGCAGTGATCCCATCAGCACATGCGTGTGGAGATAAGCAAGTGGTGTTCCTAGTCAGTGTGTGCCTCGAAGGGTTCGGTTCAGCGAGGTGTCTCCTCCCTGTCCCCTGTGCTGACGTCTGCCTAGGAGTGATGGAGTCGCTTGCTCCTGGCAGTCTGTCTGTCTCTTGCAGCCCTTGGGTCCTGTGCTTCACCACCACTGAGGTGCTGGAGTAGGGCTGGGCTGGAGTGAAACTCCTCACAGGGTTTATTACGCCTGACCCTTCTGGTGTCTCATGAGGCTGCTTCTGTCCCACTGCCAGGTACTGTAGGGTGCAAGGAGCAGTGCCTCCTTACAGTAGTGTGGTGTGATCACCCACTGAAACCTTCTTCGGAGGGATTTCCTGAACCCCTCCCCAGTCTCTGAGCAAAATGATGGGGCAGAGATTCAATCATGCTTCATTCTAATAATGGGAACATGGTAAAAACATGCTTGAGAGTGTTCTGTTCCTGCAGTGTTTCTTGCTCATGCTGTCCCTGGAAGTTCAGGAGATCAGGAGAGGTGATAGAAGCTGTGTAGAAAGTGAAGTATTTCAAGATTTAAAACTACTCAGCCTGTGGGTGAAGTGGGGAGGTCTCTTCTGTAATGTTACATGATTCACTTCCTGTTTCTGCTCTGACACTGCTCTTTCTGTGTTTCTTTTCTCAGCTCGACTGAACCATGGAGCTTCGAGTGGGAAACAAATACCGGCTGGGCAGAAAGATTGGCAGTGGTTCGTTTGGAGACATTTACCTAGGTGAGTGTGAGAGTCTGTCTCAAGGTTGGTTTTCTCAATTGCATCATTGTTTTGGGGTTGTTTTTCTTGCCTCTTTGTTTTTGTGGGCACCATATAAGGTTGGAAGGGGTGGAGGAGAGGAAAAACTTCAAGGAATACTGCTAGTTGTTGATGGCAAAGAAAGTGGGATGAGCTAAGCTTTGCTTTACCACATACTGGAGACACAGTGGTGGTTGATTAGACTGATTTAGATTTGGACTGTTTGGGGCATGTTTGTCATACACCCTATTCCAGCATTTTCACTTCCTTTTCTTGAGCTTGGGTGTGTGTGAGTATAAACTCTGTTCACAGAGTGGGTGGTGGAAAGGGAGGACATAGCTATTCCTTCAAGGGTAGAAGGAATAAAGTTTTGGGAAGACTGGTAGTGAAAGAGATGGTCCAGGACCTGTAAGAGAGAGGTCCGAGACTAGGAGGTGTGAAACCGGTCAGAGAGCCTGGCCTTGCTGATGTACTGGGGCTCAGATCTGTTAGATCTGTAATGGGATTTAATGTCTGGAATGACCTGAGCTGGAAGCTCAGTGAACAGAGCCCATGCGATGCTGGGTTTCCTGTTACCACAGCATGTAACCCGGGTAGAAGTTCTTCCAAGCCAGTGTGCTGATGTGTAGATATGTTCCCTGATGCTTTGCCTGCTCATGTTTTTATTGGCTCAAACCATGTGGGGCCAGAGTGGCGAGACTACCCAGCAGCCTGATCAATGCCTCCGTGAGGGCTGGCCTTACCTGTCTCTGGTTCTCACCACTACCTCTACAGCTGTAGTCCTGCAGGCCAGCAGAAGGGCTGCCCTCTGCTTTGGTGTCTGCACCCTTTGGGTACTTGCACATGGTTGCCATGTGCTCCTTGACTGTTAATTTGCTCAACTGGGTTGTATTTTGCTTCCCAGTACATCCACCACTCCTCACTTTTGCTGGTCCTTCAGTTTTTCCTCGTTTGTTCATCTGCTGAGCAGCTTGGAGCCAACACTGCATTTGAGGTGTGGCATTTCCAGTCCCTGGCAACGGAGGACTACCCTCGAGTGATCTGTAAAGTGATGCCTCTGCATAGGCTGCTTTGGGTCTCCTTGGCTTTCCCCATCACCCACACTATCAGGTTGCAGAATTGGCCTTAATGCACGGTCAGCTGTATTGTAGGAGAGCTTTTCTAGGATCTCTGACATCTTCCCATCCCTCCCCAAATCCCTTTCGCTGAATACCTCTAGTTCAGATTACTTTTTCCCGTGATTGTAAATCACTGTCTGTTTTCAACCTCTGGTTTTTATCTCCAGTTCCCTCTTGCTCTATTATTCTCTCTTGATTGGTGTTGGCAGCCTCTCTTGATTAAGTGTCCTGTGGGAATCATCAGTAACAGGCTTTGTTGCCACCTTTATCCAGAACATGAACAAAGATGATAAAAAATGGATCTGGGATCCCAATTCCACTGTGTGCTGCCTTTACTGCAGCCTGTTCCTGTATGCTACTCCTCTGTGACCATCCAACCAGTTTGTGTTTTGGGTGACAGTGCTTTTAATTCCCAGGTGCTAGGGTTTGAGGGGTTATAGCTTGGCACCTCTGCTAGGGCTTATAGCCTTCCAGACCCTCTCTAGGACAATATAAATTGTCAGGGTCTTGCAAAACATGTGGGGTACACATGGGGAGAGAAAGGAGGTACTGAACAGAAAGGCCTGATCCTGTATTCCTCTGTAGCACGTAACAGGTCATCCACCTGTGCAAAGCAGGTATGGAAAATAGCCTCTGGTGAGGGGGTTGTGTCTGCCTTGCCTGTCACCAAACAGAGGAAGCCCAGTGCCCCAGTGTGGTGAGCACAGTGGGATTCAACCAAGTTACTTGAATGCAGTATCAAAGCCCTTGTGATGTTCATTGAGGTGCAAGCCAGCATGTTTTGAAGCAGTGATAGCGAGACTTCTTGGAGCCTGGGTGACTCCCCAGCCTGGAGGGATTGGGCATGCCGTCTGTGGTGGTGCGCCTGGAGGACGCTTCTGCTCGTGCTGTGCTCTCACGGCCTGCTCTGCAGACAGAAGGACTCATTCACGAGGACTTCTGTCCTGCTCCAGGTTCACCTCACAGTTCTCTGCTTTGATAATGGTGTGGACACAGAGCAGGACTTGTCTGTCTTTGAGGATTAGCAGGGGCTGTGTGGTTTATCATCAGCTTCTCTCTTTCAGGATGTTACTGCCTTCACCTGCTCTGTCACCACTGGGTGCTGCATGCTGTCCTCTTGGGATTTGTTTTAGGTTTTTTGTCTGTCAGAAGGAAACCTGGATTTCTACGTGGGTAGACACAAAGGATGGACTGCGTTAATCCTTAGCTCGGGCTTGAAGCACAATGCCTTCCTTCCGTGCCCTACTTTGAGGGATAGATGTGCTAGGTGGAACATTCTCCCCGCATTGGTTTGAGAGGGTGGAAAATGAGATCAGGCTGCCCATGGGCCTCTGCTAGCCCATTTACTTCTAAAAATGCTCATTCAGAAGAGCAAAACCCAGTTTGCAGAAGAATTGCCGAGACCTTTGGGCTGCTGTAGGGGGAGGTGCTTTGTCAGAGGTGCTGGCCAAGAGGCAGGGCAGGATTGCTGGACGTGTAGGAATCATTTGGCCGGGATGCACACTGATGGTGGAGAGGAGCTGGGCAGACAAAGCATGCTGGGACCTGAGATGGCTGGGGACAGTTCCTGGTGGCAGGCTCCTCCCTTGCTGGGAGGGGAGTGCCTTCCCTTTGTTTCCTGGCTTGTTAACTCTCTCTCGCCCTATCTGCCTGCATCCATCTGTTCCCAGCCCTCCATTCTTCCCTCGCCAGGCTGTGGAGAGGGATGCAGGCGGTGGGGAGCGCGGGGCCCTGCCTGTTGCCCCCGATGCTCAGGGAGGATGGTGCTTATTGTATCAGACATGCAGTCAGGATTCCACTCTGAAAAGATCCTGTTCAGCCGGTGACATCCTCTGTCCCCGGGGCCCCATCTCAAAGAGTTTGTGATGAATGAGTTGAATTTGTGCAGCCCCCACAGCGGAGTGAGACTGGGGGAGGATGTTAGGAATTATTCCCGATCCTACATTCAGTCTCTCAAGTGGCTGAAGCTAGCAGACTCTGCTGTATTTGTCTGAAACACGGTGCTTTCCAGTCTGTAAAGAGAGCACAGAACTGTTGCTTTTGTACTTGTAGCATTAAAAAAGATGGTGGTTGAAGCATGGAACAAAGGATCAGAAAGACTCCTGCCCTTAAATTCCCTCCTCACTAGTGGTGGTCTTGATCCGGGTAGATTTCTAGCCAAGAAACGGTACAGTGAGCAACTTGCAGCCATGGTGAAGTTTAGAGAGGGTGCAAGCCTAAAGTGTTCAGCCAGTGACCCCCTCAGCAAAGAATAGGTCAGATTGGTCCAGAGAAGGACCTCAAAAATGATTAGAGGGATGGAGCACCTCTCTTATGAGGAACGGCCGAGAGAATCGAGATTGTTCAGCCTTGGAGACGGGAAGGCTTTGGGGTGACCTAGTTCCAGCCTTCCCTCCCTGAAGGGGGGCTACAAGAAAGAGTGGGAGAGACTTTTTACAAGGACATGTAGTGATAGGACAAGGGAAATGAGTTTAAACTGAAAAAATGTTTAGATTAGATATTAAAAAGAAATTCTTGACTGTGAGGGTGGTGAGACACTGGAACAAGTGCCTCAGAGTTGTGGATGCCCCATCCCTAGAAGTGTTCAAGGCCAGGCTGGATGGATGGGGCTCTGAGCAACCTGATCTAGGGAAAGTTGTCCCTCATGGCACAGGTGTTGAAACTAGGTGATCTTTAGGGTCCCTTCCAACCCAAACCATGCTATGAGTGTACTTGTGCTCTTCTAGGCCACAGAATTGTTTCTTCTTTCTGTAACTAACACCTGTGTTTGGGCTATGGAGTGTGTGGGGCTGAAGGCCATCTGAGCATTTGAGTTGCATATTCACATTTTGAAGAATCTGAATCTTCTTGATGCCTATCCCTGCTTTCCCCTTTCCAGCTTTATGTGCCCACAGATAACACTCCCCACCAGCAGACAATCTAGTAGATCAATGCATCTTCATTTTTCCAAACACCCAGGGTAATGTGGAGATGAGAATTCATTCATGATTCCACTGTTCAGGGTCTGGGAATAGGGTTCATTCGAAATGCTAATGCTGCAAAAAGTCAGAGAGACTCATCATTGCTTGTGTGTCAGAAAATCTATTAGGAGAGGGAAGAATTCTCCCTGGGGAAACAGACAAGGGAGTTGCTTCAGAGGATTTGGAGGAAAGTCTTTACAAAGGCAGGGGAAAAAGACAAGGGAAGGAAGTGCTCTTGTCCGTTTTGGGTGTCCTAGGTGTTTCCATGCTGAATGAGGGCCAGTGGTTGAACACTAATTTAAAAGGTGGATGGATACTAGTCCCTTTTCTTGCTCTTTTCCTCCTTGCACTCTTGATGCTTTTAAGAAGGGTCCTGTGGTGGAGTGAAGGGAATGTACAGACTTGTTTTTCTAGCCGCCAGTTTTTAAGTGGAAAATGTCAGCATCTTTTCAAAAGTAAGCATTGGAAAAATGTCTCTGCCTCTCAGAATGGCTTTTTCCCTTTCCCTTCTCCTGGATCCTGCATTGAAATCTGTATTAAATTAATCCCATTGCTCCTTCTTCCCCTCCCTTGGAGCACCCTAAATAATTCCTCTCCCTCCTTAGTGTTTACAGCCTTCAAATATTTGCAGACTGTTGTCATGTCCCATTCTTCCTCCCCACCCTTCTTAGTTGTATCTCTTGTCTATGTTACATATTTAGCTCTTTTAATCTTTCTTAGTAAATCAATCCCTCTAGGCCCTGATCATTTTTGTTGCTCTCTTACAAATTCCTAGCAGCTTGTATGTCTCAACCTGGCACTGCAGTATCTAGTTTATGTCTTTTTGCTAGCAGGCAGCTCTTGGCTAGCTTTGTGTACAAGCCAGAACTCTTCAGCTGGAGATGGATCCCTACAGGATCCACGGGGAGAAGCAATCCAGTTGTGTGAACATTTCCTTCTCTTTGGTCCCTGGCTCTGGAGGTGGTGTGTGGAAGAGGATAGATGAAGAGATTTATCTGTAGCTTGTCCTTGTGGACTCTTAAAGTCTTATCACAGAGTTCAGTAGGCACAAATTAGCCAGACCTACCAGAATTAGCTATGGGATATCTGCAAAACATCACCTTTGACTCCAGCTCATGTTTAGCATGCATGTTCCGGAGTAATTTATTTTACGACGGTGTTCATAAGCTGCTCGTGATCAGAGCTGCTCTCTGATTTGTGTTTTAAGTGCAATTTCTAATAGTTCCAGATACGAGGAAGGGTTTGTCAGTGTGTGTGAAGCAGGCATGGCAGGGGAGGATAGCAGCAAGTCTTGAGTGTCATTCCCGTGACCTGTGTACAGATATTCCTTCTTTCCATTTTAGGACGATGTGAAACATCTGGAATCCTTTCAGCTAGTACAAGAAAAAGAGCAGCCTGTTCCTTCTTTGACAGTGCACTTTGGGACTAGACTGCTGGCTTTTGCAGCTGGCAGCTCAGTTGTTTTCAGAGAGAAGTGTGTGAGGTGGTGGTTTAGTGTCATTGCAAAGTATCTAGCAATACCTTCAACAAAGGTGTCTGGGCAGCTTAATTCAGGACTGGATTCTGCTTGTTTCTTCATGCTTCTAATTTGGGATAGCAAATGTTTCTGTGTCGGCAAAAGATAAAGGTATTATTAAAACCCTCAGGAGAGGGAGAAGCTGGGGATTTAGAAATTGTCTGTATTGAGCAGGTCAGTGCTGTGGAGAAAACAAAGAGAGCTGGGATGTTAGTAATGTCTCCTCCTGAACTAATTGACTATTTTGAAATGATACAACTGAGGTAACCAGTAATTTTGCTGGGGAAGAGATACTCCGTATCACTGCCTGAGGGGCAGCTTGGTTTCAGGGGCTAGGTTTATGATCAGAAGAAGCTAAAACTTCCACTCAGTTTAGGCACTGTTGATATGTATAGATTGACCTTCCAAAGTCTGGCACTTTTTGAGATAACAAGGCAGATCACGTGTAGGATTGTTGTTCTGGCCTGACTTCAGGATCAGACCTAGTTTCCTATTCATGTGTCTCTCTCTGGGCTTGCATTTGCAAATGGCAGTGCTGGAAACACTGTATGAGGTTGAAGTGGCTGAATCTCATTTCTGTCACAGAGGATAAATCTCAGGGCAAACCTTAAGGTTTTGGCATCTTTACAGGCCTTGTTAAAAGTGTTTAACTTCAGTGGAAGCTTGTGCAATCCTCATTTCACTCTCATTCCCATGCAGGAGCCAATATTGCGACTGGTGAAGAGGTGGCCATCAAACTGGAATGTGTCAAAACCAAGCATCCCCAGCTCCACATTGAAAGCAAATTCTACAAGATGATGCAGGGAGGAGGTGAGATGGGGAGGAAAGGATGGGGCCGGGGGGAGTGGTTGGAGAAGGAAATTATTCTGGAGGGCGTTAAGAAAGAAATGATTTGGTGTTACACCTGATCTTCTCAGCAGGGGATGCAATATGTATTCTCTCTGTTCCCTGGGCTTAATCTTTTTCTTTCCCCAGTGGGTATCCCCTCCATTAAGTGGTGTGGAGCAGAAGGGGACTACAATGTGATGGTGATGGAACTCTTGGGGCCCAGCCTGGAAGATCTCTTCAACTTCTGCTCCCGCAAATTTAGTCTCAAGACAGTTCTGCTCCTGGCAGACCAGATGGTAAGTTTCCTCTGAAGCATTTGTGCCTACTCTCCTTTTCCATGCCTTTTCTCCCCCACACACTCCCCTCCCATCCCCTGTGCTTGAGAACTGCTGTATCCCAGGCTTTCTTCATTTAGTGCAAGTGGCTGCCAGCTTTCTGTTTCTTGATCAAGTTGGGGAGGCCTGGAACCTAGACACTGATGGCTTTTCCATATCTCCATCCCTCCTTCCTTTGCCTGCTGCTCGCCTTGTGGTAGTGTTGCACACAGATACTTTTGCCTGCATGATGAATTTTTGGCACCTATCTTAATTGCACTGCTCATGCCCTGGGTTTAAGACCCCTAGCTTTTATGGACAGACCCGTTCTTTTCCTGGCCTGGCTAAGGTCAAAATTTGACAGCTGTCAATGCTGAAGTTCAAAGTTTTAGTCCATATAGACTTGCTTCCCACCCTTCCTTGTGATGTTAATGGTGGCCTTCCCAGAATGAGAACTGGGCTGGTGTGCAGAGTTAAATTCCATCTCCAGATCCTGCAGCGTCCAGAGGGTGTCTTTTCCTTGGCTGTTATCTCTGATATTTTCTGCAAAGTGTCCTTTTCTTGCTTGGATAGGGTACTGTTTTAACAGATGCAATTAAAACAAGTTTGTTTCTTGCTTGCCTCACTATTTATTTATTTATTTATCTATCCATCTCTTCTCCAGATCAGCCGTATTGAGTACATTCATTCCAAGAACTTCATCCATCGGGATGTAAAGCCAGACAACTTCCTTATGGGCCTTGGCAAAAAGGGCAACCTAGTATACATCATTGATTTTGGTTTGGCCAAGAAGTACCGAGACGCCCGGACCCACCAGCACATCCCTTACCGGGAAAATAAGAATCTGACTGGCACAGCCCGTTATGCCTCTATCAACACCCACCTGGGAATTGGTGAGCCTGCTTGCTGTTGCCCCTTTGTGGGGCTTTCCAGGGGAGGTTGTATGGCCCGAGAAGGAGGGGGTTGGGTTATTTTCCTGACTGTGCTGCTGACCTGCCTTGAGATGGTGGGCAAATAACTTAAATGCTATCTATGTCTGTGTTACTTCTCCGGCTGTGGTGGCACTCTGAGCTCCTGAAGACAGAAATCATCTCCTGATCTGTGTTTGTGCGCTGCTTAGTGCAGGAGGCCCTGGTGAGCATCAAGGCTGTGACCTTCCTGACTCTGCTCCTACTAAATCTGCCTTTGCACAATTTTTGCAGTCTGATTAGATGTGTAAAGGAGACATTCACAGACACTGAGCCTTTAGGAATATGTGCAGTTGAAACCAGTCTTTTTGACTCTTGAGTGCCTTCATTAGTGATTATTCTGTAGCTGTCAGACCTGGAAGATAGAGGCCCACTGCAATATGGTGTTACCCACCACTGAGGATGGGGATGTATGAGAAACTGGAATGAGAGGAGGCTTCCAGCTGCCTGGACACCAACGTTTTGTGATTGAGGACTGGCTGTCACAAGGCCTTCAAAATACAAATGTGTCTGTGAACTGCACAACCCCACTGAGGCAGCTTCAGGGAGGTAGGGCTCTGCCCTTAATGTGTGTGGTTAATACCGAAGGGATATGAAAGTCGGCTGAAAAAGAGTCCTGAGTGTTCAGCCAGGTGTTAACACTGGTGATGACCATCATCCCAGGTTTTGTAAAAACCTTGTGCAGGTTAGTACTTTAACCACTGTATTTAAACCTCCTGAAGTCACCCAAACCCTTGTCCTGGAGTCAGCCCCTGGTGGCTGTGAGGACATAGTTGAAAACCTCTTGCAGTTTTCTCTTCCATTCTCTGCCCAAAAACGTCTTTCTAGTATTTGACCTCCTTTCTCTGCTAAATGTTAGCTGAACTTTGTTCAGTGTGAGGCTTCCTTAGTTACTGTAGGATCCATTCTGAACAGGCTGACTTGGTTCTGCTATTGATTGGCGACTCTAAGAAGCAGAAACACTGAAGCCATCTTGCCTGTTGAACCCAGGGAAGTATGTGCTGTGCTTGCAGATTGTTTATATCTCTGGGAGGCCCTTCTTCTGAAGTGGATAACCTGGGAATCTGAAAATCAGAGCAAGGCACTGAAACCTTTTAAACTGACAGCTTCCATAGGATTTCACATCCTCATTCTTCCTGCATTCTCCCCTCTTGCAGATATTTCTCAGATATCTGAAGTCAGTACTTGGCCTGTAGAAAATAAAGCAGTTTTTCCCACCGTCTTCCTTGCTTAATACTATACAACTTTAGATGAAGAATGCTTTATTTTTATCAAAATGGGGACTGTTGTGTGTTGAGAGTGGGCTATGATCTCCTGACCTCTTCGACATTATAAAAATAGTTCTCGTAGAACTTTCCAAGTTGGCCTTCGGTATTTTGGCTTGACCTGCATATATATAACTGACTCTCCATTGAATTCTCAGTCAAGATTTCCACAGCCATGGTAACTGCCACAAGGAGACATGCACAAAATAATTCTCACTACTATGTCGATTCTTTTGTGTGTGCCTGCTCTGCCTGAACTGATCACGAAAGGCTAAATGTCTGCTTGTGGCTTTTGAACGACTTCATTATTCATTCCACCCCAACTTAGCCGTTTACTACTGGTCCTTGGCTTGTGTGTCAGGATGAACAAACAGTGTCTAAACACTAATCCAAGGGCAAATTGCATATGCCATCAGTCTGAGTGCAACCGCCACTCTCTTCATGCCCTTTGCTTCGGGAAAGTCTGGGTGTGAGTTACTCTGCGCAACAGGTCTCGGGTGTATTATCTCCACTTTGCAGATAGTTGCCCTGAAAGGCATAAAGGTTACATGACTTGCCTGGAGGAAAGGGGGTGGAGTGTTTGGGTTTCAGCTGGAGTTCCTGTTTCTCAAGACCTTGCCACAGGGTATATGAGAGAGATATTTGTGAGTTAGCAGCATTGCCATGGGAACCATCACTCTGAATTTTTTGACTTTTCAGAGACTAAATTCTCTGTCTTAATGTTACGTTAATGTGGTCTAGGGAGAGGGAAGGAACCAGGTGCCGGGGTATTTGTGTGACAGGAATAGCAAATGAATAAATGCCTTTATTTGAATTTGCAAGCTAAGGGTTGGGCATTCCGATGTCTGGAGGAAACACATTCTTATCCCCGTGACTGGGGAAAAAAGTAGGAGGCGAGACTGGGGAGGGTTTCCACAGCTGGAGACTTGCTGTTGGGGGAGTCATTGGACTGTGCAGGCTTTGGTTCACGCATTCCAGTCAATTTTCACATGCTCTAGGGATGAGAGTCCCCTGCACCCGCTGTAGCCTGTAACGTCTGAAATAGATGCCCGGGGTGCCCAGGAGACAGTCTTGGAAGAAGCCTGATCGGCTCTGTCTGGGTAACAGGGGACTGGGGGTGGGGGGCAGTGCCTTCCCAAATGAATGTCCTAGATGGCATCAGCGCAGATCGTAAGTCCTCCTGCTCATCCTGCCCTCTGTCACCCATTCCAGATTCTTGTGTGTTTTTAAAGGCTGTTGCCATGCAGCGGGGAGAGAAAGGGGAACTCTAGTCCAGCATATGCAAGATCAGATCTGAGTATGTAATCAGGAAAACATTGCTCGGTTCAGCCTGTGTGCAGTTGGGCTGGCTCCAGGGAAGACAGCTGATTTCTAGGGAGTTCTGCAAGGGAGTAGCATCACTTTGCTAGGATCAGAATGGAGGAAAACAGTCTCTGCACAAGGGACACCAGGAAACAGTTACACTGCAAAGAAACAGGTTTTGTCATGAACTTTGTGTCCAAGGCAGCCAGTCCTCAGTCTTCGGTCTTTGCCCAAGCATGTCTTTTCCTGTCCTGCCACTCACCCCTGACTTGGCTTCTGAGGACCCTGCTTTGGGAAGGGAGTGAAGGTGTGGGCTGGCTAGGAACCTCTCTGGGAGTGGGAGGGAACTAGCAGGAGATTGCTTGCAGAGTGGGTTGGGTTTTAGAGGTCGTGCTGGGTTGTGTGGGAAGGTGACCTTGTGTTTTCTATTGGAAGGGGCTTTGGGAAGGAGGCAGGAAAGGATGAGTGTCTTATGAAGAAGACATTTTTCATAAAATCGGCTTTCAAAAAAGAAACCCGTTGTAGAAGAGCTCCCATAAAATGGAGAGAGGAAGTGTGGTGTGGTATCACAGGTCATGACTATAATCCGGCTTCTGGACTGACTTGCTCAGTGCTTGCATTCACATCACTTGTGTCTCTCTTTTCAAACTCCAAGGTGAGATTTTTTTTTTCCCTGCAGCCCAGGGACGCTGTGAGAGTTAGTCACTGATTGCCAGGTTTCTAAAAGGGGAAAGAAGTAATACTAAATAATGTTTCCTTGGTGTGAGGAGGTAAAGTTTTATTTCTAACTCTTCACTGTTTAATGTTATCTAGTATCCTGACGATGTTGGTATATGAAGCCCCTCAACAAAAGTAACTAAATATTGGGGGATGTGTAATAGTAACTGAAGATGAAACAAAGAAACGGGATGTAGGAACTGTTGTCCTTTACCCTCCCCCAAGGTTTAATTCAGGATCTTGCAGGTACACTTACAGATGACAGACTGCTACAATGTTTTGAGGTAGCTGCACTACTGTGACCCATTCTGTTGGTACTTCAGGCTCATCATAGGTTTGAATCTCACTGAAGTTGTTTCAAGTGGGCTGCAGTGACCACATGTACGTGAGGTGCTAAACATCGGGAATGCAGTGCAGTCTCAAACACTTATCATTCAGCATTTTCATAATTAGGAGTTGTGCTTGCAGTTGTTTTTCCTTGATCATATTGCTGTGTTAAGAAACAGTTAAGGTGCGTTTGCACGCATGTAATGCATACTAGTTAGCTTCCCAGTTTGGTTTTCAACCCCTCTCATTGCCTTCAGTAAAGGCTCATAGCATCCTGCACTGACTTCAGGCTCCCTAATCTCAAGTCTCTAATTCAGGCCTTCCCTAAAGTGCTAGGACCATGCCCAGGCGTATGTTCACAGAATGTATCCCATTCTGGATGGGGTTGCTGGCTGTGCTCAAAAGTGCTGTGCTTCACACAAGTGGAGGTGTGTTATTCAGCTTGCCCTAAGCAGTTTGGAGTTCAAGCAGGATTTTGGAGGCGAGATCCTGATATATTCCTGAAAGGCTGATATGCTTGCTCTATAGGTTTCTCTGGTTCCTGCCCTGCCTTTCCCTACTTCTCTGAGGGGAACCACCATGCTCTAGTCAGGAAGCCATAGTTAGAGGTGTTAAAGCTACAGCATGGATAAGTCAAGGGCTGGCAAGACTGCCGGACTGAGGTTATCCTTGTCTCCTGTGCTTTCAAGCCCTGGATGTGTGTTCTGACTCCATTTCCACATGCCTCCTGTCTACGGATGTAGGTCATTAGCCAATATTGTTTAGTTTTGTTTGTTTGATATGCATAGTGAGTAATCATGGCCCTCTGAGAGTACACGTATCCCAGCCTTAGGCCAAATGCAAAACTGGGTTTCTTTTCTCTGCTCCCACCATAGCATCTAAGTATCTTCCAGACAGTCGTGTAATTATCTTTGGCAGTAGCCTGATAAGGTTAGCAAGTATTAGCCCCTTTAAAGTGGGCAACTTGTAGCAGTTAATTTAGTGAGGTCAAAAAATGCTGTTATTTCTGCATGCTCAAAGTCAGACACTTTAGGAATCTCCAGGGCTGCTTTTTCCTCTACCATCTTGGAATATGGCATTTTTATGGTGTTTCATGTGCTTTGACCCATATGATCTCTTCTGTCAGTTATGGAGTGATGAGACCCTCCTTTTCTTCTGCAACACAGTACTTTTCTTTTTCTCCTCAGCAGTTTTAACTTGCCAAGCTCTCAGTTCTCAAAACAACTGGGAGGTCATGAGAGAGATGCACAAGGAAGAAAGAGCCTTGTGACCACAGCTTGTGTTGTTACATGTGGATGTGTGTATCTGTGACCTGCTACAGCTACTCTTTTGTCATGATTCAGCTCAGCTAACAGAAAAAGGGATAGCTTTAGTGATCTACTGGCCTTTGAATGGGGAAGGTGGGAGCATGTATCTGATACTGACAGCCCACAGACTAGTACATAATCTGCAGCATCTTCCAGGATGTGGCACTGAATCCAGCAAAATGTACTGTAGTATATTAATCTAATAGATGAAGCTCTTTAGTCTTTCCTCTATCCCTGTGCTCTCCTCTAAGCCATATTTTGCCTACTTGTTATCTATATCAGTTGTTGTTCTTCTCAAGATGTAAAGTACGTTCTCCAAAGTGTTTATTTTATTTGGGAGGGAAAAAAGGACAAGAGCTTCTTAGCTAGATTCATAGATGAATATGCAAGCATGTTGGAGGAGCTGGGAGGAGTTAACCAGACAACATTTGCAGTTGTTGAGATTCTGCATCAAATTCTTCTTGAGCTAGCTTGAAACTTAAAATGGCTTGGCTATTCCAGAGAACAAGGTCAATGTGAAATGTTGAGGTTTTTTTGTCAGCCAATTTGTTTTGTTTCATAAGGAAGCATCTAAAGGTGGGCCCTTGCAATGACGTCTTAAGGGCAACCCTTGCTCTGAACAGAGCTGGTAATGATGCCAGTTACATGGTCTTTCCTCATTTGGAGGGGAATTTTTTCTTCAAAGTATGCCCCTTTCCTCCATAGCTTGAAAAATGTCACCAAGCTGGAAAGATGTCTTTGCACATTACATGTTAGATTTCTCTAAACTATCAGCAGAGTTGTTTACTACAAGAAGGGGTCCCTAGTTCCTTATTTCTGCCCTGCTTAAAGACCATCAGCAGTTTAATTAGAAGAGGTGTTTGAAAGGGCTGTGCTGGACTTACCTCTGTTAGCTTTGTCTCTCCATGAGTACCTCTGTCATGACTAATCCCTGGGTTGAAGAATCATTCTGGGTGGAGAAGAGTAGGTGCCGTTCCTCTGGGACTGGGAAGAGCAAAGTAGGCAGGGTTGCTGCAGCTGTTCTTGAGATGTGAAATTCTTGTGTGAATTAAGGCTTGTCCAAGTGAGGAGGTAGTCAGAGTCATTAGTTATGAAGTAGGTTGGGCTGTATGTGGAGAGGAGCACCTTAACTCTTGTAGTATGACCATCATCACAGGAATTTGCTCTGGAATGTCTCCTACAAGTTTGTCTATCTATAGAAATCTACCAGACAAGAGAGAGGGGTGGTTGTTCTGTTCTGTGTTCACCTTCAAAGCTATGTGATTGCCAAAGCAGTTTTGGTTGCTGCTCACTCCTTGCCCCTTTGTAACTCCTCACAGAACAAAGTCGCCGTGATGACCTGGAGAGCCTGGGTTATGTGCTCATGTATTTCAACCTGGGCTCACTGCCCTGGCAGGGCCTCAAGGCTGCCACCAAGCGCCAAAAGTATGAGAGGATCAGCGAGAAAAAGATGTCAACGCCCATCGAGGTGCTCTGCAAAGGGTACCCTTGTAAGTGCTCTCGTCTTGATGGCTGTCTTGTCTGCTGCTTGGCTTGTTCACCTGCTGAAACCCCTTGGAATCCTGAATCCTAAAGGGCAGCACCCAATACCCCAAACCAGGATGTGCTGCTGACACCGGTGATGAGAAGGAAAACAGAGCAGTTGTGGTACGGTTTGGATTCAGAAGTGGGAAATGTGTTTTTGTGGACAGTCAGACCTTACCTTAGTTAGGGCCTTAGAGTGCTGAGAACGGGGATCTTTAGGACCTTGTGAAGAGCTTGGAAGGGGGGTGGGCATTGAGCTGAGAAGGTATGCTGAATTTTTACTGCTTAATGAGGAGTCCGAGGAATAACCAGACAATAAAGTGGCAAATGCAGTTCTTTGTAGGTAAACATGGAGTAATGTATGTGAGAACAGAGAGAAGTCTTGGTCCTCATGTCATGCACAATAGTAGACTCTAGCTGACCAGTGCCCCTCACTAATGAGCTGTTGCAATTACCATCGATGGTTCTGTGAAAACATCAAGTTTGTGCTCAGTGGCTGCTGAGGAAAAAGAGTGTTAGAAATTACTAGGAAAGAAGCCCAAACAGGGTGCATAAACCCATGGCCCACTTGCACCTTGCATGCACTGTGTAGCTCTGGTCCATCCCACTGTTTCACAAAGGATATGGTATGACTGAGAAAAGGCCCAGGAAAGGGCTGAAAGGATGACCAGAGGTGAGTTGATTTCTGTACAGGTAGTGAGTTTGCTGGACCCTGAAAAAGAGGTGGGTAGAGAGATGATAGAAGTCTAGGCTCTGGCTGTGCCTACAGAAGTTTGGATGGGAACTGATTATGTAGTGGCCCCAGTTTTTGTATTGAAAGAGAAAGAGCTGGTTTCTGCCAGCTTCAAAACAAAAGGATGTGGTTCTTCACACAGCCAGTAGTAGACCTGTGGAACTCCTTCCCAGAAGACGTTGTGGATACTTGAAGCTTACAGGAATTCAAGGAGAGATGGCACAAGTATGTGGAAGAGAGATCCTGTGACGATTACTAAATAGTTAGAAACTACATCCAGATCAGGAAGTTCCTGGAGCTGAAAGTAGGTGCTGGGCTAATGTCAGTGGAACTGTCAGACATGCCTGCCCCACTCTTTTCTCCTCTTGTCTACGTCTGGGCCCTGCTTATGACAGGCTATCAAGCTGGGAGGACTTCTGTTCTGAGTTGAACTTGCCAAAGTTCATCTCCAGCTCTTCTTTAGGTCTGCATTCCTACTGTGCTTCAGCAGGCACTGTGACATGCTAGGTCTTGCTTGGAGAAGCCGACAGAAAGAAATGCATAATATTATCTCTGGTAAAAAGAGAGATGGGATCCTTTTGGTGGCCTCAGCGCTGCAACCAGCAGGCTCAGTTTGTGTTACACAGCTCTGTGTTTGTGCTGTCCTGGTCCAGCAACAGCCATCAACTGTTCTCTGCTCTCTGCAGCTGAGTTCTCGACATACCTCAACTTCTGCCGTTCACTGAGGTTTGATGATAAACCCGACTACTCGTACCTGCGGCAACTGTTCCGCAACCTCTTCCACCGCCAAGGCTTCTCCTACGACTATGTCTTTGACTGGAACATGCTTAAATTTGTGAGTGTGTTTGGCAAAAGGGCTGGACCAGGGTTGGTTTGCATCATGGAGATGGGGGAGGAAAGTTGGAAACTGCCTGCTGTTTGTGCTTAGCCCAGGTGAACAGCTTGAGCAAATGGAGCAGGTAGAGTGAAAAAGAGGCAGAGTTGTTTGATATATAGCTGACTGGGGGTATAGCTACTGTTGTGTGTCTGATGGAGCATGTGTGTCAGTAGATCTATAGCTAGAGGTAGGTAGAGATAATTTTTCAGGAGAAAACTATATTTGGAGCTGGGACACAGACGTGGATTACAATAACAGCTGTAGTTCCATATGCTTTCTTCTCTGTTTCTTTATGGAATAGAATGAGGTCCTTTGTTGGTGCAGTGGAAGATGGTGGGGGGAGTTTTGGGGATGGAGCTCCATTCCTTGGTGTGATGGGGCACCGTGTGTGTTCTGTCCGGGGCTGCTGCTGTCTCTCCTGCCTGACAGCCATGTGTGGCGTGGGGGTTTCTCTCCTCAGGGAGCAGCCCGGAACCCGGAGGATATGGATCGGGAGCGGCGAGAGCACGAGCGAGAGGAGAGGATGGGGCAACTCCGAGGGTCAGCCACACGAGCGCTGCCCCCTGGCCCGCCTGCTGGAGCCACTGCCAACCGTCTTCGCAATGTCACTGAGCCCATGGCCTCCACCCCCACCTCTCGAATCCAGCAGTCTGGTGAGGGGGGTGGGAGAGCTGGGGGGGTGGGAGTGCCACCCCTGTTGTTGGCTGGAAACCAAAACTATTGACTGATATTCCCGTCTCTAAATTTCTCTGCCCCAACAGGCAACACGTCCCCCAGAGCAATCTCAAGAGTGGACAGGGAGCGGAAGGTCAGCATGAGGTTACACCGAGGAGCTCCTGCCAACGTCTCCTCATCTGACCTCACAGGGCGGCAAGAAGTGTCACGGATTTCAGCATCACAGGTGAGCTCCTGCTGCGATGTCCCTGGCCTTGGCCTGGATGTCCCAGAAGGTCTACATGTACCAAGTTACACCCTTGCCCTTCAGTCATATATTTTCTGGCGGCCATGTTCAGTACTGCCATTTTAGCTCTCTGCTTTGCTTGGAGTAAGCCTTCATCTGGTTGACTTCCAGACCACAGTGGTTTGGAGAAGTGAAACAGTAAACTTTTGAGAAGGAGGGTGTCCTTAGAGAAAGGTGCAGCCTCTCTGTTTTTGGTGTCTTTTTTGCTTTTTTCTTCCTCTCAAGCCCTTTGCAACTCTTCCATTTCTTTTGTAGACAAGTGTGCCATTTGATCACCTTGGGAAGTGAGGAGCAATTGCCACTGGACCAGTGTTTGCTTAGGTGAGCCTGTACTCATGCCTGGAAACCCCCGAGGAGGGAATCGCTGGGAAAAAAGAGCCTTAGGTTAAGACTTTATGTTGTTGTGGGGGATTGGTATACTTCCTTTCCTTTCACCTTACTTTGAGATGTTTTTTGGCTTCAGAGGAAAGAGTAAGGTTGGCTGCCAAAACCTTGAGGGGACAGATTGTCTTAGGTCTAAAGGTAGCTTCCATTCCTCCAGGAGGGTGGTGAAGGTGCTGGGCTGGGGAGCTATTTCATTAGTGCCTCATGAATGCTTTTCTGGCAGTGTGACAATGTTAGGGAGGAGGGTACTAAGCAGGTAATGAAGTGTACAAGACTTTGTACAGCTACTGAGTGCCTCTTCTAGAGGAAACGACAGTAGCTGGGCAAGGTAACTCCGAGGGGAGGCAGGAGTGTAGAAGAAAGAGCTGATTTGATTTGTTACACTCCAGCTGGCATTGAAAGTGCTGGAAAGAGCCTTTACTCCTAACATCTCTTGCCTTTTTCTCTCTTTTGAATTCTCTTTCTAGTGTCTTCACTGTATTTTTCTTTTAAAAGACAAAAAACCCAAAAAACAAACAAAAACCTAAAAAAAAAAAAAGACAAAAAAAAACCCAAACAAAAAACCCAACAGAATTTCTTTTTGCCAACGATGAGGAGTCGAGCTGTGCCCCCGCGCTGGTGTGAGCCGTTTCCAGAGGGCCACCTGTCCCCGGTGTGAGTGCCTCCGAGGAGCTGTCGACGCGGGAGCCATGCGGGAACACCTCCGCTGCCCCCCAGCCCCTGCTGCTGCCCCCACTGGCTACCCTCACTTTCCTCTCCTGACTCTGCTCCTGGTTTTGATTTCTCTCTTTTTCCTTCTTCTTGGATATCTTCTCCTACTTTATTTTTTTATTTTAGTATTATTTTCAAACCATATGGTTTCTAGCCATATAAATTTAAACTTTGCTCTCCTTTTTTTCTGAGGGCAGGGGTTGGTGGTGGGAGGGTGAGGGTTTTTTTGGGTTTTTTGTTTTGTTTTGTTCTTTTCAGGAGCCTTGTGGGCCAGGAGGGAATCTGATTCCAGCCACACTTGATGGTAGAAGTCTGATTTTTATTATCATAACAGAATTTATTTTATCAAGCATTAAACAGATTTTAAGCTGTGAGGGGAATTGTGGCAACAGCCTAATCATCGACTTGGGCTTCCTTTCCTTGGGTGGCTTCTCTGCGGTTTCTTTTTTGGCTGTTGGGAGAAGTGCCAGCCTTCCCTGATCCAAGCGGTCCTCACACATCGAGGGATCTCTTTGGAGAGGCACCTGGTCCCACAGAGGATGGCATTGTTGGAGCTGACATACAGGGAGAAGTATACTTCTCATCCCTGCAGCGGGGTCTTTTTTTCGTCTGGCTGTGCGTGTTTTTTCTATTTTTATTTTTTAATTAAAACTTGTTTTAATTCGTGCGGAGAGAGTGTGGGACTTGAGGAGAAGAGAGGGGCGCACAGAACCTGGAGTTTGGAGTTCTTTGAGAGCGATGGCTCTTGCTCTCTCCTTTCCTCATGCAACCCCAAGTAAGATCCACCAATACATGCACAGTCCCGTCCTGCCCTCTCCCAACCCGTCTCCCCCCTCCTTTCCCCCCCACTTTAGTTGTTTTTAAATATAATTTAGGAATACTCAAGCTGCTTTGTGGCACTTGGGGCTTTGAAACACAATGATCACCACTGCGACCTATGGCCTGTAGCAGACACACTGTCACTGTAGTGTGGAGCCGATGGGTTGTTGGCAGGGCGGGGAGGGTGGGGTTAGTCTTCATTTTGTTTGTTTTTACCCTTTCTATTTAACACTTTATTTTTCCTCCCTATTTTTTTCCTAATTTATTTACCCCTCTTACTGTCTCTCTCTTTTTTTTTAATTAAAGAGCAAAACTTTTTATTACTTTGTAATTTAAAAAAACAAAAAAAAACCTGAAGAACTTTGGGGGGGATTTTGTACTTTTTTCCTGTGTAAATATTGGACTTTTTTGAGCTTTATTGTGGTTGTTAATTTGAAGTAATAAAGTAGAAAATGATAAAGTGATGCCAGCATCTGTCATTTCTTCCTTTAATGGCCCTAGCATCTTTGCTGAGAGTCACATCTTACACACAAGAACCATGGTCTTGCGGCTGAACCTGTTTCTGAATTCCAGGAACAAGTTTGATCAGAATTACTGGAAAAAAAGGCATGGGACTGGAGCGCCTAAAAATAAACCTGAGCTGATCTCTGCAGTTGCAGCCTTGGAACAGGCGAGAGTTACGTGAAATCTGATTCAGGATCTCTTGATTCCTGGATCTGAGCCTCTGGCGTCCCATACGTCTGGCCTTGAGGAGGAGAGGGATGGGCCTTTCCATGCTGTTGGCTTTGGGTGTGCAGGACTTTGACAGAGGTGGACCCTGGGTTTTGTGATTTTGTGCTTTCTTCTGTCTTCAAATCTAAGTCCTGAAGGAGAGGGGCACGGAGCGCCTGACAACAGCTCTGTAGCTGGTGCAGACTGAACTCCCTCTGAAGTGGCACCTGCTGCTTTGGTGTCTGCGGTGGTGTGGTTTGTTTGGGTTTCTCCTCCTTTGGTTGTCTGACCTGTCTGGCAGTAAAATACTCAATTTTAATACTGATTTATTTCTAAATTGCTGCTCCTATAGTTACGCATCCTTGCATTATCCTGATAAGAGGCCTGTTTCTTCCAGGCTCTGTAAAACCCTTGAAACTTATTTTTGGAAACACCTGCTGGGAACAAATGATGGATCTTGGTGACTTTGCAAATTCTTTCCAAGCCTGTTCACTGCCAGCCAAGCAGGACGAGATGTTCCTTTGTCTCCCTTCTGCATGGGTCTTCCAGCTCCTGGGATGAGGGAAGGGAAGGGGAAGGCAGTTCCAGGGGTATGGAGTATTGTGTGGTTGCTTCTATCCTGCATTTGTCCTGCTTCTGTTTTGAGTGTGCTTTAGCTGGATCAGAATGAAACGGGACTTTTTCAGTTGTAAATCCTGTTTTCTGTGAGAAAGGGGAATGTTTCCTGTGTGTAAGACAACACCCCCATCCCTGCAGCATGGTGGAGGCAGCAGAGCCGTGATCTGGCAGGGTCCAGGAGCAATGGGTGTGTTTGGGGTAGTTCTGTTCTGGGACAGAAGGGGAATGCACTGCCATTTTGGGACATGTGGGGCAGCAGCTCTAGGGGTGCATCTGTGTTTCAAGAGGGCAAGTGGGCTTCTAAAGCAGCAGGAGAAAAGGAGAAAATCATCAACCCTGCCTCGGGTAGGATGTCACCTCCTTTTGCTAACACAGCCCTATTAATCATTCTAGGGCGTGGTGCGTTTACTTTCTTTGTTTGGCTTTTTTTTTTTTTTTCTTTAAACTCAAAGTGACTTGTTCGGGCTTGAGTAGAGGCATGGTTTTGCTTTCCAAAACCTCTGCGTATGTTTGTTTCCCTCGGAGTTTGAGGGAAGTCGGCGCTGAGGTCGAGGTGGAAATCTAAATCTGCCTCGGGGAGCATCTTCCTGAGGCCAGTACTACCCTGGCGGGCGAAAAGAGCTGCTGGATCGCCGGACCGCCCGGCTCCGGGAAGCTCATCCCTGCGCCCGTCGCTGCGGAAACATCGCGCTTCACCCGCCCCGGCCGTGCCGCCCCTTTAAGAGCGGGGCGGTGACGTCACCCTTTCCCCCACCCGCGCGGGCATGGGGCGGGGCGCGCGGTGCCGTGCGCAGGCGCGGAGGGAGGGCCGGGCCGGGCCCGGCGTCGCCNCGGCCCGGCATGGTCGCGATTCCGGCTCCCACCAGTTCATCCTCCCGTTCCCCGGCGCGACTCCTCCTGTCCCACCCCAGTCCTTCGCCCCGTTCCCCGCCGGTGTGCGCCCCCTTCTCCTCAGGGCTTCCCCCTCCATTTCCCCCTCCGCGCACATTCCCCCCGCATGGCCTCCATACCTACACACACGCAGCCCCACCCCCGCGTCTACCCACAGCCTCCCAGTGCACCCCCACAACCTCACCCCCACCCCGGTGCTGCCCACCCAATTCCTTCCTCTCCCTCCCACCCCGCAACCTTTCCTTGCTGCAGCTGTCCCACTTTCCCTATGCACGCACACACACCAGCACAGCCCCCGCGTTCCCCAGCGCTGTCACGCTCCTTGGTGGCATTGGGTGGGTGCCGCTGTCTGCACGGGTGTGTCTGGCCCTGGGTGGGCTGGGAACTCAGTAGACTGCAATAGCGTGGTGGGCACCGGGTTTGTGTTTGCTGGGCTTCGTGTGGTTCAGACTGGATGGACCGACAGACGCCTCGTGCATGTGCAGGTGTAGTAAGTGTGTGAGGAGGCTGTTACTGTGCCTGCGTTCTCTTGCATTGTAGGTGACTTGTGGTGAGTCTTGTTTGGATGCTAATGGTGTCTCCAATTCCCAATTTCTCTGAGAGGGCTAAATTCAGCCTTGGCAGCTGCAGCATATAGTGGAAGGAAGGCTTTGGAGGAACGTGTGCGTGACTGAGTTCTGATGAATTGTGGAGAGGGACTAGAGTGGTTTCAGGGACCAGCTTTCTATGAAAGCTGCCTGGAATACTCTGAAGCTGTCAAGAGTGGGCAGAGGAGGAGGAGTGGGAAATCTTGAGGAAATAGTGAAGATAGGTCCTGCTTATAGAAAGTTTGAAATGGTTCTTGCCATGTAAGGAACTTGAACAGGAGTAATTATTGAAGACAGGTTTCCCCAGAGAGAAGACTGTTTGCCTCCGTTAAAGATAAAAATAGAAGACATTGATCAATAACAGAGCAAAGGCTAATAGGATGAATAGAAATGGCTTTCCTATCTTGCAAGAAAAAGAAAACAATCGATGGAAATGTAATAGAGCATACATCCCACTAACAAAGACGTGGTTCTTCTAATACAGCAGTTAACTGTGCCTTTGAACTTGTGTTGCTGGATGTTTGGTCTAAGAGGTTCCCTAAAAGGGAAGACAGATTTCTCTAGAAGTGTTCATGTTATTCAGGTTTTTAATACTAAAGCTTCGTATTTGCATGATACTGTTGGGAAAAAAATAAACTCTCATGCTTTTAGGATACTGGCTAAGTACTCAACGATAGGATTTTAGGGAGAGGGGTTTTTTTATGGTGAAGGTATTCCTGAAAGGCCTACTTCAGGCTTTTATTTCGCTGTTGTCCCCAAGAAAATGGGCTTCAAAGCTGCCCTGGTCTAGTGGAGCAGGTTTTTAGGTCCTTAATACCGTCATTATGATGATTGTGCTGTAAACCCTAGGTGGCATGGAAGCAGCAGGTGGGTGCCTCTGCATCTGGAGCAGGAGTGATTTGGTCTTGCTGTAAAGTGATTGGGAAGCTTTACTACTGAAGTCAACACTTCTGACCAGCTCGGTGGTGTGGGCAGATGTTTTTCTTTGTATTCTGCTCTGGTCTCTACAATCAAGTTCAGAGTGCTGAATGGGTTGTGTTGTGGAGATGTGGGGCAAGGGGATGAGCACCTCCCAGCCACTGGGCATCTTTTGGACTTTTGTTTGTCTGACTCCTTAGGACACGTGGCAGTCAAAAGGGGAAGGTTCTTAGATAAACTGGTCAGAAAATGAAGTTCAGTGTGACTGGCTGGTTTGGCATAACAAAAGTGTTCTGAGCTGTCTCATCTCTAACCATTTGACAGAGTCCAGCTAGAAATCTGCCTTATTCTCTGTCAGCTTCTTTGCCTGTTTGCTGGTAGCAGGCTGGGAGGTGAGCTTTTGCAGTTGTGGGATTAGGGTTCTTTTCTTCTCATGGATAAAGGAAGTGTGGGTGGGATTTCTTTCTAGCACAAAATAACTTTTAAACCACCTCCTCTCCCCTCAAAAAAGGTAGTCCCTTTCTCTACCCAGTTCTACTGCTGAATTAACCAAAACATCTAATAATCATGTTTTGACCTAAGATGACAACCTTTTAATTTCCACACGAGAAACTTACCCTTCATTCCTTCTCCCTTCCTGTTTTGGTTTCATTTTTAATTGGCTTTTTTTTTTTATTGAGGGAGATAAACTGTTACCTGCTCCTTCTGGCAGAAGTGCCTGTTTCATTTTCCAGCAGCTCAGAGGATGTGTTAGAGCTCTTGCAGCAATGTCTGGTGAAAACAGTGAATTCCTCAGGAGATGATTGTTGTTTGGTCCTAGCTGCTTCAAGAGCCCAGTGTTGTATTGTTTAAAGTATTGAATGAAGGTTGAAGTAAAACACAAAGTTTCAAATCAGACTTCTTGATTCTGAAGAGCCACTGCTCTGGCTTGTTTTCTCAGTGTTTCCAGCCTAAAACTGAGGAAACCAAGGAAAGAAGCAGTGAATGTATGGGTTGGTCTGTCTACAGTATGAAGAGGATAACACAGCCTCAAAAAGAAATTGCATTTAACCTTTGTACAGTTGAGCTTTTCTAATACATGGCTGCTGCTGGCTGCCCGTGTAACAAAGCAGCTGTGTGTTATTGAATGGCCCTGGCTGGGGGCAGAAGCTCTTCTCTGCTTTAGGGTTTGTGATTGATTGTGCTTGCTGAGGCCCTGGAAATTTGTGGTGTTGTAGAGAATAGCACTGGGTTGGAGTTTTGTGTGCTGACTTGCCCAGCTGTTCGCTTGGAGTGCTGTGTCTGTTGTGTGCTGTTCTTGCTTCTTCCCAGACTTACTGAGGTTTGCTTTCTTGTGGGAGAAGAGCGGTTTCCTGTCAAAACATCATACCCTACCAGAAAGCTTGGGACTCTGAAAGCAGTTTGACACGGTGATAAGATGGATTGAAATGCTTAGCTAAAACAACTGTAAAATATTATAGTGCTTGAACTGAAAACAGCCTTACAGTAAGGGGTTTGGGGGTGGTTTATTTATTTATTATTTTTTAATTTTTTTTTCCACTTTATGGACTCCTTTTGGGGAGAGCAACTGGACTTGTTTTCAGAGCAGCAGTTCCCCAGGAAGGTTTTGGAAATGAAATTCTGCCAGATAAAGCAGTAAGTTGCAGCCACCCTTCAGGAGTCTCACCTCAGAGTCTCCCTCTTCTAAGAAGAGGCAGAGGCTGGAGTACTTGCTCATAGCCAGGTTCTCTCTCTTTAGAAATCAGATCAAGCTCCATGGGGTGTTTGTTTCTGATGGTGTAAGTAGCATGTCTGGGAAGGCAACAGAGCAAGCTGTGTCCAGGGAAAATGCAGTGTATAGGCAAGCTGCTCAGGAACTGTACTGTATCTAGGTTTGACCAGGTCTTTATAGCCCCTGAGGGGCATAATTCACAGGAAACCTGGAAAAGGGAATAACTGACATTGTACCTGCAATATTAACCCATACAGTACCTGGGTATTTGTCTCCATATCCTCAAGTCTGTCTCTGTATTGAAAGAATGGGGATGTTGCTATTATTATCTTACAGTCACAGTGCCCAGGAGTCTGGTGATACTGAAAGGATCAGCTATTTGAGGATGTTGTATAATGAGGAGTCACCAAGAGCATAGAGAGTTGATGTCATGGCCTCTCATTTTTTGTGTCAAGCCCCAAAGCATCCATCTCTGCCTGGGTGTTTTGTACATGTGGCCCCTAATCAACTCGCTGGTGAAAAAAGGTCCCTCTGATTCAGCAAAGAAAATAACTGCAACATGTTAGACAGTGCAGCAGCGAGGCTTCAAGAAGGAGATGAGATGAAATAATACCTTAAAAGCTGACCTTGCCGACCCAGTGTTCCCTTCTCGGGCTGCAGAACATGACATGGATGCTATTGGAGGCTGCTGAGCTGTTTGCTTAGGAGCCTGCAGCTGCCTGGTCGTCTCCACCACAGATACAGGCTAGGCGGCAGTAATGTCTGTGCCTGTATCTGTGGTGCCTCTGTCCAGGTTACTTGAAATGAACATGGACAAGTCAGTCACCTCCGGAGGCAGATTAGAAGTGAGTGAATTTCTCTTCATGGCTCACCACATCTTGTCTCGTCCTTGGCAGTTTTGCTAGGATAAACTGGTTAGTGGTGGGTGAAGGTGTTTGCAGCTAATTGTCCCATGAGAGCTGGGAGTGAGGGAGTTCTCCTTCAAACTCTCCTGACTTACAGACTTCCTTTCCCGCCTCCCAGTGACTTTGTGATGGCACTGATCTTACAAGAGTCTTCAGCCAAAAGTTATTCATATAAATTCCCTTTCAGGCAACTTCATACAACTGGGTAATTTGATATCACAGTGTCTGCAAACATTGGGTTAAAGTTTTGTCTTATTTTTAAGCATGCACCTTCTCAGGTTGATGCTTGGTGTGGTTTTTTTCTATATAGAGAAAACACATTGCTGCTAATGGCTTTTGGGATAGAGTAACTCCCATGAATCAAGGAATACAAAGGTCCTAATTCTGCTTTCAGAAGTTTGCCTCTGTAGGATTTTTATTTTTCTTAATGAAGTAGCAGGGCAGGAGAGAAATGTGGAGGAGCTAATGTTAGATAGGAGCGATGAAATCAGAAGTTCATGATTTTGGGGAATTAGGAAGGTGTGTCTTATGTCCAGAGGTTAAAAAAAAAAAAAAAAGAAAAGAAGAGCAACAAACCACAAACAAAAAGAAGTCAATCAGTTGTTACTGTAGCAATAACAGAATGGCTTTATAGTGAGTGTGGCTTTGAATGCGTTGTTCAAAATCACTGATTTTACTTCTGCAGTGCTCATCACTGCTACGTCTGCATCAGAGAATGATTGTTAGTGAAGTCAGTGTGCTCTCATATGCACCACTGCACAGTTGCCTATGGCACTCCCCAGGCAGGCCTGCTAGGCCGAGGGCCTGAAGGAGAGCCACACAAAGAACACACAGACGCAGCAGGAGAGAGAGCAGGAAGAGAGAGGGCAGAGCCCTCCGACTTTATTTATATGTTTTCACACATCACCGTGGATTGGAGGTAGAAATCACTACCTCCTATAATCCACTTGGTCAAAATATTTGTCAATCATATTTCTCTATCTGGTATACCGGAATTCGTAAACACAGATACAATTTAGGAAAACATAGATAATAGAGAGAAAACAAGTCATGGCCATGAGAGAGAAAGTCTAACAAGAAAACACTGAACACTGCAAGTCAAAGCAACAGTTGCCAAGACCTGTGACAAGATGTCTGTGTTCTTTCAGCTCATTTACTTGCTAAATTGAAGTATGGATGTGATCTGATAGATTCTATATGCCATGTTCTGCGTGGAAAAGTATACTCCAGTGTATTAGAAAAGCTTCCTTTGTGTGACTGCCACAAGGTCAATACTTTTCCATGCTGCTGTAGAGTTTGAGTTCTGCTTCTTCTTAAAGAAACTGTATACCCCGTGGCAACTCTAAAACTGTTGTCTACCCTGTCTTGGCACTCAGAGGTGGGAAACAATGCATGCAAGTGGTGGTGGAATAAGTTCTGATTTGATTTTGTTCTTGAAAGATGGAAAAATGAAATGCAAACTTCCTCTGTCATGTAGGACACAACTGTTTACAACACATCCTTTTTTCTTCTTGCCTCTTTCCCCTCTGCCAGTTACAGAATGTCTTTAGAGTCTTTCTGTGTTTCTCCCCTAGGAGCAGAGGGCTTGCCTGGTTTGTGTGAAGTGGGGCTGCTGGGAGTATGGGAAAGGGATGCAGTGCATGGCCCAAGTGTGTTTGATCCTGTTCTCAAAGGACCAGTTGCAAGTTTGGGGAACATTCCTTCTCCTCCTCTCCCTCCCCTTTCTCTCTTTTTCTTGTCCCCTTCCAAAAAAAGGGACTGGATGTTGGATGTTGACCTATCACAATATGGGTCAGTCCACAAAAAAAAAAAAGAGGAGGAGGATGGGGGGAGGAGGGCTGTGTGTATACGGTGAGACAACAGAAATTAATAGAGCAGAAAAAAACTCTGGAAAGAAGAGTGCATGGCTCAGGGTAAAAGGGTTTTGTTGTTGATTCTGAGTTTTTTGATGGGTGCATGGGGAGGGGAAGCTTCTCTTGGGATGACTATGGGTTAGCAAAATGGATGGGGGCTGTGTGAGCTGGAAGTGGAGAAGATTTTTGTGGTATTCTCAGATTTTAATTCCCTAAAATGAGAAAAGTAGGGGTGTGGCCTTGTTGAAGGTAAAATTGTTTGTGTGTACAGTGCGGTCTTATGTGTATGTAGGCATCGGATCATCTCTTGAGTATGGCTCAGTGGGTGTGTACCTTGCCCTGTGGTTTGGTCCTCCTTAGGTGCCTGACTCCTCTGCCTTCTGCTTCTGAGCTAATGGCTCCCTGCTCCACTTTTCCTGATGCTACTGGTCTTCCGTCCCAGTGACACTTTTCTCTTGTTTCACTGACTGTACCGACAGCTGTGAAATTGTGACTGGGGCATCTCTTCAGACTGCTCACCCCTCTAAAGAAATAACATTGAGGAGAACTGCATTTGGATCTGCATTTGTTGTGCAGACAGACAAGTACGTTAAGCTGACATGGAGTGCAGTAACTGTAGATGCAATCACTGCGTGTGTAAGTCTGGTGAGTGCCTGTCTTGTGACTGAGCACAGCACTGGTCATGTGTGTTCGGAGTCACCTATGTGTATCTGTGTGTCAAGTGTGTGTTGTGGGGTGCCTTTCACTGACTTGAAGTTAAGAAAGCTTTGCCCAGCATGAGCAGTAAAATGTACCAGTTAAAATTGCATGCCAGGTAACATACTTAACTCCAGTTGTTTTGGGAGTGCTGCTGGAGACTTAAAAATGCACTGTTGGTACCTTTTCATGTCTCATAGCTAAGTAAACTAGATGCCACTCCAGAGAGCAAGAGCAATTTAAGAAGTAATAAATGTAAAAGTGTTTTAGTTTTTCTTGGATTCTGCTATCACTGATTTCAGCTGTGCCAGTGACTCTTCTACCTTCTTCTTTTCATCTCGTTTGCCATTTCAGCTGGTGATGCCATCCCTTTGGATGTTGAAAAGACCTTAAATTAATTATTTATTATATATACCTAGCACGATAGAAAGAACTGGTCCCAGTTGGCAGTTCTAGGCATTGTTATAATTAAACTAGTCTAAAATAAACCTTGAACCATTTTGTCCTGAGTTTTTGTATTTCTTGTAAGTCTAGGGCACTAGCTGCTGCTCTTGCTTGTGTCCTAATAGATGTAGAAAGTTCAGGTTTATCTACTGCATAGCACTTCTGTATTGACCTTTTTGGATCCAGAATAAAGATAATTTAATGGAGAAACTCTTGGAGGAATAAGAATTTGAGGGAATGGAAAATGGTTTTGTGGTGTTTTAATGAAATTCAGTATGGCGGATATTTAAAGCAATGTAAGTGTGGAGTAGGTTTTAAGGAGGAACATTTTCTTGTCTTGTAGCTCTCCAGGAGAACCTTGCAGCCAGGTCGTGTGTGTTTTTTTGATTTGTGTCTTGTACAGCAGAAGGAGGCTTAGCTGTTAAGACTCTTTCATGGGATAGCTTTGTGTATCATTCTTTGCTCGTTCAGCAGTTTAGAAATTAAATACTTTCAGCCTTGGATGAGATGATCTATTTTAAAAACACAGATTGTGTTTGCAAATGGGAGAGAACAGCTTCTGAGTCCTGTCGTTTGGGGTTCTTTTCCTATTGGCACTGGGGTAGGGCTTGCTAAGAGCGGGCAGACACCTCCTCCTTTACAAGATTGTGGTTGAATATGTGTTCAGATATACCCCATGGAACCGAAGGACCATGCCTGAACCTTTCTTGCCTCCTCTTACACCACTTTTGTTGCATCAGAAATGAGGTTTTCATATTTGTTTGTTTATCTTTATGTAGAAATAGCTCCTCCACAGTGGTAACATTTTCCATGGCTTTATGCAAGCCAAAAATGAAGTTTTTTGTTTTCACTTATGCCACATCCTCTCTGTTTTCTGTTCTGAGTTTATTTTCAGCAGAAGAAGCTGCCATGTTATTGTTGGAGACAGAGGGTCTCTGTTTCCAAAACATACAGGACTGGCAATCTGCTCCTGATGGAGAATTAGCGTGCTGCTGTTTTTTCTGTGAATGCAGGCCATGTGGTCACATCCCTGCTACTTTACATCTGTGTGGTGTCTCTGAGAGAACTGGTCCCCATGCTGTTTGGAGCTTCTTTATCAACAATGTTAGTAACAGTGTTTTGCATCATTAGGTTTTTATCAGGATAGTTATCTTGATAGAAATAGCACAGGCTTTGTTTTGTTTTCTTTTCCCCTCCTTTCACTGAGAGCACCCCCTAATACTCCTAAAGTGTTTTCAGAAGATGTGTCAGATAAGTGTGAGAGGTACTAGGTTGGTGTTTGAGCTAATGCCCTGGCAGCACAAGGCCTTGTCTTGCTCTAACATGCATAACTTGTAATGACATCTGGGCAGAACAGGTGACAGCTTGTGGGGGATGGGGGTGTAATCTCTGCCTTCCATGTTGGGAGGTGGTTGTGTATAGACCTCACACAGACCTCAGCACTGCCAGAAGCTCCTGTAGCCCATGTAGAAGAATCTGTAGCCCATGTAGAAGAATCGTATTAGCTCTGATCCAAGTTTCCTGTGGCCATCCTGAAATACACCTAACCTGTGTCCAAAAGCCCTATGTGTTTACCTAGATGTACTTTTATGTGTGCTTGTTTCCAGTTTCCAGAGTCGGGTGCTTTTCCTGTCTCTCTAGTCTGGTCCTGTTGTATTGCAGGTTACCTCTGAGGGGAGCAAGGTGGTCGCTTGGAGATGGGGAAAGCCCCAAGAGTGAAATTTAGAAGTGTTGAAATCTTTTCCTTTGATATATTTAGGAGAGCTCTCCAGAGAGGGAAAATAAGTGTGCAAGGAACTTTACTCTCCTTTGAACTGAAACCAATGAGGTGGAGATGAAAGAGGTAGGCAGAGAAAACAGGATATAGCAGAAGAAAAAGACATGCTTCAAGACTTATTATGGATTAGATTGGTTTGTATTGCATTGGTAATTTATGTTTCTAAATGCCCCTCATTTGACATATGGTAATGTCAAGCACTTTCCTCATGGTTTGGTACCTTGCAGTGCTGGGAACTGTATGGACAGAGAACAAAAAGATGGTTGTCCCAGGGAGATTAAAATGCGCAAGAAACAACAGAGAGATACAGCCAGCTGGGAGGAGCACCAGGAAAGAGATCACAGCAAGGAGCCTGACTGATGTCAGGTCGTTGCACAAGTGAGATAGCGAAGTGGGAGAGTGGAGAAGATGGAGGTGAATAGGGAATAGCTTTGTGGCTCTTGGAAAGTACCTTTTTACCCAGGCATCAGAGGAAGCAGGAAGGGGTGTTGTGGCACTGACTTGGGCTGTGATGGAGGTAGGTGTCCAAGAAATAAGTGTCAAAATACATTCACAGTGTCAGGAAAGAGAGAAGCTGCTGATACCAAGGTACTTGATCTGTAGCTCATCAAGGCAGTATTTTCATTGTGACATGTTCCCAGGCACCACCTTTACTAGGCTTGTGTCCTGTTGCACAGTGGGGAAGAGGCATCTCAGAAGCAAGGCCTATTGAGAGAGTTGCCACAGCCCACTCTCATGATGCTCCTTTTAACAAGGCGGAAGAGGAGCTAGCAGACTGAGCTGAAATCCACTCTCCTGGTTAAGGCTCCAGTCATCTGTGCTATTACCTGTTAAGTAGAGACCAGAATTGCTCTTACAGCTTCAGCTTCTTGCATACAGTAGTATTTCATAAGAGCTTTGTGCACTGCTTATACCTGTCACTTTAGCTGTGATGTGTGGGATTTGAGGAGATTAGAAGGGATAATTTGGAAGGTTTATGTTAATTTTGCAGATTTTGGAGTACAGCATTCCTTCATGTTTCACTAGCAAGGAGAATGAACTGCAAACTGATGCATAGAACCAATAAAAGGTGTCAAGAAAATACAATGCTGTCCTTGGGGCAACCCTGAGGAACCGGGGAGTGCTCCTGGGTGAGGTGGTTTGAGTAGATGTAGAGCCCCATTTTGTAAGGGAGTTTGTATATTTTCTTTCAGAACACAGTGGTGGAAAAACTTATTAATTTAAATGACTATGTGAATTGAAGGGGATTAGGTGAAGAATGATGCACAATCATGTAATAAATGGCTGTTGATGTATAATCACAAGGGGGCAGTGTTAAGATTACATACACAATTTCAATTTATAAGTGACCTTGCTTCTAAATACATAACCCCTGTCATGACAAAATGCTTGTTGATCACTTTCTGCTGTTTCCACTTATTTTAAAATGAGTGCAGAGACACAGAAGAATTCCCTTTCAGATCCTCAGCTCTGCTGGTGTTACTGATGGTGCATCTGGGTCTGTGCCCTTGATGTGGTTTTATAGCTGGAGTGTGGAGGTCCAGGTCCTGTTCCTCCTGGCACCAGCGGTCTGCTGTACAGATCCTCTCCCTCATGAACTTTAGGAAGGGCTTAGCAGCTTCCTGTCTTGCATAGCTCCCAAAGCGTATTGGGATGTGCAGGACTGCAGCTGGCTGGACTTTATTTAGAGCTAGGTTAACCACAGGTGCATCTGCTCTGATTTCATTTTAGATGTGCCCTTTTTGAGCTTAGTGGAAGCACTGTGCATGTTCAGTTGCTTCAGAAGTTGCTTGGGTAGAAATCCCTTTCTTCTCAAAACAATAAAAACCTTGTTAACTTGTGACATCTCCACCCAGCCTCCATCTCTCCAAGTTTTTAGATATAGTATAGATAATTAAATGTGTGTGTGTGTGTGTGTGTATGTGTATGCCTAGAAGCTCAAAACTTAAGTTATATTTCCTGTACTGATCAGGACTGGAAAGGAATTACCCTACTGTACATGCCATTATGGAAAGCTGTAACTCTGAGCAGGGATATTTTGGAAAAACAACAACTGGAAAGAACAAAGAAGAGCCAAGATTGATGATTAGTTTGTAAATTAAAGCACATCAGTGTGCACTTCTACCTATGGTAAGGTAATATATACTTAAACAAATCTGAATATTTCCCAGGACTTTTCTTTTTCCCCCAGGGAAGAAAGCAGAAAGGAGGTGGAGTGTGACATAAGGTAACATCGGACTGCTGCACACCACTGATACGAGTGTGTGTTTTAGAAAAGCCTGTGCTGGTGGAGCCATTTGCACACCTTAGTGTGCATGTGGAAAGGACTTGCTACTGGCACTCTGCTTTTACTGGGTACCTCTTCCCTACTTTGTGCTGTGGCTTCAGGTGGAGCAAGGCTGGGGCAGGTCCTCTGTGAATATATGTTCTCTTTTGTGTTCTGTAACAACCTGTCAGTAGATGACAGATGTGTCCTTCTCTGCTGCAGCTGTAAACTGTGGCAGTGGCCTTTCTAAAGCCCTTTCCATCCACTGATCATAAAGGCCTGCCTAAGAGCTATGTCTTGTGCTTTTATAGAAGGACTATTCTGAAAAATATTGGGAGGTTATCAGAAGGAAGCAATATTATGCTGTTCCCTTTGATAGCCTCGTTAGAAGCAGCTAATGGATAGAACCAATGGCTGCCTGCTTGTGATCGTGGTTTAAGTAGATTATCTTCCTACAATCCAGAGGTCACACTAGAGCCTGCTTATGACCAAACTGAAAATAATAGCTACTTTAGATCTTAGTCCTTCAAGAATTTGTTCCATTGAAAGAGGATAGCTTTTTAACCCAGGAAATTGCCAAGGGTCATGCTGCTTTGAAGTCTTGCATATTTTTGTGTTCTGCATGTGTTTTTATGTGTCAGCTGGCTTTTAAAAGCCAATCAGGTTAATTTCACATCATATGGAAAACAATGCAAAGTTAGTAAAATCAGTAACAGTCTGGCTAAATGTACCATGCCATACAAATTTTGGTAAAAGCATGACTTTCGTGCTCTTTGTGCTGTCAAAGTGTGAAGAGCTTCCAGTGCATATCCTTCAATGAGGGTGCTTTGAGCTGAGCGTGGTTTTCAACATGGCAGTAGGAGAGGTGGGGATTGCTCGCTGGAGGAATTAGGATAGTCTTCCTCCTGCCCCCTGTGCTGTTCAGAGACACTGTAGTACATGTTCTTGTTGCTTGTTGCTGCTTGGCAGGCTAACCACGACACTAGGACACAGCAGAATAGCCCGTACTCTTACGGAAAATAGAGCTGTTAACTTAGGTGCACCTGTAATCTTCCAGTATGGACGATTTAGATACTTCCTTCTATCTTTTTACAAGGGTATGTAGAGATAGGAATGTAGTGATAGGACAAAGGGAAATGGCTTTAAACTTGAGAGCAGGTTAAATTAGATATTAAGAAGAAATTCTTTACTGTGAGAGAGGTGAGACAGTGGCACAGGTTGTCCAGAGGAGTTAGGGATGCTCCATCCCTGGAAGTGTTCAGGGATAGGTTTGTTGGAGCTCTGAGCAACCTGGTCTAGTGGAAGGTCTCCTAGCCCAGAGCACGGGGCTTGGAACTAGATGATCTTTAAGGTCCTTTGCAACCCAAACTGTCCTATGGTTCTGTGATCTCTTGTGAATGCTGTGTTCATCTTATATATTTTTATTGCAGAAGGGTGGTGATGATGGCAGTGGCCGGGTTTCATGATCTCCGGGAGGCTGTCAAAGGTTCCTGAGTACCATATGATCTGTTATATCACAAGGGGTGGCAGTAGCAGACTTACCCAGGTGCTGTTCATAAAACATGTGAGCAGCCTGGTGAAAGGCATGTGAGAGATGCAAAGTTCTATTACATTCCTGACTCTTTTCAGCTGGTTTCAATTGCTTTGTGGTTCTCTTCTCTGACAGGTCTTGGCTCCTGGGCAGTTCTTTAGCAATCCCAACTGGAACCTCACACCAAAAGGCACCATGATAATGATGACTGATGTCACTGCCGCCCCCAGATTGGGGTCAACTGCCACCACTCCAGCTGTGGCCCCTAACTTCTCCTGGATGCCGGAGGATGGCAGCCCCACAGCTGTGGAGCAGCCAATATTCCTCATGACTACTGCTGCTCAGGCTATCTCAGGTTTCTTTGTATGGACAGCTTTGCTCATCACCTGCCATCAGGTAAAACCCTGTCACTTGTACTTCTCATTCTTTCCTTTTCCCCACATGAAGGAACAGACCATTTCCATAGTGTGAATGGAGAGGAAGCACACCCTTTAAAACTAGCAGGTGTAAAACATTTGGCCATCTTTTAAAGGTTTGCAGAAAGGTGTGTGTTCTCTCAGGCTGTCCTTTCATAGGTCTTTAGCTGAATCTTTTTTTTATTGTGTAAACCATTTTTTTTGGTGTCAGCTGTTGGCTAAAAGATCCTAGTCACCTGTTGTTTAACATTCCTCCTTTGATCTCCTCTGCCAGTGGATTCCACAGGCTGAACTCTGCTGTGGAAAGGAGTAGCAGGAAATGTTTCATTTCAATTTTTTTCCCCTCCCCTCCCTCTGGGGCAGGTGTCCTGGGAGCCAGAATAAGTCAAGCCCTGTATCCTTTTCTGTACCTCTCTTTTATGCAGTTGTCATGTGAACTGAAAAATACAGTGGGGAAACAAAAGCCCTGTTATTTATCAACCTGTGTTTTGTACCTGTTGGATCATAGATTCCAGAGTGATGACTAGAATCTAGGAAAGTACAGCCTATTAATGGAGTACAGGGGTACAGTGAAGGTAAAAAATGGATTAGTCACAGATGAATAAGAGTAACACCTGCAGTTTCACCAGCCTGGGTAACAATTACAAGTGCCATGGATCCTCCTGTCCAATTGATCGCCTGCTGAGGGTAGGAAGAAATTTTCCTCTGCAGTATAACATTGCACAGTTAGGCATTAATGCCCTTCTCTGAAGAAACCGATGGAGGTCAGTGCCAGAGAGACACTGTTGATTGAAACGCGCTGTTGTCCTCTTACACGGCAGCAGTTCCTGTGCTCTCCTAGGCACATGGATCACAGGGCTCTTTTGACATCCCAAGGGCAAAGCTTGGAGTCATCTGAACTCTGGTGTCAGCTGTCTCTGTGCTGGATGAGATGTGTCACTGGGATTGTCGCAAGGCAAAAATATCTCTAAGGTTTGTTAGTTTATTTTCAACCTGTTCTCCTCAAGAAGTGAGGTTTTTGTGAGCTCCTCATGGGTTAAGGAGAGGAAATGGAAGTATTTTTGAGCCCTTCAGTCAGTTTTGACCAGGGAGGGATATGCAACAGACAGCTGGGGAGGGACAAACCCCTCTCCCTTACAATGGAAAGATGAGATTGTCAGTGCATGTTTTGTTAGTTACTGGAGAATCCTCACAGCACCCCAAAATGCAGGGTGAAGCTTCAAACAAATGCTTGTGCCTCTTCAGGCAGCAGAATCAGTCAGTGTTGAGGCGTGTATGTAATCAGCTGGCTGTTACTAATTCCAGCAGCTGGGACAGCAGCTCGATGAGAATTGCTGTACAGAGTCCTTGCCTCTGCTGACTCCGTGGTCAACAGAGTGTACCCACAACTCGTGCTGAAGCTCTGCCCTTGTTATTAGGGCATTACAGGGGTTGTGCTCATCTTCAGGGTGTGCTTGTGGTCAATACCTTTTCCAGAAGTTGGGTATTCTGTGAAAAAGCATCTTAGGTGTGGGATTTAATGATGGCTAAGGAATTGTGAGTGGTGGGAGCGGGTAGGGTGGGGGCACTGTGCTCCCCTCAGCCAGTGACTTAGACGGATTGGCATATGTGCAATTGGACGGAACAAACTGTGGTTCCTTTGAGCACACTGCATGAGCTCAGTGCTCCCTTGATGGCTGACCCTTCATGGCTGTGCTGTCACCCACGTGCAGAATGACACCTTTTGAGCAGATGGGATGTGGCTTATCAGCTTTGGGATGTGCTGTAAAGGGCTCTCTTAGGTTGTTTGAGGTGAAAGTCTTGAAAGCATCCAAAAGAGCCAAAAGAGTGGGTGTTCACAATGAACAGGCGCTTAAGTGTGTGCACCTTCCTTTTTCAGAGAAAAGCAGCCTGCACTGTTATGAATCTTAGGTAGTTAAAAGAGGATAGCAGGAATATATAGGACTGGTAACTGGAAAAAAAGGTATGAACAAAAGAAAGTGGGCAGGGTGATACAAAAATAAATCAATTCCCTCTAAGAAACTAGATTAGAAATGCCTCCATTTTCTCTCCCTCCCCCTCTCTGCAAACTAAGGGTTGCTATATCAATTCCGTATGATAACAGTGATTTATCTTTTCTTTTATGTTCATCACCTTGAGGCTGCTGGAGGCAATCAAGAGGTGATTTACTGAGTTTGTTTTTCCTGGCCCAATTGACTCTCCAGTTCTACTTTCTCCTCTCTGCTCCATATACCGCTGATCCCGGTCTCCCCTCTCCGTCTCTCAGATCTACATGCATCTCCGCTGCTATAGCTGCCCAAACGAACAGCGCTACATCGTTCGGATCCTCTTCATTGTGCCCATTTATGCCTTTGACTCATGGCTCAGTCTCCTGTTCTTCACCAATGACCAGTACTATGTTTACTTTGGCACCGTGCGGGACTGCTACGAAGGTAAGGAGGGACCAGACAGAAAATTGGGGGGGGTGGGAAGTCTCTGCCCTGAGAGACCTTTATTTCTGGTTGAGAACATCAAGAAAGCATCGCTGTCACCTACTGAATGGTGTGCCTAACTGGATGACTGTGGGATGTGCTCTAAAGGGCACATCCCTTTTTTAGTGACTGAAAATCATAGAATCATGGGATGGTTTGTGTCAGGATGGACCTTTAAAGATCATCTAGTGCAGCACCCCTGCCATGGGCTGGGACATCTTTCACTAGATCAGGTTGCTCAAAGCCCTGTCCAAGTTGACCCTCTCTCTCACTGGCCTCTGAGCATGAGCCTTCCCTCCACTGTTCTGTAGAGACAAAGTTTATGGTTTTCTGGGGTCCTTTGCTTCAGGAAGGTAAAAGCTTTTAGTAAAGCCAAAAAATCTGATGGTATTTGGGTGTTAGAAAGTGAGGTATTGCATAGCTCCTGTCTATTCTGACAGCACTTAGCAGCCAGACACTTGCTTTGTCCTGTGTTCCTGGTGCAGCTTGTTAGCAATGTATTCTTCTGGTCCCATACTGTGGCCACTTGTGTCCTTGCACAGGGTAGCACAGTGGCCACGTGCTGGGGCTGGTGAAGTGTAAAGTGCTTTGGAGTCCTGCAGAAGAGAAGACACCATGTTCAGGATGAGCACCTGCTTAGTTTTGGTTATCTGCTGCAGTAGTGTAATACCACTAGCACAGTGAGGGAAATGGTTACTTTCCTCTAAATGCTATTTTAACTTCCCTCCTGGCCTCATCCTGAAAGAAGTCTCTACCCAACCAGCAGGAGAGACTGCATTAGCAATGTATTTTTGAGGACAAATTATCACCATACTCTCATTAAATCTTAACTCATTGGTGCAGTTGTTTTGGTGAGATCTGCATTGCAGAGAAGTGCCTCTGGCCATGTGAACGAATTGTTCAGCTGAAGGGACCAATAGGCCCTCCTTCACATCCACAACAATGCTCTGGATGCAGCAGCAGATGGTAAACATGCACACGTGATGCAAGAAGGCATCTTTGTTTGGGCCTGGGTTTTTTCTTTTCCCTGCCCTGTGCATGTGTATAGGTCTAGCAGGAAGCCTGCTGCTCTCCTAGCAACAGCCAGTATATATCCCTCTGCCTCTTTTGCTCTGGGAGTTTGCAAACATTTGAGCATCTGCTCAGGAGGCTGCCCGTGCTCCAGAGTTTACCTCAGCATGTTGGCTTATGTGAGAAAACTACAGGTGGAGGTGAAAACACCTTTGGAAAGCAGGTTCTCTTCCTCACTTTTTCTGGGGATTGCTTCAAAACAGCCTTTTTGTTCTCTTCCCTCTCTTGCCATCCACCTTCTTTATTTTTTGGGAAGGTTTTACATTGCAAGGTGGGCTGTTAGGGAATGGTGAAAGAAGACCCTACTAATAAATTTTGAAAGCTGTCTTAAGACATTTATGGACTGTATTTTTTATTGTGTGTTAGGAGGAGCCTGTTTTGGTGTTACTCTTTCATGTGAATCTGCTTCTGTTAAAACCAGGGTGTCAGTAGCAGGTTTTTTTTTGATATGTAGATATCATGAATATCATCTGATGAATGTGGACCAGGAATGGGAGAAGAGTTCTTTGCTGGCGTGATGAGCTTTGCTAGTTAGCGTTTCTTTTGGGGATGAATGGGCAGATATTTCTTTTCGTTTTGTTTTGTTTTCTTTTCTTTTCCTCCTCTGATGTCATCTCATCACTAGTGCTTGTGGAATGGGCAGATGGTATTGTAATGACCACATCAGAGGACAGGGGTCACTGGAGGACAAAAGGAAAAGCTCATCTTTTCTTCCTCTGGGTGCTGGGAGCTGTCAGCTAAGTTGCAGGAAAATTGAAGGCAAAAGGGGTTACCACAATTATTTAAATAAGTTTTCATGGCTAGTGTTTTCTGTCCTAATTAAAGCTTTGGCAAAATCACTAGTGTGTGAACTTTGTTCAATAATAAGGATTACAGATGGAATAACAATATCCCAATTACATACACAGAAGCATGTATACCACTGGCTCTCATGTGCTGTAGCAGTCTTGCCAGCTAGGCACGTCTACAAGCCATAAGTACAGTGTTTTGAAACTATAAGTGTTTTGGGGAGCATGGACTACCTCTTTGCCAGGGCATAGTTTGGATGCTTATAGAAGAATTATAATTGATGTCTGACTTTGGAAGATCATTCGTGTGGAAAAATTGATCTCGGGTCTAAGAACTGGCTGCTTGAGGAGATCAGCTTCTCAGTGTTGTGCATTATTAGGTTTCTGTTTTTATTTTAAAGTTCTTGAGACTCCTGTTTCTATCCCAGATTATTTGGGGCAAAAAGCAGGATTTGGGTGTTGTCATTACAGGGAATGTCCAGACACAGGTGATCATAGAATATAATGTTACAAGAAGGGTCATCTGGTCTGTCATTTTGCCCCAGGGTTGTCTGTGACAAACACAGAAGTACAGTCCTTGCCCTAAAAAATCTCACAGCTTTGAGGGTCCAACAGCAGTTATAACAAGTTGAGAGAGTGGCAGACAGGGTGTATACAGGCTCACTTCATGCACATTTAAGTGAGTTTGGTTCCCATGAAAAGGAGATATGCCTGTAGTTATGGGGAACTGAAATGGGGCAGAGTGTTAGTGGTCAGTCTGTTTGTCATCTATAGCAGGTTGCTGGGGAAGGTGGAAAAGAGGTTGCCTAAGGAGGAGTTTATTCGGCACACAAGAAATTCCATCTTTTTGAGAAAATGAAGCACAGAGTCAGTTTTTCAAAAATCTCCACCAGACATGAAAACAGAGTTTCACTGATTTTTACTAACCCTCTCTTTCTCCAACTCTTATGTGTATAGTCTGGTTACCTGGCAGAGCCAAACTGTGTTCATCTGCTAAAAGGTTAAATACAGGCAATAACATATAGCTGCTGGAGCAGAGATATCTTTTCCAGATTGTTTAATACCAGTGTAATGTCCTGGAATAATGCACAGGAACCCTGTAAAGAATGGCATCTTACAGATGCCAAATAAAACAGAGACTGACCACAGTTTTAAATGGTTCTGTGACCCTTTTGGCATGAGTCATGGAGCTAGCCTGGGACCTTGGCCAAACTCCCATTCACATAGTCTTGCGAGTGCTGAGATAGGATGATAAATGCAGTGAAAATAATCTGGAGTGCTTTGAAGGGAAAGGTGCTGCATAAGCAGTCCCTGCTAATGTTTGGTGTGTTTCCTGTACTCTTGGTCCTTGCACCTGTTTTGAAATTGGTTGTCATTTTAATGTGATTGGTGTCTTTGCAGCCTTTGTAATATACAACTTTCTCAGCCTCTGCTATGAGTACTTGGGAGGGGAGAGCTCCATCATGTCTGAGATCAGAGGGAAACCAATTGAGTGAGTATTTATTGTGCTTACAACATGATGTCCTCCTTCTGTGCTCATCTACTATTTCTCTATCCCTGTCCTGAAAAACTGTGTCAAGTGGCAAATGTCTGCTGGAACTGGACAGTGTGGATGATGATGATTTACAGTACCTTGCTCTGAGACAGATCAGGCTGATCACATCCTCTTAGGCAAGCTGGACTGATTCACAGCTTTTCTGAACACCTGCCTATTCCTTTGTTTATTTTCTTACTCCCTTCTCCTCCTCTAAATCTTTTCTGTCTTCAGTTGATTGTGTGTGCCTCCTCTAGGATCTGTTTCTCCCCATGCTACTCAGTCACAGGGGGAAAAAAATTGCGGTGTATAGTCAGGATGTTATTTTAGACATGTCTCTAAAAGAGGGTATGGCCATAACTGCAGTCATTGTTGGAGAAAGCACCAGTCCTGCAACTTTGCTACAGAGAGGTAGATAAAGAGGGTAGGAATCTTGCACTCTTGCCCAAATCTTGCTTGTGAACTCTGTCATCTTGTGTTGCCTCTTTCAGGTCCAGCTGTGTGTACGGGACTTGCTGCCTGTGGGGAAAGACATATTCGATTGGATTCCTGAGATTCTGCAAACAGGTATGGGCTGAAGGGACTGGGCCATCCTGTAGAAATTAAGTGTGTGGGGGTGGCAGTGGTGCCTTTTGCTGCAGAATTTCTGAGATCTTTGAGCAGGGCTCTTAATAGCACTTTGAGAAGCCTGCAGACTGATGAGGAAGTGTTTCAGGGTTGGTTTGTTTGTTTAGAATGATTTTAACATTTTCTACTCAACCCCATATCAGGAAGGCCTTAGTTAGAGACACATCTCCTGGAACTGATGCTAATTGCAGCAAGAAACTCTTTCCCTTTCTGGATTATGGAGGTCCCAAATGTAAGAAATTGATGCCTGTGTTGTGTTGCAGACACCCCACAGTTGTGTAACAGCCTCTTGAATTCCCAGTGCTACTGTTGTGGTTGGGAGCTGAGGAGGGGGTGGAGGTTAAGCATGACACATCGGTTTGTAGGAGGAACCGAGTATTGCTCACCATGTGTGTCTGTCTGTGCTGAATTGGGTATGTCAAGCGTGGGTGAATGGGGGAGACCTAAACCTCTGTATAGCTCTTGTCTGCTCACTGCAGGTCAGTCACCTCTGGCTGTCATGAAACGACAGGTGAATTTCAAGGCTTTGCTCACTCACTGACATGAACACAGGAGGTTTCTGTGGAGCCAGTGTGAAGCAGGTCTGGTTCTTTGAAAAGGCTCGGGTCATTGTATTTTCAGTCACTTGGTCTAGATATTTGCCCTGGCTTCTCCTGAACATCATGGCCTGTCTTCTGTGTTTTAGCAATATGCAGGAACATCAAAAGTAAAGTGCAGCCTCATGCTAATATTGTGTTAACCTGTGCTGCACAAGTGGCCATTTTCAAAGGACCACTTCTTTTGCTTATCTATTCTGTTTGTCCCTGCCCCATATTTTGTCCTTACAGCTTTCCTGTTTTCTTGCCTGATACATTTATTTTCTAGTCTGCACCCAGTGTGCTGCTTCAGCTGTTTCTCTTGGGTTTCATTTGGACACCCTTTGGTTGATTCACTACATTTCCTATTATTTTTGCTCCTAACATTAACTTTTACCTTTTAAATATATCATAAGCAGATGTAACACCCATGAAGGTGAATTAATGCTGGAGAAATAATTTCCTTTAGACTTCTTGCTTCTCATGTCCCATAGCCTCTGGCAGTTATCACCACCTGGGTTGCACATGTCTGTGTTTGGAAAGTTTGTTCACAACAGTTGAAGACTAGAAGCACACTTTGGGGAATGGGGAAGGTGTGCTTTTTCTGCTGGCTTCCCCAAATCTCAGCTCATTTGGTAACTCTGACTTTGGTAGATGTTTTGCTTTTCTTTTGCTGGTATCTGACAGCAATTTTTCTACTCATACCTGCCCTTTGCTAACTGCTAAGTCTGCTGTGGAGGCTATGAGAGAGGTGTATTGCAAAGAGATGCTTGAATACTTCCATCCTTCTTGGCTTGAGCTTAAATATAGCCTTGGTGAGAAATTGTTGATGCCATGGTTCACTTTCTGGTACTTCTAGACTTCCAGGATTTTTGGGGAAGACCTTTTAAAGCAAATTCCTGGGAGGACTGGTGCAAAGGGCAAAAGAACAAATGTCACTGCTGACCTGTGCAGTAACCACCATCGTGATGATCAGAAAGAGGAATGTGCTGAAAGGAACACCTTGCCCTTTTTAGCCCTGTTCTCAGCATCTCCAGCACTTCCCTTGCCTCCCATAACCACCTGCCCATTTTCTGCTCTTTCCAGTCCCTTTCATCCTGAAGGAATCTGTGTGTTATAAACATTTCTTCTTTCCACCTTCACACCCCCTCCTCCCCCCATCCCTCGCCAAACGTTTCTCAGGCAGGTGCCTGTTGTGGGTCAGTCAGTCTACCTGTGTTGCCTGTGGACCTCCAGCAGTGTGGTGGTCTGCTGGTGTCTATGGTGTAAAATCAGAACAGCTTATTTCCTTAAAGATGTCTTGATCGAGATTCTTTGCTGGGCCTCTGTCTGGTGACCCTCACACATGGGTCACACACCACCCATGTGCTTCCCTTATGCTATAGCATCTTCTAGGGAAGCAACTAAAAATAGTACATGGTGGTTTGGATTGCAGGGAAATGGTTAAAATGTCCCCAGATCGGAAGGAGGGGAAGCTCAGAGGATGGAGTTGTTTACCAATTAGCTTGACCTTTTCCAGTTCACATATTTAAAGTGACTCACTAACTGGCATGTGCTGGGGTTTTTAATCTCCTTGAAGTCTTATGACCACTAACAAATTGCATCGTATCCAAAGCAATTATTACAGTTTGGTTTTACCTTCTTACCTTACATATCCCTCCCCACACAGGTCAGCGCCTACCCAGGCTCTTCTAGTCTCCTTCAGGGAGAAACAGGTCACATCTCTTCAGGGAGACATTTTTAGGGCCATAAGTCTTCCCTTTTTTTAAGACTTCTAAGTTCAACATCTGCAGAAAGTTGAAGTATGCAGTGGCTTTGAGAGAACACTCTGTCCCAGTAGGAGCAGTAGTTTATACAGGCAGAATGGACAGAGCTGATCCCAAGTGCCATGGAATCTTTGGGGAGATTCAGTAAAGGTCATGTGGATGACAACAGAATAGTTCTTAACTCATGTGTGGCAACCACACATCGCTGTGTTTACGAAACACCTTAATATTGTGGCAGTTGTCAAAAGTTCCTCCTCACACAGCGGGATTCCTCTCTGATCCAGGAGACCTTCTTGCCTAACTTTGTGACAACTATGGACTGGAGTTTGCTTTCCTTCCCCGGTATGTCTCTGTTAAACTTGCTGTGTCTGTGCCATAGCACAGTGTGGGATTTTTCGTTTTTCATACTGTTATAGTGCATAAATGTGCTGCAGCATAGCCTACGAAAAGCAGCTCTGGAAGAGTGGGGCTGAGCAGCTTCTAGGAACAACCCTACAGAGAGGTTTTTCTTCCCATTTTGGACAAGTAGACAGCACATGTACATCTTCTGAATCTCCTTCATCTCCTTTTGGTTGCTGTAGTCCTCAAGCACAATTAGCAAGTGGCAGGGTCAGACCTCTTCTTGGGACTGGATTGTGTTGCCTTGCAGAGTGGTCCCAGTGGACACTTCATCGTGATGCTGGTTTGGCAACCTGTCCTCTTGCACCTGCTGCCTTCTCATTCCTCCTCTCTCGTTTCTGTAGGCTACCCTGCAGTTCTGTGTCGTGAAGCCCCTCATGGCGATCAGCACAGTCATCCTTCAGGCCTTCGGCAAGTACCAGGATGGTGACTTTGAGTAAGTTTATTTATTTAGCATGCAAGACTTGGCTGCCCCTTCTCTGCCTGGCTTTGCTTGTTGTCCGTGTGTGTGCTGAGCCATGGGAAAAGATGGGACTACGTGGTCTGATGTGCATGAGAAAAGAGGACAGAGGTAGCCCTCTTTTAGTTTCATGTTTTTCTACCTTAGTTTGTGGGGGGGAAGGGACAGGGAGGCAGGAAGGAAATGGACTCTTAGAACTCTCTGCTGACAGTGGCAAGGGGAAAAGATCATGCTGAAGTTTCAGACAGTCATATATATCTTCTCTTTTCAGTGTAACCAGTGGCTACCTCTATGTGACGATCATCTATAACATCTCTGTCAGCCTGGCACTGTATGCCCTCTTCCTTTTCTACTTTGCCACACGTGAACTGCTCAGTCCCTATAGCCCAGTCCTCAAGTTTTTCATGGTGAAGTCTGTCATCTTCCTGTCCTTCTGGCAAGGTGAGCTGCTTTTCCCTTCTCTTGGTAGGCACAAAGAGCTCTCTGCAGGGGCTCAGACACAAGAGTTGATGGAGCAGATGTTGATTAATAGACAGAATGTCTTTCTGTATTCCATTTGGTTTATAGTCATTCATTGCTTTTCTCTGGGAAACCTGTTTTGCTCATTTTAGTTTTTGTTTATATGCTCCTGAATCCTTATTATCCCTGTGTGTGCATGTGCACAAGAATATCTACATCGCAAAATCAGCTGATAGGGTGAAGAGTCCTCTGCATTCCTGAAACAATCATAAAGCACAAGCTGCCAACATTTTATCTGCATGCCGCCATTTTATTGATTAAAACGGCACATCTAAAAATTTTTAGTGCTTTTTTTGGTGCTCTGTAAATAAAATTTTAATGGTATGTCTGTGATGTATGTGAAGCAGCAAGGTGGCTGGATGAAGTGCGTGCTGCCACAGAAGCACTACCAGGGGAAGGATGTTCAGAATTCATACGCATGATGCAGAGGCAGTCGGAAAGTTGACATTCCACCTAAGCTTAGTGCTTCTGACTAATTGGCTCTAAGCATTTCCCTGTTCAATGCCCTACTTAGGTTTACTGAGTTGCACTTCAAAGACTAATTGAGTAGGAACTTAGGTGGAATTTAGGCTGTTGGAGTATGGTCCATCCTCCCTATTTACAGACAAAATAATAATCTGTCTAGTTTATCATCTTGAGGCATCTAGTCACACACTTTGTCTTCTCTGAAATTCTTTAGCCACTAAGCTATGGACAGGGAGAAACCTCTTTCTTACAGTGGTGTGTCAAAAACACTAATATGCTTAAATGGAAAGTTCTGTTACTTCAGTTTTTGCTCTAGCTAGTGGAAATGCTAATATTGCAAAATGTGGAATACATCAAAATTTTCTTAAAAAAGGATTTCTTTGATGTTTGATCTTTGTATGCTTTCAAGTCTAATCAACAAGAAAAGAGGTTTAATCCGTGAAACAGCAGCTAACGAACAAGCTCCAAGTGATGTCCAGATATTAGAAAGAGAAATTACTTGACAGTAGAATTACTTTGTTAAGGTTTAGGGCTTAACATGTTTCAGTGACCTCAGGGACGGTTAACAAAACTTGTGAAGAAGGATGTACCACAAATAGTGGACACAAAGAATGCAAAATTTACAAGCCACAAAGACATTTGGCAGAACCCCCAAGGTAAGGAAGAAATGAATAAAGACAGTTCAGCAACTGTGCTGAATCAGCTCTGACTGAGTAAAAGGTAATTCTGGCAGGGGGACATCACAGCCACTGGCCCAAGAAACCACTGACTCGAAAGGAGAGAAAGACTGAGTATGCAGCCTAATTAGCCTGAGCAGTGAGAGGATCATTAACCAATGGAAGACAGAATACTAGTTAAAAAGAGAATTAGGTAATTTTTAGCCAAGGAACATTAGTGGCTCTGTTTGCTAAAATGTATAAATAGCAAAAAGCTTTGGTAGTCATCATGCTGGCTTTGTGGATTTGCCAGCCAGCACCCCCTTCTATGCAGAATTGTAAATAAGCCAAATACCTTGACTCTTTGTGTGGATTGGCCTCTTGCACACTCTGTGAAAGAACCTATTTTGGGACAACACTGAGATCACAGGAGTGCTTACAGAAATACCTGACTCCTCTTACCCTTTTGGGCTTGATTAAGTCCTGCAGCAGTTAGTTCCACAATTTATGTGTCAGTTGAGAATAGAAGAGGATCGGTGTTTGAACATTCTTTGCTTAAATGTATTTATCTCATTTTATTCATGCTTTCTCTGTTGTACAAGTGACCATAGGTGGGTGTATGTAGCCCACTCTGTGTAGGGGTTGTGTCTAGGACATACAGCACAAACCGCTGTTTCCATTCTTAGCAGTTACTGTGAGACCATTTTTTCTGCTCATTTACATGAACTTGTTGCTTTGTTTAGGGATGCTGTTGGCCATCTTGGAAAAGTGTGGTGCCATCCCCAAAATCCACTCTGCTAATGTGTCTGTGGGTGAAGGCACAGTAGCCGCTGGGTATCAAGACTTCATCATTTGTGTGGAGATGTTCTTTGCAGCCATTGCCCTGCGCCACGCCTTCACATACAAGGTGTATGTGGACAAGAGAATTGATGCCCAAGGTAGGAAGTATGCCAGTGCAGATGGCTTGTCTCTTTAGTAGTGAGACTGGGTGGAGACTGGTCCCTCAGGCAGCCAACACATTGTGATATTACTCCCAGCCTGATAGCTTGGAAAATGCCACATCCCCTCCTGTGTGGTGTCTGAACAGATTTATTGTGCAACAGCTCTCTGGGGCAGAAACCTTGCCTGAATTGCACTGTTCCCTTTTCAGTTCCCCAGTATGCCACCCACAACAACTTGCTGCAGACCTGAGGGCTGTAAGATGTTCCATTGTTTCAGTAGAATGGGTTTGTCCTTCTTCCTGTCTCCCCAAAGGGGAACTCCATAGCTCCAGATTGTGCAACAGACTGAAGGCAGGAGGGACAGGGCCTAAAACAGGCTCTGTTTTGAGTCTGGCTTGGGAAAATGAAGCTGTGCTTTGGCAATATGTTTGTCATAGAGGAGGAGGATCTTCCTGTAACGACTTTGTGAGGCCTGGGCTACTATAAGGAAGATTCTTATTTTGGGGAAGAGGAAGATGGATGTTATCTCTGGGAAAAGGGGGTTTTGTGCCTAGTCTATGCAGTGATTTCCAAATAAAGGGATTCCTTCCTGCTGGGGGAGATCTGTGCCAAGATGTGCAGGAAGACGGCAGCCGTTGGGCAGTGTTGATGTAGATGACCCCTCCATCCCAGCCAGCCCCAGAGGTTTTGGAAGAATAGTGGTTGCAGTGGGGGGAGATGAGATCTATGAGTGATGAAAGGGTAAACTGCTGGTCAGTACAGTGGGGAATGTTTTGGTGGTGGGCTTGTTCAGTTCTTGTTATTTCCTCTTTCTCTGTCTCTGTCTCTCTCTCCCCTCTTCCTTTTATCTCTCCCTTGCTTTGGCCACTGGTCCCTGATGCAGCTGTTCCATCATATGGGCCCTACGGTAGGTACAGCATGCTTTGTGTGTTTGTCTCGGTTTTTAGCTGGGATGCTGTTCTCTCCTGATTCTCAGCCTGCCTACAGCCTGCCCTGTCCCTTGTTCCCCTTTCCTTGCAAGTCTGTACCTTGACTGCCTCACACAGCTGCTTTAGGGTTGTCTGGATTACAAGTAGTAAAACAGCCATGTGGGCATTAGCGCATAGCTTTAGGGAATTTGTGTCAGAGCTGTGGGAATCTCTCTCCAAAGAGTTGTGCAGGCTCTCAAAGGAACTGCTCTCATCCCAACCTCCCTTCACTTTTGTAATTGCCATAGAAGATCAGCCTGCTTTGGTTCTCTGGGGAGCTCACCCCCAGAACTGACGGGAGCCAGAAGCCCACACTGGAAATGAAACCTAGAAGCCATGAGTCATGGCAGCTCATAGGAGACACAGCTTCCCTCTGTGCTCAGCACTTGGGTGGTACATTCACCAGCTGCTGCCTTCTTCATAGTATCATCATGACACATGGGGTGGTTCTGCCTCTAGTACTGCCCATTTCCCTCCTTTCCTTACTTTGTGCTGCTTTTCACTCATATGATCTCTTTCCCACGGACATTTTGATACCACCTAGCAGTCCTAATTTTCAGTGAGTGAAATGGCAAATGCCCTTTCTCCAATCTTTTTACAATTTACTTAATTTTTGTCTTCTGAAGGCATTTAGAGGAGCACCTCCCTACCTGACTGTATTCATTGCAGACCCAAGCCAGCACCGGTAGTGTGTAGTGGAGGTTGTCACTATGGGTGTGCCCCATCCTCATGGTGTGTCCCCCATTTGGTGCTGTGGTGGATTCACTTGGCTCACAGTGTCTGGGTTTAGGAGCATCACTGGTAAAACTCAACACTATTTGTGTGGCATTTTCTCAGCAGCTGCTTAAGGAAGTCTGTAACGCACCTTCTGCAGGATCTAAGATTGCATGTTCCCTGTTCTTCCCTTCATGTTAAGGGGTGTGGGGAAGGCAGCAGTGTTCTTTACTTGTCCCTTCCTGTCTTACCCAACCAGGTCGCTGTGCTCCCATGAAGAGTATCTCCAGCAGCCTCAAGGAGACCATGAATCCCCATGACATTGTCCAAGATGCGATCCACAACTTCTCTCCAGCCTACCAGCAGTACACCCAGCAGTCGACACTGGAGCACGGTCCACCCTGGCGCAACGGCAGCCACGTGATCTCACGCTCCCACAGCTGCTCCGGTGCCCGCGACAACGAGAAGACCCTCTTGCTGAGCTCCGATGATGAATTCTAGGAGGGGGAACTGCCAGCACAGGCTGCCATTTTCCTTCTCCTTTTTTTTTCTTTTTTAATAATTTATTAAAGCAGAAACACACAAGTCATATCACTTCCTAGAGAGTAAAGATTGCAGAAGTGGGCACTTCTGGGCTTTTGTGGGTATGGACGTGATGAGCAATGCGGAGGTGGCGGAATGGCCAGGACTCTATGCTCGAGCCCATTCCTTACGGCAGCAATCGAATTGATTCAAGCAAAGCTTCAGGTTTTGGGGCTCTGGCTTTCCACACCTGCCCAGCTTGGTGTGGAGTGTGACTGGCTGGAGCTTGGAGTTGTAGCCAAAAATGTTTTTGGTTTTTTTTCCAACAGGACAACCTGACTGCTTTCTATTTCTTTTCCTGAATGGTTGATGTAGGCACAGTTTTCTCCCCAACTCCCCGGTACTAACATCTCTGTGATCCTTGGGAAATAGGATGGGGATGCAGCCATAAGCATTTCTGAGGACCAGACCAGAGACTGGTCTTTCTATATAGCCATTGCCTTGAGTGCTAAGTAAGAAACATCTGTCCCCACCCTCCTGAGCACCTGGTTATGAGTCCTTGAGTCACTTGAGTGAGCGAGGGGGAAAAGGACAGGGCTTTCTTCGTGTTCCTTGGCTCCCTGCATCCCCAGTTGCTATAAAAGCTTGTTGAAGCTCAGTGGGGACGGAATTACTTTTTCACAAGGGCGGAGTTTTTTAATCACCAGGTGTCCAAGCTTCCCATCTCCCTGGCGTTCCTGTGGCAGGAAGCCTGCCTGGAGCATCTGTCTCCTGCTAACAAGACTGAGGACTGGCAATGATAGATGGTGAAAGTTTGTAGAGCTCTGGCCCCTTCACCACTCTTTGGGAAGGGAAGATACGTAAACACAAAACCAGTTTTTCTTCTTGTTTCCTATCCCTCAGCATCACATCTGCCCCTCTTAGAGGTAGCTGCCAGAGCAGGTCCTGGTCTCTCACAGGTAGCTCTCCACATGCTCATCACTGCCTTTCCCTGAGCTACACAAATTTTGCCCTTAGGCTGGAATATTCAGGAAGGAATATTGCACACTCCTTTGTGTTTTATCTCTGTAGCTGTTCTGGGCCAAGCTGGAACAGACTTGAAGCCTGACATGACCTGGCTGGTCAAATTTGTCCCTTTTATTTTCTCAGGCAGCAGTTGCTGCTGCTGCACATTTCACAGGCTCTGCTGCACCTGCAGTGCAATCAAGGGTGGGTGGAACCCCATCCATGGAAGTGGGAGAAGCTTCACCTTGCTTCTGTTGGGTTTTGGATGAGCTCATGGGTATTTAGTGGAGCCTAAATAAAAGTGATTCCTCTACAAAAGTGGATGTATCCAGGGACCAGGAAATGCCTCTTGCTTGCTTAAAATTATCTAGGGGAAGAGTGGGCAGTGCACTCAAGTGCTACAGCTCTGCTGCTCCTACCCTCAAGCAGGAAGCAAAATTGAGAGATTGGAGCAAGCTACTGTGTTCAGCTGTAGTTTCTCCGTTCCTCTCCTGCTTTATGCCTTCCCTGCCAAGAGCAGATCTGTGTGATTCTGGATTGCTCCTTGTTCCTCTACTGGGAGAACTGGAGTCTGGTTTGCTGCCTGGAGTTTACCTTTCCGTTTGTTTCCTAATCCATCTGCTTGTTCATTGAGTGTCTCAGAGGTGACAGTGAGTGAAGAGCACTTCATTTATTCAGCACCTCTGCCCAAGCTGGGCAAAAGGGCTTGAAGAGAGGCAGGTTGCCTCCCTGCTGTGAGGATGAGATAGGGAAAAGCTTAAAGATAATGTCTCCTCCTGTACTGATGTTTCCGGGGGATGGTGAAGCACGTGAGAGCAACGGTACTGTTGAGGGAGCTGGAGGCAGAGTCAGTGGATCCAGCAGCTTCTCTGCTGCCAGATTTCCCCATTCACACACATCCTGCTATGCCATGCTGTTAGTTACTAATTTTCCTAAGTTTGTGACTGCTTAATTAGACATGCAAACACACTCTGCCAGGCTTTGTGTGGGCTTGGTGTAAAATTTTCTCATGCATAAGCTGCCTGGAAAGCAGAGCAGAGGGTTGAATGGACTTTCCTTCTATCTTCTATGGCTTTGATTAATAGTCCTTTAATGTGAGATACTTAGGTTGCTCTCTCTCTTAGGAAAGCGCGGCATGGGACATGATCCCATCCTCCCCTTTCTTTGCATTTGCAGGCCTTGATGATGTTCCAGTATCACTTGGTGACTGCCCCTAGTCTTTGTTGCATTTGAGTGGCTGAAATCCATGTGATTGCCCCATTGAGCATGAAGGTAGTCCAGGCTTAGAGAAGCATTTCTTAGAACTTATTTTGAAATGTCTCCTGTTTATATAAATATATATGTGTGTGTGTGTATATATATATATATATGCTGTGCAGAGGATCTGGATATTCTCAAAGCATCCTGTGTGTAATGGTTTCAAGTATAACTCTTTTGCACCAGCTGCCTTCAGAGGAGCCTGGTGAACTAGTACCCAAACAATAGCCAGCTGCCCTACTTTATAATTTTATATACATATATGTTTTTTAACACCACACCAAATCATCCATCACTGAGCTTCCTGCTCTCCCTCCTGACTGGCAAGTGCCAGAGCAAGCACTGGGTCTGAAGCTGCGTTGTGTTGGAGGAACAAATACGAGGTCCAGAGCTTGAAACCAAGAAGGCCAAGGCATCCATGGTCTTGTAGGTCTGCTCGTGGTAGCCCAGGTCCCAAGAAATGTGCCAGTTCCAGGAGTAGACCCTTGGAGCTGCTCTCTCGCCTGCTTCCGCTCTCCTTCCTTCCTTCCTTTTTTGTTTACCATGTAACATACCCATGGGATTTGTTTATTATTTTTCCATATAGAGTAGTTCTTTGTATATAAATGACTGAAAAAAGTATGATAAATAAGACAGAGTCACCTAGTTTTGTACCTATCGTGTTTAACTGATGTGAGCTCAGCGACAAGCCGCTCTCTATTTTGGTCTTTGTGACGTTATACTCTGCAGAAATGAGCAAATATGATGAGAAATAAAAAATATAGAGATAATATAGATTGTACTTAAGCTGCCTCTGTGTGGTGCTGTCTGTGTGACTTCTCTGAGTTTTTCCTCCTTGCAGGGACTGAGGCTTGGTGGCTCAGGATGTCTTGTCCTCTTCTCAGGCGGAAAGCTCTGTATGTCTGTGTAGGAGCTCATGGAGAAACATCACTGCAGCACCCTGGCCTGAGACACCACTGCTGGCCCAAGGCAGGAGTGAAACCCATGTGTCAGAAACCTGGAGTAGAGATGAATCCTTCCTTAGGTGCTCACTTGTGAAACACCAGTGGGAGAGGGGGGGCCCCAAGCAAACAGTGGCCTTAGGATTTTCTTCCATGAGCAGTGTTCGGGGCTGGGGCCATTTGCAGAGGGAATGAGAATGTCAAACCCCCAAACCTATCCTGAGTGCTGCACCTGCTGGGGACCTGGCCCACCTGAGCATTTGGAATATGCTCATCACTTTCACCTCAGCTCTGAGGAAGGGTGGCTTTTCCACACAGGGAGGAGGTCTGGCCTCATCTCCTGGTAGGGTGCCTGCCCCACTTTTTCCCCTTCTCCTGCCATCCGTGGGCAGAAGCTCACTGCTTTCCTCCTTGCTGTTCTGAAGTAAAGTGGTAAGGTCACTCAACAGGGAAATTTTTGGGCACAGGTGCCGTGACTGCACCTGCCTCTCATGCACCTGGTCCAAGGACAGCCTAGAAAGAATTTTTGTAGTGAAAAGCATTATCTTTCCCAGAAAAAGCTGATTCAGCACAGCTGAACTGCTCCTGTAAGCAAGTGCTTTCGGGGGTGGTATTCAGCATTAAGCATGCTTTTTTAGGTCTTTTCTCTCGGAGACTATAAATCTGCTTTTGTCCTAAAAAACCATGAGCTATCCCCCATCCCATCTCTTTTGGGCACATTCTTGAGCATGTCCTGCAGCAAAGCTAGAGGAAGCCAGAAATCCTGGTCTCACTCAGGCACAGCTCTGTCCCAGGTTCAAGAATGACCAAACACACTCTCGCTGTGGAAAAAAAAAAGAACTTGCTTTATTTGTAAAGTCTAATACAAAATACAGAGGAGTTGGGTAGGACACATACTGTAAGTCAGAAAATAAATAATTTTTTTTTTGCTCTATGTAAGTATAAGATAAAATGTGATTTGCATATATAAAATATAAAGTACGGCTCTGTACCAACATCCTGGCTGTGCCGAGAGGCGGAATGGCAAAGAGGACGTGAAAATAACTTATGTTCGTGCAATAAATAAACTCAAGAGGAGTTGGGGTGGGGGATGCCAACCACGGTGCCCCATCCAGGAGTGGCAGGCACCTCTACAGGGAAGAATGGAGGCTGCAGCCGAGGGCAGCTGGCGTGGCAATACCCAGGCAGGGGCAGAAAGGAGGGGCAGGGGAATCATCTACAGCAGCAGATCCCAAGATGGGTCTGCTTCCTGCTACCTCCCCTGTGCTGCCTGTATTTAGTGAACCCAGCTCTTCCCCAACCTTCCAGCCTGTTCAAGAGCCAGTTGTCCCACACCAGTGTCCAAGCTGGAGGAAAACCAAAGGGAGGAGCCTACCTGCCTGCCAGGCAGCTCCCAGGAGCAGGGATGCTCTCCACCCCTACTTTCCACCTTCTGCACCTCCGCCTCTTTCTCTGCCTCCGCATCTCTGACTCTTGAGGGCCAGGAGCACCTTTCCTTGCGCTTTGTAGGCGGTGGGACACCGGGGAGGACTTGGTGGGGCCATACAAGCTGGCCTGTGCTGAGCAAAACTGTTTATCTCTGCTCCAGCTGCTTCTGCTTCCTTCCTGCCGGTGTTGCTGCATTTCAGACACCCGGCCAGGCTGAGTGTCCCGTCAGCAGGAAGAGGCGTGAAGGATGTGCGTGATAGAGAAAGACAAAACAGCACCACTGCTTCTCCCCTTGGCAGACAACAGCCTGGGCTGACCCACTCACATTCCCCAGCTCTCCGCTGCCCAATCAGTGTTGCCTCTGGGGTCCCCCAGCACCACAAGCTGCCACAGTGCTTTCCCATTCCATTCACCCTTACCAGGCATCAACCTGCAGCCACTTCATCACCCCCTCTGACCTGCCAACTTTCCCTTGCCATCTGCATCCCCAGAGATTCCAGACATGCTGCTACCTCTCCACCTGCTCCAGCTGTGGTCCAGGTTGTGTGCTCAACACTGATACCCTTCATCATGCCTTCTTCCCCTGCTCTGCAAAACCACTCTTTTCCCTCTCTGGCACATGCTCCTGGGACTGCCTGGCCCACATTCAGCTCTCCCATGTCCTCCCCAAAAAAGAGGCACCTGGCATTTTCCTATCAGCTTGGAGCTGTGGGATGTTTCCCACTGCTGCCTGTGTGGGTTCGCTCTCTTCTGTCTGCACACCCAAGAGGGAAGGGGGCTGTGGGAGCCACCAGTGAGGTCCTGTCCTCCACCCCAGCACCCACATAGCAGCAGCCCTCCCTACCTGGGGGAGCCGGAGGTCAAGGGATGGGAGAAGGAGGATTTTGGGCACAGGTCCTGACAGGAAGGAGGTTGGGGGAGGGCTGGGAGGCAATTCAGGGGGAAGGAGCCCCGGGGAGGACTGTGTCCAGCCGGGAGACGGAGGCCAGCACTAGGAGTAGGCGGCCTGGTTGGTGCCGGACTTGACGATAGTGATGACACTGGCAGTAGCCACTTTGGCGGGGGGCCCATGAGTGGCCACGGTGCGGGCGAAGCCCTGCAGGGCCTCGTACTTGCCACGGAGGGTGTCGAGCTCCAGGCGCATGGCAGCGTTCTCCCTGGCCAGCTTGTCCACCTCCCACTCCAGCTCCATCTTCTGCTTTTGCAACTCTTCCTTCTGGCAGACGCGCTTCACCCGGCAGCTGGCAGCATAACCGCGGTTCTTCAGCGTCCGACGACGCTGCTTCAGCCTCGCTACCTCCTCCTTGGAGAGGCCCCGCAGGTGGTGGTTGAGTTCTCGCACTGACAGCCCCATCAGCTCCTCATCCGACAGTAGTGGAGTGTTCTCCCCCAGCTCCCGCTTCACCTGCCAGAGAGAGGGGTGGTTGCCTGAAACCCCCAAAACCAGTCCCCTGACTCCCAAGCTCTTGTTCCCACTGGTGCTCACCTTCAAAGCCTTGCTGGAGAGCCCGTCTGCAGCCATCCTTTCCTCACTCTGGCCCTGCTGAGCAGCCAGGAGAAAAGCTGGTTACTGCCAGCCCCGTGTCCCTCACCTCAGAACAGAGGACACCAGCCCTGCTGGTCCACTGCCCGCTGCCCACATCTCTGCCACCCCGGGCCGCATGACTCATCCCACTTTTTAAAAAAGTACATAGTAATAATATTAATAGCAAGGATGACTGCAAGCAATAATAATAAGGGGACAAGGATGGACCTCCCGCCCTCCTTCATCCCATCACGAGACGCCTGGGATGCTGCTCTGCTCAGGGGACCCAAAACGCCCCAGCCGCCTGCTGGGAAGCCAAGCCCTCCCCGCTGGGAGGAAACACAGGCGAGATCCGCCCGAAGCTGAAGGGAAAGTAAAAGCAGCAGCCCCACGGAGTGACATCGTGGCGAAGTCACCCAGCCGGGACCCGTGCGGACGTGCCGCCCCACCGCACGGCGAGAGCACCGCGGGTGCCGGCGCAAGGGTCGGGTGTCCCTAGGCTTCGGGGGCGAAGGGTCGCGCCCGTGCACCGAGGGAGGGTGAAAAGTGGCCGCCCCGTGATTCAGCAGCCCAGGGGGAAAGGTCACGGAAGCGGTGTCTGCCCCTCGCCGGTGGCCGGTCCCTCCCCGTCCCTGGGTTCGGAGAGTGAGGAGGGGTCCGGGACCCCGGACTGCAACCCAGCAGCCTCTCCCCACCTCGGGGAGCCCCGTTCTCGCTAGGAGAGCCCTCGGAGGGACGAGGAGGACCGGGACGGGGCCGAGAGCGCCCCGAGAGGAATGAGGGACTGAAGGGGGGCGGCGGGAAAGGTGGAGCCGGGGCGGCTGGAAGCTGATGCAATCCGGGCCGGGGATTCGCCACCGGCGCCGGAGGAGCTGCGGCGGATCCCTCCAGGGCGGTGGCCGGGAATTGGGAGGGAAGAGCGGCCGGCTCCGAGCGCGGCCGGCCGGCCGGTTCCCCCCGTCCCGTTCCCTCCCAGCCCTAGTCCCGGTCCCGATCCCCGCTTTCGGCGGCGGCAAAGAGGCCTCCAGCCGGTGCCGGACCCCGCCGCCCCCCTCTCGCGGCCGGCCCGCGGGGTGCGAAGCCGAGGCGGGAGCGGAGGGGCCGCTCCGGCCGGCNGTCCGGGCGTCGGGCGGCGCCTCCAGCCCCGCTCCCCGCGATTACTCACCCGCGGATTCTTTTCATTCATAAAAACACAGTCATGCGGTGACGTCACCCTCGCCGCGCCCCCTCGCCGCCGCTGCCGCGCGGGGCGCCCGCTGCCCTTAAAGCGCCCCGCGGTGCCAGCCCTGCTCGCGCGCTGTCAGCGCACACTGCACACCGCGGTGGGAATGCAGCCGCACTCCAGCAGCGCTGGTTCTAACTCGAATCCAGGGATGCCGCACGGCCGACGAACGGCCTGCCGGGAGCACAACGCCCCGGCGAAAAGGGTCACTACCGCTTTAAGAAGGGTGGCCCCACCCCTGTCGCCCCGCCCCCACAAAGATGGCGCCTCCCGCCCTTCCGCCCTCCTCCCCGGCAGGCGGCGGGCGCGGCGCTAATCCCGCCCCCTTGGACCCGCCTCGGAAGTGGCGCCGCTGATTGGTCCGTCCGGGGGGCGGTGCCGGCGATTGGCGGGCGGTGCGCGGGGGGTGGTGCGCGGGGGGCGCTGGGGGCCCGTCGTGCTTTGCCCGGCGCCATCCCCGGATCCGCCCGCGTCCCCGTTCTCGGCCCCGCCGCGTCTCCCGGCCGCGCTCCCCCTGCCGGGTCACTCTGCGCGGAACGGCAGCGGCCGCGCGGAGCTGCCTGAGGCTGTGGGAAGATGCAGTTCTTTGGGCGACTGGTGGATACCTTCAGCAGCGTCACGCAGATATTCTCCAACCCGTACCGCGTGAGGGAGGTGCCGGCCGCCGAGTACGGTGGTCACGTCTGCCAGCGGGAGGAGGGCAGGGTGGCCCTCTACAAGAACAGCGTCGCTCGCTCCTGGGACTGCCTGCTGGTAAACCCCCAGAGCCCGCAGGTCGCGTTCCGGTGAGTGACAGACCTTTAGCCATCCCTGATGCCGTGGGAAACCAAAGACCCCAAATTGCTCGTGTGGGGGCGGCTTCAAGGGTGTGGGGTGATGTGTTGAAGCAGCAGGTGGGCTGGGAGGGGTGGAAGACCCATTCGTGTGCTGGTGGAGAAGTTGCCGTCAAAACAGCTCGTGGAAACAGCACAAGGTCCAAACATTGTGACTGTAGGCAGCTGTGATATAGTTCAGGGCATCCATAGGTGCACGTGCATTTCTGCTCGTTCCTGTTGCTGGTTCAGCATCTGAAGGATACTTCCGAGCAAAACCTAACATTGTTCAGGAAGGGAGATGCTCTCTGCCAGTGGAGTAGTCTCCCTGCTTCCCTTGAAACAAGGATGACACTGGTTGAAAAAGAAAAGTTCCCAGCACTGCTGTTTGGAAAAGAGCTGTTTCCCTCAGATACATGGGATTTGGGTTATTCCTTTACGCAGGATGAACCCTGTGCTTGCCTTTCCTCCAGGCTCTTCCAGCTGGACAACGAAGCAGACGCCCTGGTGTATTTTGAGCAATATGCCCGGCAGCTGCGCCCTTTCTACGAGAGCTCGTGCCAGTCCTTGTCCGTGGAGGAGCTCCAGCAGCTCAGTGACTGCCTCCGCAGCCACCCCAGCTGGTCCTCGGCACACATTGCTGTGGAGTTTGGCCGCAGGGAGAGCTTCCGGCACAACCATGTCCTGAGGCAAGGAGCGGGGGTCTTCAGGGGGTCGGTGCTCAGAAGGGGCTTGGGAGGGCAGGCTGAGCTGTATTAGAGTATCCCTTCTTCGCTGTGGGAGCTGGTTGGTGGGTTTCAGCCTGCTGCTGCAGAGCCTGGAGCTCTTGTGTTTGAGGTAAAGGATCGAAGTGTCCTGCTAGAGACACGGGTTAGGTTATTGCAACCCTTGTGGAGCTGATTTTTGGAGAGGGTGTAGCTGACTTTGTAAGCCACAAGAGCGGAGGTACAGTAGGACTGTCTGGAAACAGTTTTTGGCCACAAGCCCTTGCTTTCTTTTCATGGGGAAATTCTGTCTGATTTAACCCTAGCCAGCAGGCAAGCCCCACGCAGCCACTCCTCACTCCCCCACCAGCAGGAGCAGGGAGAGGATTGAAAGGGCAAAATGTAGAAAACTTGTGGGTTGAGGTAAAGACAGAGAAAGCAAAAGCCATGCACACAAACAAAGTAAAACAAGGAATTGAATCACTGCTTCCCATGGGGAGGCAGGTGTTCAGGCACCTCCAGGCTCCATCACGCATTGTGGTTTTTTGGGAAGACAAACACCATCACTCCAAATGTCCCCCCTGCCTCCTTCTTCCCTCAGTTGTATATACTGAGCATGATGTCATATGGTCTGGAATATCCCTTTGGTCAGTTTGGGGTCACCTGTCCCAGCTGTGTCTCCTCCCAGCCTCCCTTGCACCCCTTGCCTCCTCATCAGTGATCAGTATGAAAAGCAGAGAAGGCCTTGGCTCTGTGTAAGCCCTGCTTAGCAATAACAAAAACATCTCTATGCCAACAATGCTGTATTCAGCATGAATCCAAAACACAGCCCCATACCAGCCACTGTGAAGAAAGTTAACTGTACCCCAGCCAAAACCAGCACAAGTTTACTGAGGATAGGGAAGACTGGTGAGGAGTTAGGGGACTGGAGGGCAGATGGCAGCACGATCGCCAGGTTGCTGACTGTAACCTGTCTCCTGCCTTCCTTTGGGCAGAGCGAGCTGATCCCATATGGAGGGCAGAAGAGGGAGCAACATGTCAGGGACAGAGCCCAGAGCAGGGCTACTTGATGGCCCTTTCCTGTGCTCCTTCCCTGGCAGGAGGCCAGGCTTTCCTGAACCTCATGGTTCACACCAGATGGGGCAGATGTGGAAGGTACCTCTGTATCAGCTCCTGGAGCAGCTGCATGCCCTCCTCCTCCCCGTGGCCGTTTCTGGGCCTCACACTGAGTCCTCTCTTGCAGCTGCGTGAACAGCACGGACAGTGAGGATGGCTGCACCCCACTGCACCTGGCGTGCCGCAAGGGGGACATGGAGTGCCTGCTGGAGCTGCTGGAGGCCCACGCACGGGTGGACATCACCGACATGAATGGGGAGACTGTTTTCCACTACGCTGTGCGAGGGAACAACCCCCAGATCATTGAGGTGGGAGTGACATCTAGTCTGGGAGAAAGTGGGACCAGAACGGGTCTTCTCTGTGCTGTGATAGAGATGGGAAAACAGCTGCAGACAGGGGAAGAGAAAGTCAGTTCCCTCTGTTAACACTTGAGCCTGATTTCAGCCTCTTATATCTGCTTTTTACTGTTGCTGTTTCCCATATTCAGAGTGCAGATTCCACCCTGCACTAGAACAAGGATGTTAAGCAAGATTCCTCAGAAAGTATCCTTCACTGCTATTTGCATCAGGCCTTCATCCTGCTTTTCCTCAGGCCCATGGCTGTCTCTTCCCTCTGTCCTGTGAGCAGGGTGTTTGTTTTTGGGCAGAGTGCTCCTCTAGGGAAGTGTGTGTTCAGGCTGCCTTGGGGGGTTGTGTGTTGCCCACAGGCTGAAGGACATTTTGGAGCTGCCTTGGGCTTCTCCTTAGCTGCAGGACCTGCTGTTTGAACTGAGTGGCCTTCATGGGGGACAGTGATCAGAGCCTTGAGGCAGAGTCTAGAGTCATAGATGTTCTTGTTTGCTGAGAAGTGCTGGGCAGAGTGACGGGGTTTGTAAGGGCATGGATGACCTTGCACACAGCTCCTCAAGACTTGGTGTGAGCCTGAGACTGACTCTTCCCCATGGCTGCAACCCCCACGTTTGCCCAATACCTGTTGTGACAGCTCTCCCTCTGCCTACCAGTCTGTGTTGGAATTTCCTAACGCATGATCAGGTAGGGAGGAGGATCAGGGCTTGTAGAGTGGGCAGTTAGGAACTTTATATTAAAGATTATATAATCTTTAATATAAAGATTATATAAAGCTCTTCTTTATTTCTCTGCTGGCATCAGCTTGGCTTATTGTCTGATCTGTCTTGTGCTTGTTTCTTTTCTCTGTTGATTCCTTGCTAAACCAAAGAAAAGAAATTAAATTCTCACTTCTCATGTGTGCACTAGGGCCTGCAGGGTTTCCCCACTGTGGCAGTGGGATATTTTTGTGCAACAGTTTACAGGGAGCAGGGATGGAGAGGACAGGCTGTGGCATTGTGAGGGGTCCAGTGCTCCAGAGTCTGTCCTCGGAGCTCAGGAAGAGAGACAGTGCTCTTCCATGTTTGTCTGTCTGTTTATGTATGTACTGTGTCCTCCTTCCAGCTCCTGGGCAGAACCCCAACTACTGGCTTGGACCATCTGAGCCACGAAGGGCTGACAGCTCTGCACCTGGCATGCCAGCTGGGCAAGGAGGACATGGTTCGGTCCCTGCTGAAGTGCTGTGCCAGCTGCAGCGTCGTGGGCAAGCTGGGCTACCCCATCCACACAGCACTGAAGTTCTCCCAGAAGGGGTATGGAGTCTCCCCTCTGCTCTGGGGTCCCGTGTGCTTGCTCAGAATTGTCCAGGGCTGTGCTCAGTAGGACAGGCCTCATATGTAGTCATTGGCAAAAGAACAGGGAGGTGCTGGTATGGGAAAGGAAGAAATGCTTTCAGAATAAAACCTTTTTTTTTTCCTTGAATTAATACATTATTCAGTATCAGACATCAGGAGAAAGACACAGATTTAAAAAGATACGTTTGTGAAACACTTTTTCTCAGAATGAGCTGTAGGAAGATCTCTTGTGCAGGATTTGTTTGATGGTAGTGGAGAGGGCATGCTTATTTCATGAGTCTACCTACCCTGTTTTCTAGGCACTGCATATTGGTCTGTTCACAACAGGTGCAGTTTTTCACTCATAGGGAAGTACACAGATTCTTAATTTCAGCAAGTATTTAACTATTTATAGTTCTATCCCCATGTTTCCATGGAAAGAGAGCAGAAGAATTTAGCTTCTCAGGTTTGGAGAGTTTTCAGAAACGCCGTATTTCTGTATTAGAGAAGCACCCAGATGTATTGCCACAACTTGTAATTGGGAAGAGATTCTCCTGTTCCAAACACTGTTTGGCTTGCATGCTTCCTGTTGTGCCCACACTTTCTACGAAGAGCAAAACAAAAGTGCAGCTGAGGAACTCACAGGTGTTGCAGAGACCCTGCTGCTACTGCAGGGTTTCCTGTTTTTCCTCTGGGCAGAAGGCAGGTGGTCATGTGAGTGGAGGTCTTGAATCAAGATAGCAGCCACCCATCCTGTCATCTCACTGTCTTTCTCAGGTGTGCCCAGGCCATCCTCGAGGCAGATGCCAGTCAGGTTTGCTCCAAGGACCCACGCTATGAAGCCACTCCACTGCACTGGGCAAAGAAGGCAGAGGTAAATGGAACCAATCCGTGGGAAGGGCCTCTGCTGCTACCCAGCACTCCATTAATTTCTCCTGTGGGTAGCCTGTTCCATTCTGAGTGCATGTGCAGAGCCCTGGGAGTGTCAGAGCTCAGCCAGCAGCTCAGTGTTTGATTCTCTTTGCACTGTGCCAGTCCGTGCTGTTTGCCACAGGGAATAGAGCAGCAGAGCCTTGCAGTGAAATAAACTGATGGGCTCATCCCTAGTGTTTCATCCATGACTGTGAAACTTGTCCCTTTTCCCTTTTGTTGAGGAAATTGCGGCACTGTCCCTGAAGCACAGTTGCCCCTGGAGGGAGCTCTCTTCTCATTACCTTTCAGTTTCCTGGGAGCAAACAGATCAATGCCTTAAAAACTGCAGGGGAAGTGTGAGGTAGGCACAGAGTAGTGGCATGTGGGTGAAAGTCGATTTCCTGCCAGAGCTGGGCAGGATGGTGATATGCCATGCTGGAACACCTGAATGATGCTCGTTGCAAGCAGAGGGCATTCCTATAGCAGGGCTCTTTTCCCTCCTACAGTATCCCATTCCTCTCAGAAATGTCCTGTGGAGTTTCAGAGCAGACCTAAATTTGCTTGGCTTATAAAGAGAAGCTCAGAAGGCAAAATTTTTCTTTTCAGTCTGCAAGGATCCTGGCCTGAGTAGGAACTGTTTTTTTTCTCCATTGATCTCAGCCAGTCATTATAGTTGTGTATCAATCCCAAAGCATCCAGAATCTCTAGCCAGATTGTGTAGCCACCAACTAGTTCTGTGGTAAAAGAGAGAGAAACCCCAGTGCTTGGAACAATTCAGCTTGTATCTGCCAGCCAACTGTATTCAGGCTAAGGCTCCCTCCCCTCCTCTTCCCTTGTTTGGCCTGCCATGAGACCTGGATGGTTTGAGTGTGCAGCTGGTAGTCCTCACGGTTACTTTATCTCTTCTTGACGTGGCCCCTGCCTGCTTGGGCACAGATGACGCGGCTGCTGCTTGAGTATGGCTCCGAGGTGAACATGAGCAGCCGCACGGCCGACATGGCTCTGCACATTGCAGTCCAGCGGGGCCGCCTGGACTGTGCCATGGTCCTGCTGACGCACGGCGCCCACACCAACGCCCGGGGACAGGATGGCAACACCCCGCTGCACCTGGCCATGAAGGTGAGTTTTCTGCAGAGACTGCTGGGAAGCAGACGCGATTTTCTTGAACAGTTGAGACAGAGACAGAGTCCTTTGAAATTCTGGCTATTTCATGTGGTGTTCCCTTGTGGGTGCTTTGGCTAATGAAAAGAGGAGCAAAGGAATGAGAAACTATGTAGCAGCTCTTGACTGAGCTTTCTCTTGTTCCCTAGCATGACCACCTGGATATGATCAAAGCGATCATCGTGTTTGGAGGAGATGTCGAGATCCCCAATGATTTTGGGGAGACACCAGGGCTGTTGGCAGCCAGGAGCAGCAAAGGTGAGGGAGCATGTCAGCAGCCCTACAGGGTGAGCCCAGCATCCTGGCTCCCCTTGGTGGCCAAAACAGTGTCTTGGTGTGAGCTGAAAACATGCCATACATGGGTGATGCTTCTCCAACATGCTTTCCCAGCTTCTAGTTGCTCACATAGTAGGCACTTACTTTGCTACCAGCATAGGCTTTGTATTAATAGCCCTTGATTAATTTCTCTTCTGTGACACACAGATGCAGGAGGAAAAGCTGGCACGCACTCCCCCTCTTTCAGGTCACCATGTCAGGCACTGCAGGCTCACAGCAGGATGATGTAGCGCTGCTGAACCACCCAGACACAGGCAGACATGGGCAGTTCTTCAGGGGCAAAAAGTGCGCACACCCTTGAAGCTGCACAGCAGTGGATACTCCTGCAATGCACAGGTCCTGCTGCCTGGTGTTTGGGATGAGAAACTCGGGACGTGTTTTGCCCTTCCCCAGGTCATCCCAGAGGCTTTCTGAGGGTCACACCTGCTGTGAGTTCGGCAGAGCATGTTCCCCCGTGGTGTGCGCATGCACTGATTCTCTTTCTGATCTGTAACTTCCCCTTCGTCACCTAAGGTGCAAACCGGAAAGTGCTCTTAGACCTGCTGCAAACTGTAGGGACCGAACGCTGCCACCCACCACCCAACCCTGACTCCCCAAGCCTGGCACCATCTGCCGCCTCCTTCCTGGAAGGCCAGCCTTCCTCGCGGAGCAACCTCAACAGCTTAGGTAAAGCCCTCCCTGGCCCTCCCTCACTCTTCTCCCTTCTTGATTTGCAGTACTGTCTCAGACCTCTTCTTCAGATGGGCTGTGCTCTGGGAACCGTCAAAGCTCTCAGTATCTAGTGACTCTGTGGTGACTCTGTCCTCATTCATCTGTTGTAGAATCCCATCTCTTTTCTCTGCTTTTCCTGTGTGTGTAATCTGAACTCTTGTATTTAAAACATTTGTTTTATAAACCTGACAAAACGTAGCTCTGTAAAAAGAACTGATTCCCTCACCTTTCTGGAAGAGGGGACACTTAGTTGCCTGCATGTACTTTATCCACTGGGTCATGTATAGAAGGGAAGGTACTTGCTGGTCTGCCTTGAAGACTTCCCAGTGTTGTGCTGGGCACAAGGAGATTTAGAAGTGTCACTTATTCAGATGCTGGAGGCCCGCAGCTGGGAGAGGGAAAGGGTGAAGCCTGAGGATAAGCAACTTTGATCATGGGGTTTGTTATGCATAGGAGAAGCCTACCTTAGGGCATATGATTGTGTTGAATCTTGTGCTCTATGCTGCCCAGACTCTGTGAATAAGCACATGGGTCTGTTCTAAATGATGGGCTTTCTGCCTTCAGAGAGCTCCAGAGCTCAGGCAGAGGCAACAAGAGGGATTGTGGACTAGGCAGTGGGGGAGTTGACTTGGAGGGTCATGAGAAGAGCATGCAGGCAGCTGACATCTGCTTGTGGACCACTTCCCATCTCAGGTTGGAGGTTTTCTTTGCAAAGACTCTCCTGTGGGGCTAGAGGACAATCGTGAATGTGTCTGTGTCACCACAAATCTCACTGGCTGCTGACATCAGGACTTCCTTCTCACCATAGCCCGGTGAAGGCAGCCTGTGCCCACTTTCAGCTCTGATGCAGTAACAGAGCAAAACCCTTTTTTGTTGTGGATTCTGGCCCTTGAATAAACTCCTCACAGCATTCATTGTCATCCACAGCCACCTTCTGGCCTGGATGCTGGTCGGAGTATCTAACTTCTCTCCCCCTGTCTTTCTTTTGGTTTCACAGGCTGGCTTCCCACCTAGCCTGGATTGGTGCCCCGCACCCAGGGTGGCCTGGGTGAACATCAGCTGAGGGGTAATGACAAGTCACCATGTCCCCACAGCTCTCCTGCGTAGGTTACTTCGAGGAGTAGATTTAGGTTTTATCTTAACAGCTTGCAGTAAACTGCGTAGTGGGCACGCTGCTGGGCTCTGCCTTCTCTCACCCACTGTGCGCATCATCTGCTTCTCCAAATCCTGTCTTTGCCAGTGCATCTCCAGCTGCGTGCTCTAAAGGATGGTGTTGCTGTCCTTTGGTGCAGAGTTAAATTTGGGGAGTACCTGTTGGCTGTGGGAAAGATGGCTTGTGTCTCCTGCAGGGACCTCTCTTCAATGGGGAAGGGAGATGGATATTCTCTCTGTGTTTGTGGTGGAAATCAGTTACCACACTGGTGACCTCTAATTTGTCTTTTTTTCCTTTTGCATGTTCATGGCCCTCTAGGGTACAAGGACCTTCTCTATGTTTCCACAACGCTCGGGCAGTTGTTGAAGGCACCAGATGTTGTTGACATGCCCATTGAGGCTAGAAGAAAGTAAGTGAGGATCAACTTCTGTCCAGGCTCCTGTACAACTTGAAGGTGAAATCCGTGTGTGAATTCTCCCCTCCCACACCCATGGGAATGGCATCCTCAGAGCTGACATTATTTCATGTCCATCAACATTGCAGTGTTTGCTAGCATCTTTTGAGAAATCTCTGTTTCCACAAATGGCCCCTGCCTGGAGCTGCAGTGTAGCCTGAGCTCAGAAGGTGAAACCCTGCTCTATCCCTCCTCTGTGCTACTGGGCACCCAGCACTGTTTTGGCTTTGTGATTTCCCCATCTCCACACACTGCCCTGATGTTCACTCAACTCCTCTGCACTGTCTTGGCAGTGCCTGCACCTCGCCTTGTGTGGAGTGGAGGAGGAGTTGGCACTGAAGTGCTGCTGGCAGCATTTAGATGTCTGTTTTTTAATTTATAACACAACACCCATTACTGTGTAGTAAGGGACTTGGGTGTGGTTTTGGCTGGTGTCTCTCTCTGGTGTAAAGATTAGAGATGGCTATGCAAGAGCAAAGGATGTTGCACCAGCTCTGACAAGACTTACTTGCACCTGAGAAGGCACTGCTAGATTGATTTATTCACTGATTATACTGTCTCCAGCAATCTACTTACTGGCATAGCTTCCTGTCCTCAGGGCCATGTTCCCACAGAGTGCTCTGTGATTCATAATCTGTCCCACAGCTCCCAGTCATCTGTGTCTGTCTCTCTCCAGTCAGGACCGGCTCCTGTGCTTGGATGGAGGGGGCATCCGAGGCCTTGTGCTCATCCAGCTTCTCCTGGCTATTGAAAAGGCTGCAGGCCGTCCCATTCGTGAGATTTTTGACTGGATCGCAGGGACCAGCACTGGAGGGATCTTGGCACTGGCTATTGTACATGGTAAGGATGTAATGGGTCCCTTCTCGCTCTGGTGGGCTCGAGTGTTCCTCTTGGGGGGGTCAGATGTGTGGTGGGAGCTGTCTCTCTGAGTCCCGACTGAGGACTTTTCTGCCTGCCAAAGGAGGGAAGGGATGTTCCTTAATGAAGGAAAACCTAGACCTGGCTTTGCACTTACTTCTTGTGTCAGCTGGCTTTGAGCAGCTTCCTGAGTTTTGGGGAGTTCATGGTGGCAGAGTTCAATGTTCTGTTTTTCCTGTGCTCTCCACAGAGGCCTTAGAGCAAGGTGATACATTCTGGCAATGGGAAACTGCTCCAAGCTTGCTCTTCCTCTGTAATCCTTCCCAGTCATGCTGCTGAGACCCAAGCAGATGACAGGCAGCTTGGGAAGGGAATAGGATTGGGAGTGATGCCTACCATCTCCCACATGTCCTGGGAAGTCCTTGCTCTGATGTGCTGTTTGTTCTGCCTGCCTTTCCTCCCACCCTCTACTCCTGCCAACACTGTTGCCCATCTCAGGGAAGTCCATGGACTACATGCGCTGCCTGTACTTCCGCATGAAGGACATGGTGTTCCGGGGGTCTCGGCCTTACGAGTCGGAGCCCCTGGATGAGTTCTTGAAGAAGGAATTTGGGGAAAACACCAAAATGACAGATGTCCGAAAACCCAAGTAAGTCCTGCCTCGGGCTGTGCTGGTTGATGCTGTCCCACATGTGCTCTAGACCTGTCTTAGCAGAGATGCTCAGCCTTTCCTTAGAGCAGATCTGGAGGAGTGTGATGTGCAGACTTGAAACCATAAGTATTTTTTTTCCATTTTGCTCTTAATCTCTCATGTCTTCTTCCCCAGGGTTATAGTGACAGGGACATTGTGTGACCGACAGCCAGCTGAGCTCCACCTTTTTCGGAATTACCCTGTACCAGAGACAAAACACTCCACTGAATACAAGACAACCGCATCTTTCAAACCACTCACTCGGCCAGAAGGTAAATGATGGTACATGGAAGTCCAGCTGGTTGTTTGGGGAAGTTTCATCCCTCAGAGACAGACTTGATGTTCTTCCTCCCATAGCTCTAAAAATCAGGGTGTCCCAGCAACGGCTCATCCCTGGTCTTAACTTGTAAGCAGGTCCTAGTGATGGTTCCCATTTCTCCTCTCTCCTCCTCCCTTGGCTTCTCTTGTACCAGGAACAGGGGCTGGCTAGCAAGGTTCGTGAGGAAGGGGTCTGCTAGAGTAGTCCTGCATACAGTCAGTGCCTTTCCCCGGGCTCTCACAGAAAAACATGGAAAAGCCACGTAATCAAAGTGTGCAGCCCCCTCCAGCTTGCTGCCTTGTCTGGCACACATAACTGGTTTACTATCAAAATAGCAGCAAGGAAATGGAGAGTGAATTTCACCCAGGATATGTAGAAAAAGGTGAGAACATATTTTAAAACCCCGCAGAGTCATCCTGTGCATCCAAGCAGAAGCCCTACTGTTGGGAGAAAGAGGCACAACCACGTAGGACAGGGTTTCCTGGGATTGCCATCCACCCTGATTTGTGTTGGTGGAGTTGGGGTACTTTTTGTGCACAGCAGAGTTGCTGCAAGAGGCCTTTTCCTTTCTGCCCCCACAGAGCAGCTCGTGTGGCGCGCTGCCCGCTGCAGTGGTGCAGCTCCCACTTATTTCCGACCCATCGGCCGCTTCCTGGATGGAGGGCTGCTGGCCAACAACCCGACCCTTGACGCCATGGCAGAGATCCATGAGTACAACAAGACTCTGATCAAAAAGGTGAGGGAAATCCTAGCCTTGACTGGTAGCTGAAGTTTTTTGTCCCCACTGAGCCTCTCTTGAAGAGGAAACAGGTTTGAGAGTGGATGCATCTTAGTGGATAAACAAGTTAGTGCAGTGCCCTAAAAGGGAGTGTATGGAGGGAATACGTGTTGGGAATACTGGCTGGGAGGTGAGGTACCTTTTCTAAAAAGGATGTGAGGGGGGAGACAGTCTCATCAGCCTCTCCTTGCTACTTTGAACAAGAATGATTCAGTTGATGGTTGTATGTGGCCCTTGACATGGCTCTGCAGGGCCTACTTCTGCCCAAAAATAAGTGAATAAGACAAGCATAGGGTACTCTGCAAGGCTGAAGAGTGAATGCCTTCTGTGGTAGGGCAAGTTCTTCAAAAAGATGTATAACCAGTGGCAGCTATTGCTCCCTGTAGCTGAAAGGGGAGATGTGTTGCCAAAATGACTGAAGAGTTGGACTGTTTCATGGTCGTCTGGTCCTAGGACTCATCTCCAGGGTGATCCCATGGGTTTGGGTGTGGTCAGGGGAGAAGGGACAGAACAGTGCAACTGTTTAAGTCCTGTGGATTACAGTTTTCTCAGCAGGCCATACTTAGGGGGGAGGATGGGGAGAGAAAAGGCTGCCAAGCCTTTTGCCATGGCTTTTAGAGCTTCCCCAGGAAGCTGCTGTGAAAGACATGCTCCACTTTCAGTGTTGGTCCTTGCAAACAGATCTTTTGCTTGCCCTCAGGGTCGGAAGCAGGAAGTAAGAAAATTGGGGTTGGTGGTCTCCCTGGGGACAGGGAAGCCTCCGCAGGTCCCAGTGAGCTCTGTGGATGTTTTCCGCCCCTCAAACCCTTGGGAGCTGGCGAAGACCGTCTTCGGGGCCAGGGAGCTTGGCAAGATGGTGGTGGATTGTGTGAGTACTGGGAGGAGGGGATGGCAAAAGACCCCTGGGGTTGCTTGCAGGGAGGGAGAAAAGGTTTCCTGTTTCCAGCTTCCTCCTTTTGGAAGTAAATTTTATTTTCTTGGAACTGCTCTGACCATGGATGTAGTGGGTAACTTAAGAATTGTGGGAGCACAGCAGGCCTGAAGACTTGTCTGATTCTTTGGGGTTTTGAGTGCCCCAAAGGGACACTCATCCCCAAGGGATAGGCTTGCAGCTGAACGGAGCTAAAGACAGGATGGTGGTCACTGACTCTTAGGAACATTTGCAGGTATGAGTTTGTGAAACTCGGTATCTCTCCAGGAAGCATTGTTTATCATCTGAGCAACCTGGGCCAAAAAAAAAAAAAAAAAATTACTCATGCCTCAGAAAACAGCAATTCATTTTTATCTAGGAAAGCTTTGTTTTCCCCACTGGGGAAATCAGTAAATACTAGAGAAGTGGGGGAGTCACTAATAAAAAACAGTAGTTGACAGCTGTGATTAGGAGTGTGTAATAAGCATATGCATTTATGTGCTTCAGGAAGAAGATCATTAAATGTTGTACACAAAAACACTCTAAATGGATGAAAGCCAGAAAGATCAGAACTGAAATTCTGTCTGTAATCTTAATTCTATTGCTTTATCTCCTTTTTAGCTTTCTGAAGTGAGAAAATGCCCACAGCCCCTCTCCTTCCCATCTTTTATCTCAGGTCTCCCAGGGAAGCTGTCCCAGGATAGCGCAGTAAGCCTGAAGTAATCATAGGCTCTGCTGTACAGGGCTTAGACAGAATGGATACAGATGAAATCCCAAGGAGGCTGTCATTCAGATCATCCTGGGAGTTTCCTTGAGGCAATCCACTCTGTGCTGTGATGTGTGAAAGGTCTGTAGGGTGCAATTCTTGTGTCCCAAGGATCAGGAGCACTCTTCTTATGTTAAAAAGAAAAAGAAAAGCCACTCCTCCCACTCTTGGTGGTGAGCAGTGCTATCCAGGATGCACTTGCACCTGGTTTCTGTTCTCCCTCTGTGGCTTGTTCAGTTGGACTTGGTGCCAGGGAAGCCTCTTACAGGCAGGGGAAGAGCAGGCAGGCTGTAACTGTGGGCCTGTTTCTCCTGCAGTGCACTGACGCAGATGGCCCAGCTGTTGACCGTGCCAGGGCCTGGTGTGAGATGACGGATGTCCCGTATTTCCGGTAGGAGCTTCCTTTCCGCTCTCTTGCACAGACCTATTTTTATCCCTCTCACTTCAGACCTGGCTGTGGCGTGCGTCATCCCAAATGGCATCCTCTCCAGAGGCACGCCTGCCCAGACCGATCCCCGGCCCCCTGCGCACGCCTCAGGGACATAACGGAAGGTGCCCTGGCCCTCCACGTGAGCTGAGACACCCAGCACACCTGGTGTGGGCCAGTCAGGGGAGGCTCAGGGGTGTTGTCTTGCACGGTCCTTTGGGATGTTCATCCTGCCCTGTTCCACCCTGCACAACCTGTTCTGGACTTGTCCCTCATGTACTGCAGCTGCTTCACTGTGGCTCAGCCTTGAGTGTGGCTGGGCCCTGAAGGAGAGGGCAGGCTGCTGCTCTGCAAGCCTGAGAGATTGAGGGCCAGTGAGCACCCCGGAGGTGGGAGCCACTGGATGGAAGTGTCCGGCTTGGAGGCTTGTGCCTGGTCACCTCCGTGTCTGTGCCCAGCTGGTGATGCTGTCTCACTGTCCACAGGCTCAGCCCTCAGCTGCACACGGAGGTGGGGCTGGACGAGGTGAACGACACGGTGCTGGTGAACGCTCTCTGGGACACGCAGCTCTACATATACCAGCAGAGAGAGCAGTTCGAGCAGCTGGTGCAACATCTCTGCCGATGACTGACCTGGAGGCTCCCATCCTGCATTCCGAAGGCAAGGAGCCACAGACACTGAAATGGGTCAGATTTGCCCTTGAACCAAGGTGTTGAGGTGGGGGAGAGACTAGTAATAATAATCAAGGGGAATTAATATTTAATAGACAACAGTGCACATACATGTATATTCCCAGACACAGAATGTATGAAATGTATGACAGCTGTGAAATGCTTTGTGCTGTGACCCCATCTCTGCTGCTGTGCGTGGTTTTGCTGCCCTGCTCTCTGACTCAGAATTCAGAGCCCTCACCTACTTGTCTTGAGATGTAGCAGCTGGAATGTCTCCTGTCTGTGCAGTACCTCCACTGACAAAGCACCGTGCACCTTCCCACGTTACAGAGCGGGCCTAGGCCTGATAAAGCTTCAGGGATTGCTTGGCCCACTAGGCCCAAGATATTTCAGTGTATGGTATGTGAAAAAGGGCATATGCACTTGTGCATTTTCCCCTTAACACACCCAGTTTGAAGGGAAGCAGAAATGCTGCAACTTTTTGCAGTAGATACAATGCAGAATGTTGCAACTGGCCTTGGGAGAAGGGGGAGCCTTTCTTGAGACTGTTGTCTTCTGCAGCAGCTTCTCCTTTCCCTTCTGAGGTGGGCAGGCAACACAGGTACTGACAGTGCCTGGGGAGGGAGCAGACTCGCCCACCCAGAACTTTATTGTGCCACTGATTTGCTGTGCTACTCTTTGCTCAGGGGCTGAGATGTGAGAGCCTGTCTTTACTCACAGCAAGCTCAGTGGAAGGGACAAGAGCCTTGGCTTCGTAGAGAGATCATTTGTCTTTATTCTTAAAATGAAACTGAAATGCTCTGAGATCAGTTCCCACCAAAGAAGCTAACCCTTTGACAATTTGGATTTACTTTTTTATTACAACTGGAAATCCTGCTGTGATTGCTACACCACTCATTGTTTCTGCAGTAATTTTTGCATATTTATAAATAATTTATGTGTCTGTTTGGAGGTGTTTTGAGGACCCAAAAAACTGAATTTTTAATGGTTTTCTTTTGAGTGAATGGACTGCTGTTGCCTGTTTCTGTGAGAAACTAACATGTCCTAAAATAAAGAGGGATTTGCATTTGGTTCCAGTGTCATGCAGTCCATGGTAGTCTTTTCTTTCTCTCCATCCTTCAAGTTCCCAGAGGGGTTCTAGGCTTGCAGACTCTGAATTTCTTACAGGTAGAAAATGAGAAAAAGGGCTTCTTGAGCCCTTTGTATGGGCTGAAGAGGTGAATGAGCACGTGTGTGGTGTGAATGGCTGGTTGCCCCACAGCAGTGGCAACCAGAGTGGAGAGGCTTTGGACTAGCTGCAGTATGAGGATTCTCTTGGAGCTGGCCAGCCTCAAAAATAGAACACTGGGTTTTGCTTGATCCTTCTCTTCCCAGGCATGTGCCCAGAAGAAATCACAATGGCGGTGCTGGTCCCAGCTCACCAGAGGTGAAACCTGGGAAAGGGTTCAGACAGAAGCCTGTTCCTGCTGTTAGAGAGTTTCACTGAGACTGGCTGTGGGAGGGAGGCTAAGAACCAGAGGGCTCAAGCCGGGGGTGGGGGGAATAATGGACAGGGGAGAATGGAAATTTGTTTAGAGCTTTCCTTGCGTGTCCCCCCCCGCCTCCTGCTCTTTGCTGCCTGCGATCAGAAGCTGATAGGGATCTCCTGACTTGTGAGGTGCCTGCGTGAGAGAGCTGCAGACTCCTTTCCTGCTTGCGCAGTGAGGCCGTGCAAGCCATGTCGGAGCAGCGGCATGCTGGAGGCAGCGAGCCATATGGTGATGATGCAGGCAGGTGGCTGCGCCACAGGTGTCAGGACAGGCAGAGCTGGGTACCAGCCTGGCAATCAATAATGCAAAGAGGCGGTCACATGTCCTTGCTGGCTGTCGCAGGATTCCTCTCTCCCCCCCGCCAGAGTCTAGTTACTTCCAGAGATCAAGTTCCAGCCTCTCAGCTGGTGAATTATTAAACTCCATCAGTGCTCCCTTTGTACCACGTCTGTGTCTTCCTGCTGTCCTTCCTTGCTGGTGACGGGCTCTTTCCATCCAGCTGGCTGTGCAGAAGCAGAGTCCTCCAGGCCGGTATAACACCGTGTACTTTGCTTTGCTCCTTGCTTCTCTGTGGGAGAGTGAATAGGCTCCAGAGATGGATCTGTCCTACAGATCCACTATCTCCATCTATAAGGTGAGTGTTGGCATCACAGGCTGTTCCTGTCTGCATATGGGAGACATGTGGGTGGGAGATGAGTGTTTTCTGCCAAAGGCTCCCTTGGGTGGACAGCTGAGGGCTGAATCCATTCCCAGGCTGAACTGCAGCAGCTCCTGTGGGCTCTGGGGCTGTCTTTGGGAGCAGATGGCTGGCAGGAGGAGAGGGTAGTGTGGGTCTTAAAAGTAGATTTGGGGAGGAATTGGGCAGCCAGGGTGGTTTGGACATGGAGCATGAAGGGTGACACACCTTGGTTGCTGGCAGGAAGAAGTTCAATCGGCTGTTTTGCCCCTCCCTTGAAAGAGTGTCTGATCTCATAAGTGCTTCCTGATGCACATCAGTGCTGAACCACAGTGGGGAGGGCTGAGAGAAGTGGGGAATTGCTTATTCCAGCCTCTGGTCTTCTCTGTAGTCAATGGACACCTTTGATAAATGCAAATAAAGGTGAAGAAGCTGGTTGTCCATCCCTTCTCTTACTAAGCTGCCGAGTCTGGCAGTGCACCACATCCTGGCCAGGAGAGGGTTGTGTTCATGCCTGGATAATAAGCAGGGACCCTCTGGCTGGCTGTGGGGTGAGGGGAAAGGCTGCTCAGATCCCCCTGCAGTTACTCCCCTGCCTGCGTGTGTGTGGGACCTTGGGAGAAAGCCATCTTCATTCAGGCAACCACTTGGCTCTGCAGTGGGCTACCTTGCTCTCTGGCATGACTCCTCTCCTGGCTGGCTTGGGAAGGCTATGGGCAGCTGGAGTTGCTAGCCAGCCCCAATGCAGGGAGCTGGCTGTGCGTGGCTGTACATTGCCTCGGTTCCCGTGCTCCGGAGGGGGCTCTCACCCAGCCAAACCACAACGGTGGAGCCTTGAACTGCTGAGGTCTCTGGGCATGAGGAAGAATGGCATTAACATGTTTCTGCCTGGCCACAGAGTATCCTGGAGCAGTTCAACCCTGCGCTGGAGAACCTGGTGTACCTGGGGAACAACTACCTGCGTGCCTTCCATGGTAAGTGGAGTCCCGCGTAGCCAGGGCTCCAGGCCATAGTGCTGCATCCAGCCTGGGCATCCCCTGTGCCATCACCCAGGACAAGGTTGCTGGTCTGCCACCTCTGACACATCCTGAGCTGCCCTTAAGCATTCTTCAGCTCCAGGACCCACTGCTGATGGGGGAGACTGGGTGCCTGTAGGCGAGGTACCAGGGGGTAGCTGTTCTGTGTGCTGCTTGCTGGAACTGGTGGTGGTGGGAAGGCAGGCCAGAACTTTACCACCCCTCTCCTCTCCCCATAGCATTATCCAAAGCAGCTGAAGTGTATTTTAAGGCAATTGAGAAGATTGGGGAGCAAGCACTGCAGAGTTCCACCTCACACATGCTGGGTAAGGCTCTCCTGCACATCACCTTCTGTCCTGTGGTGAGCCACAGTTACGTTTTTTGATCTTCTCCCTTAGTTGGTCCATTTCCAGGTATTGGGGCAAGAAAGACAGGTCCTGTAAATGGTGTCTCTCTGTACCAGGCCCTGTCCAGGTGGAGAGAGTCAAATTTATTGTGTGTCCTTGAATATTTCTCACAGCCCCAGCATTTTTCCCTGTATCTCTCTGAGATCAGTGAGTGAGCCCAGCTTCTGGGATTGACCTTCAGTAGAAGACCTCTCACAGAAACCAGTCCCTGTTGAGGCATCCTGCCCCAAGAGATGAAATTTTCATCATGGAGGAAGCATCTTTCTCCTGCTTGGAGGTGTGAGGGAAAAGCCAGGGAGCATGCATTGACAACAGCTGATGGGGTCTTGTCCTCCTGTGCCTGCAACTGGCTCGAATGGCAGCTTGGGGCTGAGGGACTCACACTCAGCAGCATAAATAACTCTGCAGCCTGGTGGCAACTGCTGAAAATGTGTTCAGGGAACTGCTCCACTGCTAAACATTTTAGCACAAGAGTTACAGCAGATGTGCCCCTTCTGTCGACTCATCTGCACCTCCCAGCTAGCTCCTCTGCTCCCTGTCATCAGTCTCCTCCTTTCCTGATTTCATAATACCAACACTGGTGAAGCGGGACCATGCACGGCATAGGAGCGGTGCTGGAGCTGCCTTCCCATAGGACAGCCAGAACTATGCACCACAGCTGGGGTTAGAAATGGGGCCTGTAGGGGCTGTGGCACAGCAGAAACCCAGCACCCGGAGCCCACGGCAGAGGCAAGGCTGCCTGCTGACACGCGGGGCTGTGCAGAGCGCTGGTGCAGCTGCCACGTGGGCTGGAGTAACGCTGCACTGGCAGTGCCTGGGAAGGAAGGCTACCAGGGTGCAGAGAGCAGCGCTTTGGACTTTCACAGCTGTTTATCATCAGTCTGAGCTGCATGCTCCTGGTCTGCCTCCTTGGGCATATGAGAAAATGGCCACAGGATTTTACACCTACTCCTGTCTTTTTTTCCCCTGAAGGTGAAATTCTGATGCAGATGTCTGACACACAGAGACTGCTGAGCTCTGATTTGGAAGTTGTGGTGAGTAGTTTTCCCAGGGGCTGGTGGAGGCGGAGAATAAAGTGATTTCTTTAGATACAGCTTATCAGCATTTACCATCTTCACCGCATCAGCTGCCCTCACACATGCCTGCAGGCAGGTGCCTGCCTCCCTGCTTTCCCTGCTGCACGTGGCAGAGGAGGGTTACAGGGCCGGCTGTGCCCAGAGTCACTTGCTCAGCACATTTTATGAGCCACCCCTTATCAGAGTGCATGCAACATCCCATATGGTGAAGGGATAAGGGTGATGGCTCCTTCACCTCTTTCAGGCTCAGACCTTCCACGTGGACCTGCTGCAGCACATGGAGAAGAACAGCAAAATGGATGTGCAGTTCATCAGTGTAAGTGATGAACTCCTTTCTCCTCCTCAGCTCTCCTTGTTTCCCTCTCCCCTTCACCCACGGGTTTTTGCTTGCACACTTGAGGTGTTTCCTTGATTCTTCTCAGCAGGAGATAAGGGGTCTTATCTTCTCCCATCATGGAACAAAATCCCCTTGTTCAGCCAATAATGGAGAGCTAAAGAGGGCAGGTGGCTGTTCTTTATGCAGTGGGACTTGCCAAATGCTTCAGCAGGGCTGAGAGACTGAGCATCCCAAATGCAGATTTCCCAGCTTCCGCAAACCACAGGCTCTGCTTGTCTGTGGGTCCTGTGTGGCCATGGCTCAGCTGGCCATGCTGGTGGGTAGTGTCACAGAGGGAGACTGAGGCCTGGGGATTTGCTCCCAGTGCTGGGGCAGCTGGGTGCCAGTCCTTGTTCTTGAGATCTGGAGTTTCATCAGCACTCTGGGGCCATTTAAAAAGAAAATAAAGATAAAGAAAGACATTTTATAAGAGGTCCAGGTGAAGCCTGATTGCAGGGTCCAACCACCCAACAGAACAGGACCCTTGCTCCCTCACAGTGTGGCTGGGTCCTTACTGAGCCTGTTTTCTCCCTGGCAGGAGAGCCAGAAGCAGTATGAGATGGAGTACCAGCGAAGAGCCACCAACCTGGATAAGTGCATGGCAGAGCTGTGGAGAATGGAGAGGGCTCGTGATAAAAATGTCCGGGAGATGAAGGTAAGCAGTGATTGCAGGCAGGGGGGTTGGTAACAAGAACTGGATGATTTCTTGGGAGCCAGGGCTGATTTCTCAGCAACCTTAGCCAAGGGGTTGCCCCAGTGTTCAAAAGGCAGCAGGCTTATCTGGAAAGTAGGAAACTCCTGTTCTACAGGGTGCTACCGACCTGTGGTACTCACTCCTGCCAAGCCCTTTCCTCATTTAGGAAGCCTCAGTAAGCAAGGACTTAATCCCTGGCACTCTGCTCTAGCTCCTCTCTGCTGCTCCAGCACTACAAGAGGACTGGGAAGCTGATAGAGATTATGACCCCTTCCAACTCTTCCCCTGAGCCCATTCTGCTGGATTTTCACGGATCCCTTCCTCCCTTTTTTCCCTGTGACACAGGAGAATGTGATCCGACTGCGCTCGGAGATGCAGGCGTTTGTCACTGAGAGCCAGAGGGAGGCAGAGCTGGAGGAGAAGCGCCGCTACCGCTTCCTGGCTGAGAAGCACCAGATGCTCTACAACACTCTCCTCCAGTTTTACAGCAGGGTACAGTCCTGACATGCCAGGGAGCAGAGCTGGGGGAGCAGGTAGCAGGGCTGGAGGGGAAGTGTGCAGGCAGGAGGGAGCCAGGGCTGAGCCACCCCTTAGGGGAAGGATGAGTCTGTGTCTGTGTGTGGACTGGGCAGGGAACTTTTTTTTTCTTGCTGTGAGGTTCATGCTGGCTGTGCTAGGCTGGGAGAACATGTCTGGGGCCGAGGATGGTGCTGACATGGGGTTAGCTGGGTGTGTGAGGGATGGAGGAGAGAAGGGTGCTGTAGGTGTTTATAACAGGGTCTTTGGGACCATGGGATATCTGTGGGGGGTGCCATCCTGGAAATTCCTTCCTGCAAGGAGCTGTTTGGCCATTCCCATAAGCCTAATTGTGAGAGGACCTGGTCTCTAATGCACGTGTAAGCCCTAGGCTTCCTCTGTAGCTGGTCTGCCCTGTCCATCACCCCCTCTTCTTTCTTTCTCCCCAGGCTCGGGGCATGATCCAGACCAAGACACCACGGTGGAAGGAGCAGCTGGAAGCCACCCGCAACCTCTCAAACAGCCACTCACAGGGTCTGCTCTCAGCCTCCCACAGCCAGGGGTATCCATCAGGACGGCTCACGCCCACCCATCTTGAGATGGTGAGGAGCCCACAGACAGCTTAACCTTGTTTGGTGAAATATTGGAACAGGTTCCCCAGAGAGGTGGTGGATGCCCCATCACTGGAAACGTTTAAGATCAGGTTGAACTGAGCTCTGAGCAATCTGATCTTGTTGAAGATGTCCCTGCTCATTGCAGAAGGTTGGACTAGATAGGCTTTAAATGTCCCTTCCAACCCAAAGTATTCAATGTTTCTATGGTGGTGAGGCTGCAGGGCAAGGGCAGTCCTTGGCCAGCCATGGTACTTGCTGCCTTGTCCAGCTCCAGTGGCCTTTCCTGGCCAAAATGGAGAGCAGCCTGTGTGTGAGCTGCAATGGAGGAATGTGCTGAGTTTGGCTTTCTAAGAAGACTGCATATGTCTCAGAGCATCTCCTGCCTAACACAGCCTTCGTGGATGTGTGTTCAGCCTCCTTTCCTTCCAACAGCCCCAGAGACCCCTTGGGGAATTTTCTCCTTCTATGACTGGGAGTAGATCCAGCATCTTCTCTCCGGACCCTCCAGAAGTGAGAATGTCTCCTCAGCCAGAGTCTCCCAGGCGGCCACTGCAGAGGACACCATCAGCCAGTATGACCCATATCTGGGAGCAGTGCTGTGGGGAGTAGTGCTGTGGGGAGACACAGGGGTTGGAGTTCTCTGGGAAAGGGTTGGGTTTGGGAAGGGACCACCACTCCATCAGACCACCAGACCTCAGCTGCATTCCTGGGCATGGTGAGAGGACAGCCTGTATGGGAGCTGTAGAGGGCAAGGCTGAAATAGAAGGTGAGCTCAGCCTTCAGGGCAGAGTCCATCCAGGGCAAGGCCAGGTTTTCTGGCTGGCTGTGGAGGTGGGGAACCTACGAATGTGCAATTTTCCAGGCTCCTTGAACTACAAGCGCTGGTTCTTGCTAGAGTTGCCATTTTAGTAAAGCACCTTCCATCATACTACCAGATTAAATTCAAGCTTGCCCTATGGAACCCAGCTACTTACCTCATGACACACCCGCTTTTCCTTCCTGAGAAACTTCAGCTTAAAGTTTTTAAAAGAAGTTAAAAAAGGACACAGAGAGAGAAAAATTACCCAAATAATCAGTAGCTCTAGCAGGCTGGGAGGAGGACTGTCAGGCAGGGCATCAGTCAGGGCATGCAGTACCTATGCTCTAGGCATTTGACCAAGGAGCACACAGTGCAAAACAAATGGTTTTGGCTTGAGTTGATTGTCTCCTGCAGGATACATGCCATGCTTTTCCCATGCTATGCTTTGCTCTCTCCCTGAAAGGCTATCTGCTCCTCCACTAGAGCAATTACTTGACTGGGGATGCACTGGTCCCTTTGTGGCAGCGTGGGTCTTGCAGGAGGATGCCAGACTCCAGCCAGACCCTTGGGATGCCTCCCTGCAGGTTTGCTCCCTACGGGCCGTACGTCCCGTTCGGGCTCCTTTGGCGAGGCTGGCAGCAGCAGCGAGGGCAGGAAGGGGAGTGGCACAACACGAGTTCAGGCCATTGTGCCCCACATGACGGGTGCCAACCGGACCCTGCTGCGGTTCGAGCCTGGGGACGTCATTGCGGTGCTGATGCCGGAGGCACAGAATGGCTGGCTCTATGGCAAGCTGGAGGGCTCATCCACGTAAGTGATTCTGGTGCTGTAAACTGACCAGATGCAGGCTTGTCAAGTCTGGAGCTGGGAGGGTTAAGCCCAAAATTATCACCCTGCTTGCCTCCTGGTGTGGGCACTGTGTCCCACCCACCCACCATCTCAGTGGGACAATGCTGTGTCCTCAGTGATGGGGGCTCTCCGTGCCAAGAAGATGCAGTATGGCAGGGCTGGCGTGGATGGACTGCCTGAGAAACCTCCAGAGGCTTTGGGTGGAAGAGGCAGGGATGCAGTGACCCCCTCCTGGCTTGCATGATTGAGTGACTCCTGTCATGGGATCCAGCTCAGGGCCATGAACTGCTGGAGTTACCTGAGAGGCCTGGTGTTTCTTAGCTCATGCTGCAGCTGCTGCCACAGCCTCCAGCACAGGCAGGGCATGGAAACTGCTGCACCCAGCACTTACTGAATTATTCCCCTAAAGTTGGCACTGCCGGCCAACATCTGTGTGTAAAGCCTGCCTCGTTCCACACGGGATGTGCTCTGCAGGAATGCTCACAGATGTGAGATGAACAAGAGCAGTGCCTTTCTTTGGAGGGCTGTTCCTAGAGTGGAGCTGCTGTAAAATCCCTGGACGAGTTTTCCACAGCTTCCTTGTGATTGTGATTGGTTGGAGTGCCTCTTGCTGGATTGCACCAATATTACTCCCAGGAGCACAGGTTTTGCACAGCCCCTGAGATAAGCGAGTCCTGCTCCAAGCTCAAAGTCTGTGCCATGATAACCCCTGTGCCCCACCTATAGGTGAAAGAAGTGCAGGAACCCTGTCACACATGGTAATGGCAAATGTGGCTTGATTGATGTGTGGGATGGGTGTAAATCAGAAGTGGTGGGCAACTGGATCTGAAGAACCACAAACCATGGTTGCCTGGACCTCATTTGTCTCTGTTCCTGTGCCCTAGGTGTGGCTGGTTCCCGGAAGCTTATGTCAAGCCTTTGGAGAATATGAGGGAGATGGAGGAGCCAGACACCAGGTAACAGGAGGGCAATTGGCCAGGCAGGAGCTTCTGGTATACCACTAATGCCAGTGGAGTAATTGTTTAGAGTGTGCCCCATGAAGAGCTGCAGGGAACCTGCCAAGAGCCTCATTGTGGCCTAGGATCTCTCAGACTTCCCTAGGTGGCTTCCGTAACATGTGCAATGTCATCTCAAAGGTACTTGGGACAGGGCCAGTGTATTTCCTCCAGAGACATCCCATATTGTGACTAGCACCTGTGCTGCTCCCTATTCCTTGCTCTTTGACTCCCACTTCACTGTCTTCTCCTCTTGCTCAGGTTCTTCCCACTGCGAAGCAGTCACAGTATGGATGACATCCTGGACCGTCCCAGCACTCCTTCCTCTAGCAATTACTGGCCTGCTGTTGCCCAGCCCAGCTTGCCGAACCCACCGCCCCTCTCAGTGGGTACCAACAGTCACCAGAGTGGGGTGGTCGCCCCAGTCAATTCTGGCTCCAAGGTGAGTGCAGGAGCAGTGACTGGTGGGCGTGTGTGAAGTGGGCCATATGGGACCTTCATCTTCCAAGGCACACCTTTTCTGCTTTGGCCAGTAGAGACAGCAAATCACCTTTCTGATGACAGTGAAGGGACCTGCTGCCTTCCTGAGTTAAGGGGTCTTGTTAGTACCAGTCTTTCCCATCCAGTCTGTTCACAAGCCACCTCATCCTGATGACCCCTGCCAGTCAGCCTGTTGTGTGTAGATCCTCTGTGGCTGGCTCTGCTCCCCCAAGGCACTGCTTTTCTGCCCTTGCCCTTCCCATCTCTCTCTTTTTGCTCACCAGGGACCCTTCAGTTCTCCATGACCTCCCAGCCTGATTTCTGGTGGCTCCAGGGCAGCACCTCTTTCTGCTAATAATAGAACCATGGAGTGACCAGGCTGGTCTGGGAGTGGGTGGCCAGCTAACAGAGATGCCATCCTTCTTCTCCCCTCAGAGAATGGAGAAGCATTTCATAGGATTCCTCTTTTAAATTCAGATGAGATTTGGCTTAAAATCACACCTGTGGTAGGGAAAAGCTGGGAGCATAGGCTGAGGGCACAGCTATTTTTGAGAGTCTTAGAACAAGTTGTGTCCAACCATGGCTTATGGATGGGGAACTGAGAAGGAAGTCCTCCGCTTACCATTGCTTCCAGCAATGGGGAATTGACTGGGGAGAACAAAGTTAAAGGTGAGGACTTGGGAGAGGGAAGAAAAGTGCTGCCTATGAGGCATTATTTGCTCAGTCTCACAGAGGGCTGGAAAACCTTGTCCACGGTCACTGGTTCCAGGCCAGCACAAGGTTGCAAGCAATTGGATGTCCCAAAGAACTGAAAACTGCAACATTTAATTACTCTTTTTTCCCCTCCTTTATGTCCTGCTCTGTGGTTTCAGATAGCCTCAGGCTGCACAACACTGGGGGAAAGCCTCTGTAGCCTTTCTGTCCCTCTGGGTCACTGGTCTTCATGTGGTCCCAGGGCTGGGGTGTAGGTATAGACCTGGGATAGAGTCATGGATTGTGTGCAGCATTTGGAGTAGCATGGCAGAATGTGGAACCTCATTAGAAGGGAGGGAAAGACTAATTTGGAAAGACTCAGCCTTGCTTTAAGTGTATGCCAAGGACATGCCCCCAGCTGAGCCACAAGCAAATGGGTGTGATTTCCCAGCAGAATCACAGGTAGCCACATGTGGCTTTCTTGTCTGCCACCAGTACTTTAGCAGGCCAGTTGTTACTGATCCTTCACTATCTACTGGGCAAGAATAAGGGCTATGGGGCCTATGTCCAACTTTGTCCACTCTTAAATAATCCGTGGTGTAGGGTAGGTAGGTACAGCTCTGGAGTTCTCCGTGGATACAGGAAGCATGTGAGGGCACAGATGACAGACTTTTTACCAGGGTGTGTGGGTAACATGAGGGGGCATCTCCGGCTGCACTGCAGGGTGAAATGTAGCTCAGACTGTCACTGTTTGCTGTGCTCTTCAGACATGATACTTTGGTTGTCTGAGTCATCTCCTTTCTTCCCCAAAACAAAGGAAGATGTCCTAGGGGAGTAAGGAACCTGCAGAGTAGGGACAACCCCCACAACAAAATTCAGGGTTTTATTTAAGGGGGAATTTGTGGACTTCTGCAAAGCTTGAATGAATAAGGAGTCAGAGCTCTGTTAAGAGGACTTGGGCTCCTAACTCACCTAAGTGTTTTGTGAGATCTTCCTCCATGTGTGCAGTGTCTCCTGCCCCACTTTCCTCTCTCCATTCCCCACTCCAGATTTCTCACTGCTACTTTTCTTTTCTCTGCAGAAATCAGGAGTATTTGACCAGCCCCCTGAACTCTTCCCACGGTGAGTAAGACATGGAGCTCTGCTCTGGAATCATCTGACAGGGGGGAGTATTATTACAATGCTATTGTTATTTAATCTTTTGGATTATCAAATGTGGGAGGAACAGGGAAATGTCTGGGGAAAAGCCTACCTTCCAGGACAGCAGGCAGAGGTGGTCTATTCTGACCTCTGCTGCCTGGGAAAGTCCTATCCTGACTGATAGAATGAGATAGCACCTGAGCACCCTGAACACATGTCCAGACGCACATGCTCCTTTCCATCCATGCTACAAGGGCCACAATAGCAGCTCATAGCCTGAGTGTGGAGCTGCATGACTGTGCATCTCTGCCTGCTTGGAAAGGGCTGAGGCATAAAGGACATGGCTTTGAGTTTTGATGAGTCAGGTCTGTGGAGATGAGACTTGCCGTAAACCCCTGCTTTTCTTCTCCCTGCTGGGTTGGTGTCTCCATGTTTCTGGTGTGGAGCTGTGGCCTTTTTCTGCTCCTCGACTCCTTGCTTGGAGGGTTGGTGTAAGCTCTACAAGTGTAGAGTGCTATCATGAGGGACAGCCATGTGCCAGTGTCCTTTTCTCCCTATGGAAGAGGGAGGGGGAGAAGCCCTCAGGAGAGCCCAAGGGGAGCCACATGGGAATGTGCAGCAGGGTGTGTTAAGGATGGAAAAAATATACTCAGGGACAAGCTTTACCACACTCTCCTCCTTGGCATGGAGGTGACTGTGCACCAGCACTAAGTAGCCTTTGCTTGGACACAGGGATCCCTGCATGGCATTTGCAGACTTTCTGACAGTTGCCCGTTTCCTTTCCCTTTCCAGAGGTACCAACCCCTTTGCCACAGTCAAGCTGCGCCCCACAGTCACCAATGACCGCTCAGCACCCATCATCCGATGAAACCAGGCTGTGAACGGTGAAGAACTTCAGCAGAGAAGGAGGAGGAGAAGTGGTATTACACTGTGACCTCCAGCTGGGCAGCAATCTAGTGCTACCACTCATGGAGTGAACTCTTTTCCCCTCCCACACCTCTGGGATAACAGGACCCATCTCACCCGGGTGTCTGGTGTGCTTTAACCAGAAGCAGATCTCTGCTGCCCTTTCTGGAATGATCCTTGCTTCCCTTCCCTTGTGGTGTTACTGTACTCGAATGGGAGGGAGAAGTCTGGTGTTACTGGTGCTGGTGGCCTGGGAGAGTGGATGTAGGGCTGGCTAAGATCATCTGCAGCCAGGGCAGTGCTACCAGGATGTTGAAGGTGAAGCTCTGCCATCCCTGCTGTGGGCAAAGAAGGACTCACCAAACAGTTTCTTTGCTACCAGAAGAACGAACCCCAAAAGAGAAGGCTACAAGAAGGCTTCCAGTGATGTGGTCCAGCTTACAGGGTCTGGTCTTGGCCCCTTTGACAACTGTGTCTGTTTGTGGCAGCACCTGCCCCTTCCCACCCCAGGTGCAGCCCCTTACCTTGCTGGGCAGTGCTGGGGCAAGGCAGGGGCAGGTGCCAGTGTCCAGCATCACTGCCCTGCTCCTTTATGTTCTGTCCTGTGGAAAATATACGTTTTTTGGTTTTTTTAAATAAAATGGTGAACACATCTTCTGTGTCCATTTCAGTGACTGGGATAGTGCCTCAGTCACAGGATGCAGGGGGAGGAGGACAGGCACTCCCTGCCAGCACTGGGGCCATGATGGCTGCCCATGGTTGTGGTGTTGGACAATGCAGTGCCTTGGCTCCAGATGGGGCAGCCACTAGCTCAGCGGTCAGGGGTGGATGTGGAGGGCACTAGGAGGGCTGCCACTCTGTCTGTCCTGTTGCCAGTGGGCAGCAAGGACCTGTGGCCACCTTCTCCTTGCCCACTGCTGGAAGGTGTACCCTGGGCACCCCAGGGCTGCTCAGTGCAGGGGAAAAACGTTCCCTTAGGACCTGTGGGGGCCTCACCAACCTAGGAATACCCTATGTGTGCTGGGGGAGCCCTCACAGGAGAGGCAGCGTGAGTGAGGGATGGAGCGCTAGCAATGGCCAGGGCTTAGCTGATTAGCCTTATTAATAGACATTAAACCCTGGCTGTGAGCGCTGCCAAGCCCCCGCAGCCCCCCTGCTGCCCTGCTGCTGAGGGGCTTCAGGGGTTTACAGCCCAGGCCTTTCCCTCCCCAAAACACCGCCTGGGCTGAGTGCCAGCCCCCTCCCTGGAAGTAAATGGGTTCCCCCACCTGTGGCCAGAGACTGGCTCATCCCCAGCGCCTGCCAGACCTCCTTCTGTGAGTCAGCCACTGGGAAGGTTGTTTTGGAGAGGGGGTTATTGAGCTGCCAGGGGTGGGCAGGATCTGGTAGCTTGAGCCATGGCTGACAGCGCTTCCTTGGCTGTTCCACCTTGTCTTACTTCTCTGCTGGGCATGTGCCCTGCAAAACTGTACCAGGGCTTCTCCATTGTGGCTGGCACTTGGGGAAGTTTCAAAAGCAGCAGCTTCACCTATTTTGCCCCTTACTGAAGCATGGGCACATGGTCTCCTCCTCCACTGCTTACCTCCCCGGCACCCTATCTATCCCCAGCACCCAACACCTCCACCCTCACCCTGCTTCTTGGTCCCTTCTACTGAATCTACCTCCACCAGCCTGCCTGGCTGTGCTGGGGAAAACGCAAGGAGCCCCTGGGCAGCGGGATTACCGGGGGATTCAAGCTGTGGCAGGCAGCCACCTTGTCCCCATTGGCTGGAAAAGCCTCTTAAAAGTGGAGAAGTGCTTTCTGCCCGCTCAGCACACACTGGTCTCTGCCGATCTGAAACCATAAGCCGCTCCTGACCCACATGCACACTGGGAGTGCCATGGGGCACTACTTGCATCCACAGTAAGCAAGGGGTTCCCCTCAGAGGGTGTCCCCCCAGATCTGCCACGGACAGCTTTGCAGGGCATCACTGGAACTGGAGGAAAGCAAGCTGAGAGGAGGATTAGCTGTCTTGTGAGGACATAGCTGCTCTGAAGGAAGGAGTGAAGCACAAGAGACTGCTCGACAGGTGCTAGATTCCTGCAGGTATTGTCCTGTGCCCACCATGGAGAAAAGATCCAGCAGGACCATCTAACCAGGCACCCTCATCCAGAGTCAGGAAGTGCCAGCCAGTGGGAGAAGGAAACTGTTGACGGATCTGCTCAGCCCTTGGAGGCTCAGCTTGTGCTCGGGAGGTCATTGCTTCATTGCACAGGTCAGTGGTGTGGAGGGATGCTTGCATCCTTGCCAGCCAAGAGGACAATTCATCCTGGGCCTGCACTCATTTAATTCTCTAACAAATGCTTTCCCGGGGGGTTGTCTGTGGGTTGGAGAGGCTGGTGACATGAATCATGGCCCTTGCACTTTAATAGAGTCCCCATCCCATCTGTACTGTGTGGAGGCACTAAGAGCATTTATGTGGACCCTCTTGGGTGCAGCTTGTCTGGCACAGCAGGGATTTTCTGGGCATTATCCAGCACTGGCTGCACTGTGCTCTGTGTGTGTCCAGGGACTGGCAGCCACAGCTGAACCTGCTGTGTTCTTCAGTCTTCCAGCCTTCATGGCTTCTGGTGTCAGCGCATGTCTTGTCCTTGCAGCCACCTGCAGCAAGCTCTGTGGCAAGTGCCTGCTCTGGCCCACCTTCCTGTGATGCACAGGGAACGGCAGGTGCCCATGCTGATGAGATTTTAGGTGCATGTGAACTCACACACGGTGTTTTTACCTGTGAACCAAGCTCCTTAACTGATGAGAAGATGATAGTGAGCTGTACAGTTTGTGAAGGCAGGTGCAATGTACGTGGTGTGACTGCTGTGAGCAGAAAATCATATGTGTCATGATGTTAGGAGCAAGGCAGCTCTGAACTGCCTGGCTCATAGCTGGGATAAATCTCCAGCAGAGGTGTGCTATAGCATATCGGCCTTGGAGGCATCTCCACAGCTGAGCTCCTCTGGAGCACCCCACCATTTTCAGCCAACATCAAGCTGCAGGCAGGTAAAAGTGCTTTCATGCTTTGCTATACAGTTCTGTAGCTCTGAGCAAGTGGCTCCTGCAGAGGTGCCCTCCAGTTCCAAACTCAAACAGTACTCATAGATATTTGTCTAATGTGTTCTTCAAAATCAGATGCTGTGGACTCATCCTTGAAAGGCAGTGCTACAGAATCTCTGAAGAGCAGATATTTTCTTGTTAGGATGCTGGCAGGGGGTGGCAGGGTTCAGGGAAAGATGGATTTTGCAATGGTTTGATTGATTCGTTTAATTTGTGGTGCAGGATGAGCTCAAGAAAAGCAAGGCTGGGAGAGAGGCTTGGATAAAAAGTCTCAGGCTACATTTGGTGGCAACCGCTCTCACTTGAAGTGGCTAAGTGCAGGTGATGGTGCAGTGGGGGAGCACCAGCACTGATTGAGAAATCACTGTGCTTTGGCAGCAGGTCACCTTTTATACAACTGGATCTAGCTTGTCAGTCAGCTGGAGCTGGGACAGGAACAGGGGGCAAAATGGCAGAAGCTGAGTGAGGCTGTTGAGTCTGGGTGCCAGTGGTCCAGAAAACACCAAGACAGGTGAGATGGGGGAGGTATGGATAGCTGGACAGTGTATAATTATTCTTTTCTTCCTTGTAGTGATTCCTTGCCTTAAAAATACGTTTATAGCACCCTGTTTTTAGTTCATGCCTCTGTCCCTTGCCACAGTTCCTGAGACCTGGGCTGAGAGGGAGAAATTAGAGTGGCCTGTGCTGGCCCCTGTGGTTCAGCCCGAGAGCTGCTAGGAAATGGCCATCCAGGAGAAATGCCCCAATCCATGCTCAGAGCCAGATTCTGCTCTCTTTTTTTGTGGCTCACAGCATTCTGAAATTTCAGGGAACTCTGCTGCAGGGACCCATGGTAGTAGGCAGGCATCTGAGTGCTGCACAGAATAATCTGTGTTTTCAGGAGCAAAGACCCCCTGGAGAGGGGAAGGAGGGGTACCCCTGAGGGTGGCTGATGGGGTAGGACCACTCTTGCCAAGTAAGGGCCCTCTGCCTGGGGTCTGCCCCAGCTTGTGCAATCCACACTTTTGTCTAAAGGATTTGCACTTCCTTGATGTGCCCAGCAACAACAGCTGTGGGAATCAGCTCAACTCACCCCCTTTGCTTGGAGGACACCAAGAACAGGGATTTCCTTGAGAAATGTGAGCAAATCCAAAACTCCCAGGTTCTAGCTATATATGTCACATCCATAGGACAGTCCCTGTCCCCTTGGCCATCTCTAGTCAGTATGACTCCTGGCATTTCCCACAACTGCTGGTGCCAAGAGCTGGGGACACTGCTGCCATCTTGCAGTCCTTCAGCTAAGGGAGCTGGGCAGGAGAGAGGACCCATATTAGGAGTGTGCTGGCAGAAAGATGGTGATAGGAGACAAACCGGACCCAAAAAAGCCTAGCTCAGGCATGGAGAATGCCTGTCTAATCTACTTGGGAGCATCTATAATCTAAATCCAGTGATGGCTTTGCATACAGGTGTGAAAATAAACCTGGCTGACCAAGAAACTGTGGCCAATGGTGCTGGAAGGGGCAGAGGCCTGGTACCTAAGTGAGAAATGAAAAACATACCCAGAGCAGCCAGCTGGAGCAAAATTCCTGGGCAGCTTAAGAGCCCTGAGAGCGACTCACAAGACATCCCCTCTAATTCCCTCCTTCTCCCCACTTAGGCTTTTTTCCGGCCCCTCCATGTAGGTACAGAGCCCTAATCTCTCTGGCATGCGAATAACCACGTTTTTTTGTGCTCTCCCCCTTCACCTATTTCAGAAATCTGGTCCCTGATGACAGTGAGGAGAGAGAGAAGGAGAGTGCCATGCACTGGGGCCTCCCAGAGGAAAGCACAGAGGGCTTAATGGATCTCCTTGCCTCACTGCTGGAGGTTTCTGTGGCAGGGCAGGTCCTAGTGGGCTCCCCTCTGGAGCAGACCAGCATGGGAGAGGCTCAAAAGCAGATTTTAGGAAGCAAAAAGGGTTCACATTGCTGGCCTTCACCTCACACCATCTGTAGGCAAGGCTGGATATGAAGCAAGGGGGGTGCTGCAGATCCTGATGCTGCATCAGATGTAGCACTCCAGGCTCAGCTGGGAGCTGTGACACTACTCAGCTGTGTTTGACCAGGGGTTATGGAGCTCTGGGCTGCCCCAAGCTCAGGGGGAGCTTCTCACCTCTGCCCAGCTGAGGCATGACCTCACACCCCAAAGCAATTCCACCTTGCCTGGCTGGATCAAGGTACAAAGAGCAGATGTGGTCCCCCAGTGAACCTCTCAGAGCTTGAAAATGGTGGGCATGGAGAGAAACCTTGTAGTAAATGTTTGCTGCTCTGCTTTTCTCTTATTTTCTTGTACCACCAGCAGATTATTTCTCTCTCTTTCTCCCTTTCTCTCTCTCTCTCTCTCTGTTGCCCTACTTCCTCCCAGCCTGCCTTTCCATTCCTAGGCTAGACGATGGGGAGACCTGACCCAGAGGAAGGGCAACTCCCGGCTCCTGTGAAGCCCCCAGATGGTGGCTGGGGCTGGATCGTGCTCCTTGGCTGTTTTGTGATCACCGGCTTCTCCTATGCCTTCCCAAAAGCTGTCAGTGTCTACTTCAAGGAGCTCATGAAAGATTTCCACGTGGGCTACAGTGACACAGCCTGGATCTCCTCCATCATGCTGGCCATGCTCTATGGGACAGGTGATGCTTGAACACACTTCCCCCTCCCCAACTCGTGCCTTCCCCACTCTGCTGTGGGCCCAGATCATGTCCCCATGGACTCATCTCATGCTTACTGTCCTGGTCATGAAACATGATGCAGAATACAATTGTCCTACCACTTCTCTTCTGGAAGTGTGCTACATCTCATATCCCTGTTTCCTCTGCCTCAGGAGACCTCAGGTGTCACCCCGCCTACATCCCAGACAGCTGACACAGTTTGCTCCCAAAGCTGAAGTGTTGTTCGTATTACACCAAGCTCCTCCTGTTGTTCCTATCACACCAAGCCCCAGGGAGCAGGGGTCTGAAGGCAGGGCAGAGCAGAAGTCTCCACCCCACAGCCTCTCTCCCTTGGCCAGGCCTAACAGATGTGCATCTAAGCAGCCAAGTGGTGATCTTCATCACTACTGCTTCATCTTCCCTGAGTGCCCTGCTTGGGCTGCCTGTCCCTTCCCAGTTGTCCTGTCTCCTTCTGGTCGCCTACTCTGTCTCCTCTGCTTCCTCCTAGGACCAGTATGCAGCATCATGGTGAACCAGTTTGGCTGTCGGCCCGTGATGCTCATTGGCGGGCTGCTGGCCTCTGCTGGGATGATCCTGGCATCTTTTACCACCAACATCATTGAGCTTTATCTGACAGCTGGTGTGCTGACAGGTGAGAGCCCTGGGATTCGAGGAGGACAACACAGACTTAACTGGGGAAGAGCCAAGACCATGCTGTGTTTCCCTTTAGCACTGCCATGTCTAGTATCAGATCTCCCCTCACCTATTTGCACATGCTACACGAAGCATCTAGTCCTGAATGTTGCAGCTGTGAGGGATTCATCTGCTGGATCTAAACAGCCAGGGCCTGAGGGGAGAAAGACAGAAGAAGCCTAAGTGGTGCTCAGTGATCATGGCAACTGTGGTAGGTGACATCAGTACATAGTGGCAGGGGAGAGAGGCAGAATTCCTGTGTAAGGCTCAGGTCCTGGGCAGAATTACCTGATTCAAACACACATCAGGTGGACAGGCTGGTTTAGCCCATCCTCTGCAGGGGCAACCCACCACCATGAAGGCACAGAGGCTTGTGAGGAATATGTTCATCCCATCATGGGACTTCAGGACTAGGATAGTCTGAGGGGAGTTTTCAGCTTGTTGCTTGCCACATCTCAAGTTCTTGCACTCCCTGTCTCCCTCCTGGCTCTCATTTCCATGTAGGTCTGGGTATGGCGTTGAACTTCCAGCCCTCACTGATCATGCTGGGCACCTACTTTGATAAGCGTCGGCCTCTTGCCAATGGACTGGCTGCTGCTGGGAGCCCTGTCTTCCTTTCCTCCCTCTCTCCACTGGGGCAAGTGCTGCTGGAGAAGTTTGGTTGGCGAGGAGGGTTCCTTATCATGGGGGGCCTTCTGCTTAACTGCTGCACTTGTGGGGCGGTCATGAGACCTCTGGATATGGGCATGAAGCGGAAGATGGGGAAAGCTCAGGACAAATATGAAGCCAAGGAGATGCTGCCCATAGGAGGGAAGTCAGAGGAGGGAATCAGCACGGCTGATGGAACCAAGAAAGGCAAGAAAGCCAAGAAGAAGCCCAAGAAAGGAAAGAAGCTTCTGGATTTTAGTATCTTCTCCAACCGAGGGTTTATCATTTATACTATTTCAAAGTTCATCCTGGTCTTGGGTCTCTTCGTGCCCCCTATATTGCTGGTCAACTATGCCAAGGACACGGGTGTACCAGACACAGAGGCTGCGTTCTTGCTCTCCATCATCGGTTTCATAGACATCTTTGCCCGCCCAGCCTGTGGCATGGTGGCGGGGCTCAAGTGGGTCCGCCCTCACGTGGCATATCTGTTCAGCTTCTCCATGCTCTTCAATGGCTTGACAGACATCTGCAGTGCCAGGGCGAGCAACTACACAGGGCTGGTCATCTTCTGCGTCTTCTTTGGCATCTCCTACGGCATGGTGGGGGCACTGCAGTTTGAGGTGCTGATGGCCATCGTTGGCTCCCAGAAGTTCTCCAGCGCCATCGGGCTGGTTCTACTCATCGAGGCTTTCGCTGTGCTCATTGGCCCACCCTCTGCAGGTAGGTGTCTTGCTACAGGTGATTCATTTGGCTGCCATTCCACAGCATTGCAGGTATTGGGTGTGGACACAGCACTTGAAGAAAGACCCCATTTCTCAACTTCAAATTTGCTCTAGAAGCTGAGAGCTGATCTCTGCCTTCACTATGAATGTTGCGTAGAATCATGTTAAGGATGGGGCCAGGCACATACTGTGGGCAAACCTTTGAGAGTCTTCAATAGGACAAAGCAAGTGTCTCAGTTTCTCCTTGGTGTCCGTGGCCTTTTGATTGGCACTGTAAATAACGATCTCAGTTTGTTCTGATCCCAATTCCAAGGCACAGGTGTTTTGCTGTCAGTCAAGTCAAAACAGTTTGTACAGTCCCCTGAGGCATTTGCTGTTAATTTTTCTAAGAGGATTAAGACACTCACAGCTTTTCAGCCAGTCTAGTCTAGGTCACAGTCCCTGGTAAGGTCCATGCACCACAAACAGCCCATAAAAACAGGCTGTTGAATGGAGGTTGGTGTAGATTAACGTTAAGTGTCTGATCACATCTGAGAAAACCAAATCATGCCAAAGGCTTACTTCCAAAGTGTGGTTTCCTGCACATGTGATTTGCAAGGAAGAGTCAGGGACAAGACCATGGAAAATCCCCAGGCAGGAACCACTCTGTTGTTTCTTGCACTCCCTTCCTTCAGCTGTAGCACATGGGATGAAGCCCATCATTGAAGACCTCGGTGTGAATGGTCTTTTCCTCAGCATGAACCACCAGTTAGGAATAAAACCCACCCTCAGCAAATCCAACCAGTTCTCAAGTAAAATTTGGCATCCAAGAGAAGACCCTCTTGAATGCTAACAATAATTCATGTCTCAGTTTATAAGCTGTGGGGCAGTTGGCAGTCCCAGGCTAGGGAGAGTCAAGTAATAGGTATCTTGGAGGCAGCTGCAGAGAGATCATGGTGGGAGAGGGGGTTTTAACAGCACTTTGCCCCAGGGCGCAAGGCACACCAGTGGATACTAACAAGGGACATCTCTCAGCCTTCCTGCCTCAGTTCAGCTGTGCCTTGGTGCTGTGTGCGAGTACAGTGGCATGCAGACAGTGCAGGGTCACTGAAGAATGGTGTTGGTGGCAGCCAAGTCATGTTGGGGGCACCTTCCTTGCTGCTATAGGATCCCCCTGGTGCAGGAAGCTCAAGTGCTCTGACAATCCTGATGGCTCGGGCTCGGGGAGAGCAGTGCTCAGCTGGGAGAAGGGGGTTGAACAAAGTGGCTTTGTTTGGTGTAATCCTCCTGAGCTGCTTCCCGCTCCATGGGGCCGAGGGGGTTTGGCACAGGATAAGCTGCACACACACGCACGCACATGCACGCACGCTGGTGCACGCAGGCTCCTCACTCACCATTCGGCTTGGCCGAACAGGGGCACATTCACCTGTGGAGGAATTCGCCACGTCCTTCCCACGACTGCTCCGGGAGGCACCACAGCGTGTCCTGGGGCTGGTTTCAGGGCGTGCACTGTAGCACAGTGGGGACTGGGGGTCACATATGCATTCGGGAGCACATGAGACTGGGATGAACAGTGCAGTTCCATGACTGCATCCTGACTGCAGCAAGGCAGCTGTTCACACTTCCCAGCACCAAGGACTGGGAACTCCCCCTCCATTGCCAGCCCCAGTGGATTCAGAATACATATTGAGAAAATCTCTGGCAGAGAAATCATCAGGTGTGGGCCAAACAAAGGGATTTCTCTGCCAAAGATAAATTTGTTTTTCAGAATGTTTTCCTGATATAATAGCTTAAGAAATAGCAATGCCTCTGAAATCTTCTTTTCTGAGACTGGACAAGACAAGTCATGAGAGGCTTTTCCCACCTTGGCAAGTAGAAGATGGCCTGCCATGAAGTGAGACCATAACATCAGGTTGTCACAATTATTTAAGCTTGTCCAAACAAGGGAAAACACTAACCATGCACTCTTACCATACTTTCCCTGGAAGTACAGTGTGGCTCTTTCCCAGGGTGATTTTAAGATGTTCAGACTTCTTGCTCTTCCCTTGAGGAATGGGTCCTCAGCCAAATGCAGGTGTTGCCCAGGTGAGCTGGGCTGTCCATGTAGGAGTGTGTAGGCCGAATTTAACCATCTCCTTTCTTCTCCAACCATCTCATTTCTTCTCCAACCATCAGGCCGCCTGGTTGATGCTCTCAAGAACTATGAGGTGATCTTCTACCTGGCGGGCTCTGAGGTCGTGCTCTCTGCTCTCTTCCTGGGTGTTGCCAGCTACTGCTGCCTGAACCGGGGGAAGAAGGAGCCTCCCCCAGAGAACAACCCCTCTGCGGGAGGTGGGAGCGACACTGAGGAGGCAGAGTCTGATGTGCAGGAAGCCGAGGAGCACAGCAGTGACAACCACCAGCTGGCCCACAGCACTGACAATGCCGTGGTGGCGGCCAACGAGGAGGCCAACCATGTGGCAGAAGAGCAGAGCGGGGAGGGAGGTGGCTGTCCCGCGGGGGACGGGGAGGTGTTGGCACGAGATGGCTGCAGTGCTGACCAGATGGTGGAGAGGAACAGTTTTTAGCCAGGGCAGAGGAACAGGGATGTATAAAACTGGCCTTGTTTGCAAGCACCTCAGCATGGGAGAGTAGGTGGGATGTAGGGAGGCGAAAGTTGGGACAAAAGCAGATACAAGAAATAAGAGGGAGAGGTTTAAGAATAGCTGGTCCTTATGTACATATGTCCACATACCTACCCAGTGATACGTCTACTTGCATCCTGCACCCATGCTGGTACAACACAGGCTCAGAGCAGCCCAAACACCAAAAAGAAAAAAATAGTAATCTTTTTTCCTCACTTTCAAACCAGCCCTGGAGAAAGTCTTCTGAAGAGGCTGCCAAGGACTCTGCTTTTCCTTCTGCATTGTCACAATACAGAACACAAACAATTAGAGACTCTTTGTAATCAGACCTGGTACGCTCTGTTCTGGTGTCAGTGTTTCCTTCACCCCACTTTCACAGTCCGGATAGTGTCGGTCTCACTGGCAGCAGGTTTAGGAGGTGGTGTAATTCATAGCTACCACCCAGCCACCTCCAGGGGCCACCGGCATGGGGATAGACACCAGGTACTCTGCAGTAACTCTATTGGGCACTGCCAAACAGGGAGGACACCAGCTCTGACCACCTCTGCCTGGCACATCTTTTGTGGACGGTGAAGCTGGGGCAGAGACACCTGATGCTGCTTTCCCAGGTAGGGAAGCGCTGTGTTAGAGGCTGCTGCTGAGGTAAATGAAGAAGACACCTAAGAAAGGCTAATGCCATTAGGTGTGCAGCCTCAGTACGGAGCCTCGCTGACAGGAATAGCACCAAGCCAGCTTTATCTAGGCTCAAGTGAGTCCTGCTGACGTGTGAAGGGAACAACGTGGCCCCTGTGGGGATGGGGGTTTCAAGACAGGTAAATAACCATGTCCCAAGTGATTATCCACTGAACAGGAATGGCACCAGACATGCCTGTGTTTTCCTTTTAAATCGAGAAAACCTCCTTACATAAAGGAATCAAAGGTAAGGCAGAAGGACAAGCCCCAGTCCCTGAGTGCCGCTAACAAGGGTCTTGGAGCACGTGGTAAGGCAGGCATGACCCCCTCACCCCCGCTGCAGTGGTGGATTTCTCGATTCAGAGAGGACAACCTTCCCTGGCATGCTTAAACCACTTCTAATCTGCTTTAGGACTGGATCTTTTATAAACACTCCTGGCCAAAGCTCTTTCTTCCGGTTTCCTGAACTGCTTCACCTCAGAGACCCTGGGGGAACCTGTGACTATAACAAGGGATCAAAAACTAAGCAGAGGGCTACAGGGAAGGCAGCTCATGGGGCCATCAAAAGATGTGTTTCATTCCAGAGCAGAATGACTACGAATTAATGAGTAGTTGGGAAAGCCTGCAGGATCCATAGAGCCATTTAAATACAGCAGGGGAGTGGGGATATGAAGGAAAGGGTTTCATTCTAGATGCTCCCAAACAAAACCAGCAGTACATGATGAGCAAAATAAAGCGGTTCAAGAATATCAGTTTAAGAAGAGACAGAAGAACTGGACATTGGAGGAGAGACGGTAAACCCCATGAGGCTGTATTCTGTCCCACTATTGCTAACACCACTGTTAGATCTGATTTTGAGCAAGTCATAGTGGTGACTTTGGGCTTTTTCCTATTCAAACTCACTTAGAAACATTCCAAACGAGACTAACCCCCATAAAAAACCCCAGATGCAAAGCTCTGGGAAAATCAGAGCAGCTGCAAGGGTGCAGGCATACATCCAGTTCTCTCAAAGCTTGTTCTCCCTCCCCACAAGGTAAGATTGCTGTTTCTGCTTGACCAAATTGCTCTGCAGCTCTTTTGCCAGTAACCCCAGGCTGGGTTTCCCTTATTCACTACTATGCCCTCCAAGAAGGAGCTCACAACTTCCCAGAGGTCCAAGGTCCACAGCATGAAAACAACTGCCCTTGTCAGCCAGGCAGGTCACTAGAACAAGGTCCCCTCTGTTTCCTTGTCACAAGTCAACAATTCCCACTAAGCCTCCTGCTCTCCAATTTTTTTCACAAAAGTAAATAAAAGCCCTTAGGGTATGAGATCTCACTACAGACAGTGCTGCAAGATTCCCAGACCTCTTCCTAAAAAACCCAGCTATGCTGCCCAGCACTTTGCCTCGCTGGCTTTCAGGCAAGCTCCGCCAAAATGTTTTCAGTTCCTCTCAACTGCTCCATGTTTTGGCACAACAAAAAGCTCTGAAAGAGGATCAGGGACTTAAGCATCAGCTGAAGCTTGTGATGCAACAGCTGAGCTGTGTGGGGAAGCTGGCCCTGGAGGGGCGCAGGGATGCCACCTTGGCAGGTCTGAAGCACCTAGTGGCCTTTAAAAGGCTGGTGTTCTCTTGGGAAGCTAAGATGCAGAGAAGCTGGTGTTACTGGATGACTGGCCTTCCTACAGCATTTATAACCCTCTTCCTCTGGAAATCAGTGCTGCAGTGACCAACACAGCTTAGTAGAGAGATTATGCACCACTATGAGAAGAAAAAAAAATGGCCAGTACATGACACCTATCTTCCCAGCATTATAATTTAAGATTAAAACCAATGGAAGATAAACAAACAAATCTCTTATAGGAAAGGTAGGAAGGACACGAAATGAAATGTCACATATTTCTTTATTACAGACAATAGTCACTACATCAGAGTCTGTTTAAATGCTGCAGAGCAGCTTGACCATGGATGGCTTTTGTCCAGGCACCTACAGAGATGAAAAACAATCAAACACAAATCCAAAAAAAAAGAATCTCGATCATAAATTAATGACCTTAAATAACTTCTCCCACAACCACTAGAATGTAATGACAGAGCAGTCAAAACCCCTGTCCCAAGAAGCACACCACTCCTGGCAGCTGTGCTGCTCACTAACAGAGAAAGTGCCATCTGCATCTGGGATTGGCCAACAGGGATGGAGAGAGGGGAAGAGAAAAGGAAGGAGGAAAGAAGCAGTCTCACTTACCTCAGCTTTCCTTTTCCCCCTTCCCTTGTGCTAGGGAATGGGAGGACAGCTACTGCTGCTGACTGGCCCAGAGGCAGCACAAAATAGTTGTGCAGAGAGCAGAGCACGCTAGTCATTCTTTACACTAAAAAAATCTCAAAGCCTCTGCCTAAAGAGCATGTCTTCCTCTGTCCACAAGGCTCTGTGTCTCCTTTCTAGTTTAAAGATGGAGTCTTTCCATCACAGTTCTTAGGCCGATCCTTAGAAGGAACCTGAAGACAGCAAGCAGTGATCCTAACACTTTCTCATAGCACAAGGGGGGGACAGAAGGGGGCTGTTCTCACCATTTGTAATCACCTCCAAACCGTTAATCAGCTTCTGTGTGCCAGAGGGGAGCGGTGCTGCCCACGAGCTCAGCAGAGTCCTGTCTGCACAGAGGCTGAGGGTGGTGTGGGAGCGGCTTTTCCTCCCCACACCTCAGTACCGAGGTTGGGTAACAGAAGTCTCTAGGGGCAAAAAGAATACCCAGGCAAACAAGCAAAGGAAAAGAGAGGAAAGCAGAGTTTGGTCCCAATCCAACCAGTTACCCCCACTCAAAGCAGAGGAGGAATCCCAGGCTGGACACACAGAAATCATGGAGGATGAATCGCCATGTAACATACATGTTTTCGTAACAGTCTGCAAAGTCTTTCCTCTGGCCATGCCGGCACACTCAGGCATCATCAATGAGCTTCTCTCCATTTGCATCCTCCTTCCCGCTACCCTCTCTCTCGCTTTCCCCTTCTTCTTCTGCCCCATCTGTGTATGTGTCCTTCTGCCCATAGGTGAGAGTGGTGCGGGCAAGGTCCACCTCAATGGGAAAGACATCCGCATCCCGGAGCACGGCATAGCAGTCATCATAGTACTTGGACATTGTGGAGACAAAACGCTGCAGCTGGAACACGATGTCCTGCACTGTAATGGAGACATGTTGGGGGGGGAGAGTGTGAAAATTCCCTTCCCAAACAGTGTGAAGGCTGCAATCAAGCCTCCCTTGCCTTGAGATGTAATCTCCTACACATTAATCCTTTCTGGCCCCTCAGGGCTGACGTCTCAGGCACAGCCACAAAGGAGTTCTTCAGCAAAGACTCCTAAGTGAGACAAAGGAGGAACACAAAGGCCAAAGCCATGTCTGCTGAACTCAGCAGTGGCACTCACCATGTTTCTGGTCCAGGAGTTCTATTTTCTCTAGCACATCCTTCCTCATCTTGGCAAAGCGTGTGCGAGCCTCCTGACGGCAGCGCAGGATGAGGCGGTACTCGTAGTTCCCAGTGCTGACCCGGTAGAGGGGCTCACCCAGAGCCTGTCAAAAACATGGCACCATTTTATAGACTCCCAGAACAGTGCTTGTGCACATAGTCTGCCTAGCAGTGTGGACTCACAATGACCTTGGGTTATTACAGACCCCTCAGGCTCATGGGAACTGCTGTCAGGAAGCAGGAACCAAGGGGAACACTGAGCCATGTCATAAACTGGCAGTCAATGTGGCCACTTAGAAGGCCAAACACACACCAACCGTGGTAAAGAAAAGCATCTAAACAAATACAAAAGGACAGACACCTTCAGCCTAGCATGGAGAGGTCGCATGGCTTCTTACCTGGACTAGTAAGACAAGCATTAAGAACAAAAAAGTTTATATCAAGCACAGAAAAAATTCTGCCCTCCTCTAAAAGGTTTGCCCTGTACAGATTGCAAAATGAATTATGCATAATTACACAGGGAACTTTCTGATATCTACAGCCATCCAGACACAATGCTGGAAACCAACAGAGAGGGACCCATGCATTGTCCTGCAAAAAAGTCTGGAAAGGGGTTAGGTCTGTCAGCAACAAAGTATCCTCCCTTTGCACCTGTAAACACAACACACAAAAAGATCCACGCTACGGACTACGGCTTGCTAATGCACGCCGCATGGGCCAAAACCCAAAGATGTCACTCTGCTGGGCGAGACTGGGATTCTTTCCTTCCCTTTTAGAAGGGAACATAAAATGAAAGACTGTGTTAGGAGTTTTATTCCTTCCTGGCACTTCGGAACTAGGCATTCCAAAAAATCAAATGCCTGCTCTGAGATTGATACCTAGGATAAAAAAAAGATGTTACTTTTATGCAGGAAAACTGGAATTTATGGGATACCTTTAGCTATTTAAAACAGAGCTGTTAAGGATTAAAGTCCTAAAACTCTAAACTATAAACCCCCTATTGTTAAGAGAGATCCTTTAATGAATTTTCTTCACTTATAAATGCAGTTTCACATGCATTTTGCTGCAGAGAAACTAAATCTCTGTTTCTCAGAAACAAGTCCGGAATTAATGATAAGCTGTACACTACACACAAATGGAATCTGTGAAGATAACACCTTAATCCTCCTTACATAACCTAATAGTACTTAAACACTGAGAAAGGCAACCACAGAGCAAACTAGCTACAGTGCTTCCCAGGTAGCATTTAAGGATCCCCTATTTCTAATACATTAAGAACAAATGTCTGTAATTCCTTAGGATGCATTCACTAGTTTGGGTGCTGACAGGCACAGGAGTGCTTTTGCAGTAGTACTGGTACTCACAATGCAGCTGTACTCTTCATCATCCATCTCCTTGACTTTCAGGCAGTAAGACTTTGCAGAATTAAAGATAATTTAAAAAAAAAAAATAAGCAAAACAACAAGGAAATATTAAAAATTAGAAACAACTTCATCATTACCAATACCCATCAGGTTGTACCATTCCAAGCCTTCCTTCAGTGGTATAGACTCTGAAGAAAGCACAGGGGGAAAAATCCTGTGTTCATCTACTCTTTGGGAAAACACAGGGCAAGAAAAGTATGAGACAGGAATAAATAAAGATTAATTGCAGGAAGGATTGATGTAGGAAGAGATTCTGCCATATTGCCTTGCCTTAGGGCTGCAGCTCCAAATACTTCTCTCAGTGGGTAAAAGGAAATAGATTCCTACAGTTACAGAACAGGTGCACTTAGCAACCTTACCCTTTTTGGGTAGAAAACAAGGGCTGAGTGGAATGAAGGAGGACAAAAAAAGGCAACGTCTAAATTAAAGCAAATATGACTTGACAGTTGTTTCCTTTGGCTGAAGAGTGTCCAGAACTACCTGAAAAATATGGACTGGGGAGCTCCTTAGAGGAGGTCATGAGCCTAAGTTGCAGAAGAATTCTTTAGAAATAAATCTGGAAATAACTCTGATCATGTAGAAAATAAGTCATGTGGGTTCTGTGAGATCCTTCTTACCAATGAGAAGTATTAGTTTAAAAGCAGATGTCTCAATCTGAGTAATCCGGCAGTAAACAAAAAACTAAAAAAAAAGTGCATTCTCTCATGGATTGTGGAAGGATGGATATGCGATCATACAGGCTACATGTGACTTTCAGGATGATTCCATGAAACTTAATTTCAACCAGCACTTAGGAAAAAAAAGCAAGCAGCTCACCAAATATTCGAACTTTACATCCAGGTACTTTTTGATAGTCAGCCTTGTGTCAGGAATGGCTTTATTCAGATATGTATTCAAGTCAGTGAGCATCTGCAAGGGAAACACCCTGTTGCTGAATTAAGACTAAAATGCATGACTACAATTCAAGTGCAACCTTCTACCCAGCACAGGTCATGAGGCTGCATCAAGTTAACTCTTCTTTGAACTACAGCATATTTGAAAGAACATGTTTAATCATGACTCAGAATGGTTAGAGCCTCCATTACTGTCCCTGGCAAGTGGTTCCAGTATTAGAAATGCTTGCCTCACTTCTAGCCTGGATTAATCTGCTTTTGACTGGTTTTATTTTCAGCTGGTCCATGAAACAGCTCTCCCCCATTCAAAGTTTCATGACCCAACATTGTCCATCCAACATGGCACTGAAAGGGATGCCCAAGTCAACACTTAATTCTCTCTTTGCTAACCTAAGTGCACAGATCCCCTGGAGACTCTCACTCAAACACATTGACTGAAATCCTTACATTGTTCCTGGGCTGTTTTTCTAAACTCTTTTGGTGACATAACACAGTTATGGGTACCAACATCAGGTGCTGCACTGATCAGACTACTCCCTCATCCCCAAAAGAAAAGGAGAGGAATATACTCATGTCCAGAAGTCATAGGGACAAGATTGATACATTCATTATGTTACCTCTCAGGTTCTTTTCATTATGAAGAGAATTCCCTGAAGGAAAACAAAAAGGATCATTCTTCCCACAATGAATGAATTTTTAAGACCGCACCTTTAAAGACATGCCTTTCTAGATTCCCCTCTTCTCCAGACCTTTTACTCCTATGGTTAAATTCTTTACCGGCTTAATTGTTTTCAGAAGGTGAATCCCAAACTTCTCAATGTTGCGATGGGCATCCGCAAATTTCACAAAGGCTTCACTGGCAGCTGGCTGTGGTTCCCGTACACCAATGACAGAGAAAACATCTCCAAATGCTGCATGAGCAGAGTAAATACAGACAGATTAATAAAGAGGTGAACCCTGAGAAAAATCTTGTCTCCAATAGTAGAACTCCTTCCTATAACCTTACAATTAGCTGGGGGATGATGCTACATATTCCCTAAAGACCAGAGTTTGGCAGGGCATTTCCCCAATGTCTCATGTGAAGACAGTTCCTGTGTTAGCACCATGACTGGTAATGCCAGAGAGCAGCCCTTCCCAGCTCATTTCTGCAACCCTTAGTTTTCTTTGAGTGAGGGAATCACACATCTAAGTACTGACAAAAACTCCTGAAACTGAAGGTCAAAGACCTGTGCTCCCTTTCCTCAAGGTTCTTTACCTCTGTGTGTCTGAGATAGCTCAAAGAAAGCCCGGAGAAGACTCTTGGTGTGCTCTGTCAAGCCTGTGATGGAAGCCAGAAAAAACACTTAAGTCACTTCACTGAAATATAATGGAGGCATCCTTCTCTCCCATCTGATGTCTGATGGAATACCAAATTTACCTTTGTATAACTCTGCAGTCCTCTCCAGCTCTTCTAGTCTCTTCACTAGTCCATCTAAGTAGAAACAAGAATCAGAATACAGAATTACAACAGTCACACTCAGGACATGGTTAGGACCTGACTGGGTGGAAAAATACCAGTTTCATATATTTGGTTCATATTTTCCTCATCCCTTAATGCCCGTCCTGTGATACAACATAGGAGGCTTTTAAAATGACTGCAGACATATTTTATAGTGTGGGGTCATCACCTACTGACATTCACTAAGTTGGTCCCTGCTTTAACTTAATCTGACCTGAGATAACATTTAAATGGCCACAAGGACAGGCCATATCACTCAGGAAGGGCAGAGATGATCACAACACCGAGGCAGAGCAGACAAAAAAATGTGGACCATGCAGGCAACAATAAGAAGCAGGCAAACACAGGACAGTAAGTGTTCCATTAGGGAAATATCCTCCTGGACAATACTTACCATTGCAAAGTATGGCTCGGCTTAACCCCAGGGCATCTGCTGTCCCTGAACTCATGTTCTCTACCAGTCGGTGTTTTACCTTCTTCAATACTAAAGGCCAAAAGAGAGCATCAGGGTCACTTCCATGGGCATGAAAACCTCACCAGCACATTTCACTCATTTTCCAGGCACGGAATGAACTGCGCTTAACTCAGCAAGCAGCAGGAGAACACCATAGAAACAGGGCACTCTGGTCCAGCCATGCATAATGCATCTTCTAACTTGCCTATCTGTTTTGCTCTCACATCCTAAACACTCCAATCAATAGAGCTCCAACAATTCTTCTGGAAGGCTGTCCCAATCAATCACTTTGCCATAAGCTACCTATCTTGATATTTGGAACTGAACTTTGCTTATGCTATCTGCTGTATTGCTTCAACTGAAGTCAGGAGATGAGGCTGAAGGACAATCGGGACTTAACGCTCAGTATTGTCCCTTTCTTTACTTTTACTTTTCGAATCCTAATTAAACCCTTTTGTCACCTCTTGATGGAATTTCTGTCTTTGGTAGTCATACCCTGCAAATTACTAGAAACATCTATGCCTTCTTGACAGATGACTCAGTCACCTTTACTTACAGGCATACTTGCCTGCAGATCCCAAGAACTCAGCTGAAGCCACAGTGTTCTGGAAAATACCATATTTTCATCACACTTCTGTTTTCCCAGAAATCCATCTCACTATTTACGATTTTCCAGAACTCCTGTCAATTTATTAGCACCATAACCAACACAGAAAGAAATGAGAGCAAACAGAATGGATACATTTTGCTGGAAAGTGAGAAAGGCAGACCATATAAAGGAGACAGCTGTGTAGGCTCAGTTCAAAAACAGACACTTTGTTTTAGTAATAAAGGCTCTCCTCTCTCCCATAAAATTAATGTTTGTACAAAACTCAGTGTAGATAGGTATTCCATCACTGCTCTCCAAGCTCAGAAATCACCACCAGTGCTTTTCAATTGACACATTGATGTGTACAGCTAAAAACAGGTTAGCATAACCTATGTGCATTCAAAATAAATTAATTAAATTATTAGGTAGTTGAGATTCATCACCCATGCTAAACACAGCACAGAAAAACAAGCCTCCCACATCAATAGTTAAGTTTTCATTTAACTTTCAAGATTACTTCAAGAAGTCAGGGAAGGATTTTTTTAAACCTCTAACTCTCTTTGATGTTGAAAACATTGGAGTTAAGAGCAAGAAAAGAAACAGAATTTTACTTTGGTTTTAGCTGGGACCAATCTTTCACCTCTTCACTTCATTTTAGCACTCTAGGGAGAGAGAAACCAGTCTTACCGATATCCAAAGACTTGCCCTGCTTTGGATCAGCCTGAAGTTTGTTGTAGTGTATTGTCACTTCTCCCTGCAGAAAGAGCAAACCCAAAACTGCTGTGCTGGAAGCCGGCAGCACTGGCTCACTTTACCCAAGAACAACAGCTATCAACTACAACTCAGAAGGTCCTGAGGCCCCCTCCTACCTCTCACCTTTACCATCTGTATCATCTTGGCCACCTCCACCTTGGTCTTCCCTTTGACGGACTTCCCATTGACTCCTGTGATTTCGTCCCCCGCTGCTACAGTGCCGTCTAAGGCTGCTGGAGTGTTATCAAACACCTAAGACAGAGCACAGGCAGGCTGGAATCAAGAGGAAGGCGAATGCAGAGCTAAAGTGCCCAAACCAAACAACTGTATTCCTCTTATTTAATTCAGTTGCACTTTGTCCATGGTGAAGCTGCAGTTTTCCCCCTTTCCAGACCAAGAGGTGGGCTGATCATCTTGTTCCCCCGGGAAGTTCTTGCCCCTAGGATGTGCCTCTTCAAGTGTAGGATTTCCTGATGTCGAGAGTGTCACACTGTTCCCCTGTGAATTCTAACATGCTCTCTCAAGGCGAAGGATAATTCCAGAAGTCTTAATTTAATTCTTCCACACCTAGTAGGTACTAGAGTAAGGAAACCTTTTCACTGAAAAGTGAGATGTCATCTCCCACTTTGAGAAAAACAAACAACATAGGGCTCTTTCTCCACACTTCCCACCTCTCAGGCCAACACTGTTTTAAAAAGATGGCTTGTTTTACCTCCGCGAGTGCCCACCTGGACAATGTAGAGACACGGGCAGTACTGTGCTCCTCCCCCAATGCTGATCCCAATCAGGTTCTGAGAGTCCTTCTTCAGGGTCACTGTCCCAGGTACAGTGGGGATGCCCCTACAAAGAGAAAGGAATAACTGAACATGTAGGCAGAGCTGCCTGTGTATGAAACAACTCTGGTATCTGAGTCAGTACAAATGGAAAACATCATGGGCACTGCACATCTGAATTCATTCTTTCACCTCTCCCACAGAGTCTATCAGCACAGGCCAGCAAGGAGACCTTCTGTGCTTTTTCTTGGGACTGCATGCAAGGATTAGAGGTGGAAGACACACCCTCATCGATCGCTAGGCACTGAAGAAACACTATCATGCTTTAGAGTGTTTCATCACCACTTAGTGCTGGAGTGAGAGCGCAACTTGTGCAGCATAAATGTGATGCAAATCAAGTGCTCTATGTTAAATGCAGGGCAGTCACTGCAGAGCAACACATTCTCCCTTGCTCACCAGCACAGCAACGCCTCATCCCCAGTCTCCAGAGGCAGCAAGAAGTCAGCACTGAACAGGAAGTCTGACGTTCAGCACATCGTGTCAGACACAGGTAAATTTATCAACTCTCATTAGGTCTTGGCTGCAAAGCCTACTTCTATTGTTAGAAACACCAGGAAAAAACAAGTGAAATACTCACAACTTATCTTCCTCAATATCATAGTCCAAATCCGCAAACATTGTTTTGGTTAAGTGGAGTCCGTTTGTCTGAGGCTGATTATTCCAAATTCCCTGGGAAGAAAGAACAGAATAAACCAAATAAATGAATGATCGCAATAGAAAAACACAGAGAACCAACCTGTCATCCTCATCAATCTCCTTTTTCTATTTTTGAATGCCACATTGTGGTCTCTGGTCCTATATCAAAGATGAAAAATGTATGAAGTGTTCCTGGTTCTCTACTCTGCATGCGACAGGAGAAAGTTCTCGAGTTTGAAAGGTGCATCCTCCAAACCCAGGACTGACACACGTGCAGCATTTCCAAAGCACAGAGCAAAACGTGGTCCCTTCCCGAAGCTGCTTTTTTCCACGCTCGACCTGCACCCTGGCTGCTAAAGATACTTAGTTTTATCCCCGACATCCATTACACATCTCCACATTCCTGACTTCACAGCAAACCATGTCACTTTCTGACGTTCACCGCCTGTCTCGGGAGGCCGTGTTTAAGCTTTTCACTGAAAGCCTCGTTATCTCCCCACGCACAAACCACGCTTCCATTTAATTTCGGGCAGTAATTCGCTGGCATTAATTAGTTTGGGTTCCGTCCACTCTTGGGCAGCACCGAAGGCACGGTGACGCCGTCGCGGGCCGTGGCGGTGGTCGCCTCCACCACACGCGACCCCGGGGGACCAGGGCTTCACCGAGGGCTCGCAGCGCCGCATCCCCCGGGCGGGCGCGGGGCCGGGCAGGGCCTGCGGGCAGTGCCCCGGCCGGGGAG
>VYZT01015816.1:317770-417880 GCA_013400735.1 Pomatostomus ruficeps | reverse complement strand
GGGTGGGGTGGGGGGGGGGCGGAAGAAAGGAAGGACTAATGAAAGCACATGAGGGAAGGAAAGGAAGAAGGCTGAATGAAATGGCTGCTGGCAGGTGAGATGCAATACACAGATAGTGCTCCTCTGTGCAGGAGCGAAGGTCTCATTCAGCAAGATCAGCCCAACCAAAGTGCAAACCAGGCTGCCTGTTTTCAGCCCCACTGCTTCACCACGGCCTCCTTTGGACATGGCTGAATGCCCCAGGTAATAAATCTGTCTGGCATCTGTTGGGTCTCAGACTGAGAGAGACCAGTTTTATTCTCTTGGCAGATTTGGTGACCTGGTTTCTGGCAGAAGAAGCAAGTTTCAGCAAGTCTTAACTCTTCTCCTAATCCCATAGGTAATTCCACTTCCTTTCCTCTTCACCCTCGTATCAAGCCCTTGTTCCTCATCCCATCATGCTGTGTCTGAGCCCAGCCTCCTTTTTCCCACATTTAGACAACTCAGTCAACTCATGTTCCTGACTGTGCCCTCAGTCCTGCCATAGAGTGTCACACCTAACCTTCTTCCACCAGTCCTGTTACCCTTGGTCTCAAGATTCCTCTGTCTTCTCCTTTTCTCTACGATTCCTATATACATCCTCTTTTCGAGTCTGACCTTCAGTTTCCACCTCCATTCACAGCTGTCCCCCAAGGTCCTGCTTCCCATGTCCACTCTCCCTATCACTCCTACCCTTTCCTCCCCCATTCTCGCTTTTCCTCACTCATCCTTTACCCCTCTTTCCTGTCCCCTTCACCCCTGGTCTCCCAGGGTTGTTTGCGTGAATCATTTCTGGAATCATGAGATCACTGGTTTTTTCTGTCTCTGTCAGTGGGAACATCACATTAAGGCGCATGGATAAGTGACCAGGGGCCATTGGGGTGACTCTGGCACCCCCTCTCCCCATCCTCCCTACCCCTCTCTTCTTCTGTATCAAAGGAAGCTTTGTTGTCCAAAAGCAGAAAGAGAAAAGCAGATAAAAAGGCGGAACATGTGATCTCACTGGCTTTATTTAGCCATCCAGCTATCCCTCCTCTCTTTTCTTGATTCATCCAAAATTATCTAAGTAAGAATCCATAATCCATCCTTGGGCTTCTTATTTGTGATAGAAATGGTGGTAGATTATTTTTTCCAGAGGAACTTCAACAGCTGACCTCTTGGTCTCCACAGGGTGCAAAGATGACCCTGATGGGGCTCTCCAGACAGCGTGATGCCTTTGATTACAGTAGTCTTCACATCAGGAGTGTGGCATTCCACTCTGTGAAGGAGAATTGAAAGAAGGGAGAAGCAAATCCTTTTCCTTAAGGTTTCACCACTGCTTTGTGGGGGATTCCAAGAGTATGCAGCAATGCACTGCTTCATCAGGGGCACTGCTTGGTGGGGAAGTTTATATTTGTGGTGTTAGATGCACAACATTTGAATTAATGAGTTTCTGGATCTTCCAGGGACTTGTTTTTTTTTGTCAGGGGCAAAATTCTTCATCTCGGGGTGCTTCGGTTGTCTTTTGTGATGGAGATGATCACTGTTTATCTAAAATAAATAAATAAAATAAATAAAGGCTGACTGCACACTCCTGGCAAGCACCCTGTACAATAGAGTTGCAGGAAGGATCTCTGTGTCTATGTTGGGATTCATTTCGATGCTATCAGGCCAGGAGGCAGGAAAAAGAATTATTATATATTCCTTTGTTGTTACATATTAGATGAGTTTGAGGCTTTCCAGTGAAAGCTGCCCTGCATACTGCTTCGAAGCAGTATGGTTGACTAAGCAAAAATCCTTATTGTGGGCAGAGCCATACGAATATAAAGAGTTGGTCAGTGCATAATTTTCATGATGTTTTAACCAGCTTGGTTAAAATCCACCAGACAAGAAGTCCTTCTAATGTGGGAATATAATGGCCTTTTTATCTCTAGAGTCCATTCCCCTTCTTTACAGGAGTAAAAATTCTCTGCATAACGCCTTACATACACAGTTTTGTATGTGTGTGTTTGCGGCATGTGGCTAAGGCTGAAATTTAATGATTGTTTCAAGGACCTTCCAAAATAGTTAAGTCACTGAATGGGAGAAAAGTACAGAAAGCTTGGCAGATGGACACAGGCAGCATAAGCCATGTTCATCTAAAGCATGGCATGGACTGATATTGACTCAGGACAAAGGGTGTTCAGAGCAGTGAAGAGGGTGAGTAGAGATGAAGGTGAGCAGAAAGACAGAAGGATTTGCATCAGGTGAGGCTGAAGAATTTTATTTTGTTGCAGAACACAGTATCAGTGAAATATATACTCAAATGCTAGAAAGGAAGGGAGGTGGGAGTTTGGCTAAGGAATTGTTTCTGTTGCAGAGAGGTCATTGTAGAAGTTGCAGTGACTTTGGCATCATGTGATCTTTTACATATCTGTGTACGTGTAAGGTGACTCTGAGGCAGTGTGTGCAAGGAGACTGTAGCTGGAAGGATGTCTGTGGGAATGCCTGAGGTATAGTTTCAATGGAGTGTGGGAAGATGTGATGTTCATGGGGATTTGCCACAACTTCTCTGTGGTCAGAGATCATGCACAAGACGCTTTACAGCAGCAGTGCAGAGAAACTCTGCGACACTATAACCCATCCAACAGAGTGTCAGCTCCAGCTTACAAACAACTGAATCAGTAAATGTGGAGGCAAGAAAGAGACTTTTTTTGTGCCTCCCATGTGTTTTTTAATAAACACTGAGTTCCCATAAAAATCTAGACCCACTGTAGCTGCCACTCGACTCCTGCCAGTTCTGGGTCCCTATCATTTGAATTTCCTGAAACGGGCACGGTGACTCAATTCACAAGATATTGCCATTAGCATGTTGGGCTGATTTAACTTATATCCTGCCCTGTTGTGTCTGACTCATTCTTCCCCATCTCTAAGAGAAGCCCAGTGGAAGGCAGAGGGCCCTTCACAGAGATGCTCAAGGTCTCCATCAGATAATAGGTGAAGAAATATTTGCCATGACCAAGCTATGGTCATTTTTTGCCATTCCTTAGTCACTTGGCAGCCAATGGAGGGAAGAGGCGAGAGCAGGGTGGGGGAGAGTAAATGAGACAGAGAGACGAGAACAAAAGATTCTTTTGTGGTACAGAGAGAGAGAAAAGGGAAAGCATCACCAAATGCCCAGAAGCCATGTTTGTAACAAGAGACCTATTCTCTCAGCTACTTGGAAAACAACTTGGAGTAAAAGGGCCTGGTTGAATTAACCCTTCATGGAGGCGATTTACTGAGCCTGAAGGAAAGAGGCACGGCCACGGGAGACATAATCTGTGCGGCGAGGTAGCAGTCTTGGCTCTTGGGCAATTTAAAGCAACGATTGGTTGCCTGGGAAGAGGAGCTAGGGATGATGTTGGGTGGTTTGATGATACCAAAGTTTTAAAATGTCAGATACCCTTTTTTATAGTCGCTTTGGTTTTGGAAAAGATCACCAAAGGGGTTTTTGCAGCATATGGGGTGATAACTTTTGCATTGGCGGTTTTCTTAGGGATGCCAGGGAGTAAGGAAAACACCACCCCTAAAATACATGGCTTACTGTAGCATAAATCTTGTCCCATCACAGCCCCTGTGAATTCAGGTTCTGTTGCTGGCCTTCAAAAACTCTCTTCTCACACATTGCATCTCTCTTGCTCATGTCTTAGTCCTCTCCTTGGCTAAGAACAATTTTACTGGGGTTAGGGATTCTCTGGACAAATGAATTGAAAGTATGCCAAATCTTCTATTTCCAACGAAACAAACATCTTTAATTCATTGTGAACTCTTTTCCTTAGCCTCCTCCACATTATTTATAAGGAATTTTCCTCTTTAATTGAGTGGATCTTTGGGTGAAAGGAGACTTCTGGGATGATAGTACCAGAAAAACTTCTACTCAAGGAAAGAGAATCTGTACCTATTTGAAGATGAATATGGGATATTGGCATATGATGTGTCAGTTTGACTGCGAGCTTGCTTCTGGGTGCTCTAAAGGACCAAGACAGACAGATCTCAAAGAAAGCTTCTTCTGCTCATAAGAGTGCAGAAAGGAGAGCACCCTGCCACTGGAGAAGGGTGCTGTCCCTTCTGTCCTAACAGTGCCAGGCAAAAGGGTGCAAAGAGTCTGGAAATGGAGAGACGTTTCTCCTCTCTGCTTCACCATCTCACCAGGTCAGGAGCAGTGTCCTTTCGTCATGGGTCACCCATCCCCCTGGCCTGATGGCGCAGATGGGGAGGATGCAGTGCGTGCCCCTGGAGCCCGTGGTCAGGTGGACTGCCAAGAGGATATGAGATGCACACAGCCTTACAGCTGTGCTTTCGTAAATAAGCCATCACATGGGACTCATGGCATGTCTGTTAGAGCAGCAGTTTGAAAACAACCAGGAAAATCATGTGGTAACAGAAGTCTGCAGGCTCCCAGCCCTCCCCCACTCCCTAACCTTCTTGCTCCCTTTCCTTTCTATGTCTCTCTGTGTCTTACTGAGATGTAACCACAAAAGCTGGAGTTGGATTTTGCTCCCACTAACCTCATCCAGGGCTTTGGGGTATTTGTGTTGGTGCTTGGTGTTGGCGTTCAACCTACCTGTGCTACTCAGACCACCTGTGCTGTTTGATGTCCCCTGCAACCCTGCCGGGGGAATTTGCAAATTCAGTCTCCTAAAGGAATTGAAGGACACTTACACAGAAGGGATGTTAAATATGATTAAACCCATTGCTCCATGGGATTTTCACTATTGCAGGTGACTCTGGCAGTGTCTTTTTCTAGGCAGTACAGTTTTAATACCCCATGGGCACTTACTGGTGTTACTTGTAAGGTCAGAAGAGAGAGTTCTGGCATTTGTAAACTTAAAAAACTTGAAGTTCTCCACTGCTGCCTCATACAACTTATTCACAGTAGCACAGCAAAGCAGGAGTCTCAGAACATTGAGACTTCAGCTGAGCTAAGAGCAGGTGGTGTTCTGTGAAGAAAAAATGCTACTGTCAACTAATGCAGGTTTCTCTTCTCTTCTCTTCTCTTCTCTTCTCTTCTCTTCTCTTCTCTTCTCTTCTCTTCTCNCTGCTCTTCTCTTCTCTGCTCTTCTCTTCTGTTCTCTTCTCTTCTCTTCTCTTCTCTTCTCTTCTCTTCTCTTCTCTTCTCTTCTTCTTTCTCTTCTCTTCTTCTTCCTCTTCTCTTCTTCTTTCTCTTCTCTTTTCACTTCTCCCCATTAGCTGCCTTAGGCTGTGTTGAATTTGGATCTGAAAATGGGACTGGTTTGGACCAAGTTAATATTTACAGCAGATGGGAATGGGCTTGATGAAAAGAGTTTGCCTTGATACAGTGCTGCTGAACTGGTGTGAGTAACTTCACTATGGCTGGTTTAAAAGCCCTGTTTCTCTTATACCAGAACCTGTCACCCCCCTTAGCAAGCTGTTTGCTGGACCAGCTTTCCATGGGTAGGAAAAAGATTATTCAGCAACTGCTGAAATGGGATTCCCAAAAACCAGACAAAAATCTTCAGTTTCTCAGTGTCCAGCTGCTCCAGGCTATCTCCTTCTCCAAAACCTGTGAACGATTCATAGCAGAACATCTGCACCTTCTTCCCAATTTGATCCAGCAGGACAAATCTGTTCATCACTCAGCATCCTAGCCCTAAAATGGCAAATCATCCTGTCTGATAATTCCCCAGCCAGGAACCATAGAATCATGGAATCACAGAATGGTGTCGTCAGGAAGAGATATTAAAGATCTAGTTCCAACCACCCTGCCATGGGCAGGGACGCCATCCACTAGACTATGTTGCTTGAAGTCCACTTAACCTGACCGTAAACAGTTCCAGGGTGGGCAAGGATGCAATCAGTGTTTGAATTGAGAAAACAGGACCTGAAAACCTCTCACAGGTCTTTTATTTTGACTAGGCTTCCTGGATAGAACAAAATTTCATCCAGTCTAATATGGTGTGTGTAACACATTCCCACAGTGTTACTTATCAAAGGAATAAAATACTTAGACACAGGATTAAGTCCCAAATAAGGGAAAATTAAGACTGTTTCCAAATAAATGATGTCTCAACATCAAAGATTCTACCTGGAGGATACAGCAAGTCAGTCTACATCACAGTGCTGCCAAATCCTTTCCCTTTGCACTTGTTCTGTCTCTGCTTTAAAAAAAAAAACAAAGCAGAAAGAAATGTGTAGTGACGGGTAAGAGATGTTGTGGTCCAGGGGAGAAGCAGAGCCCCATCTCCTTACACAGCTAGCAGGGAGTGGAGCAGGAGAGTGGAGGGTAGCACAGTGCTGTACAGCTGCAGGGCTACTCACAACAGGGCAGAGCTCCCAGAGAATGTGCTCTTTGTTCCCTGCCTTTAAAGGGTAAGAGAAACACTTATGCATGGCAAATTAGCCCAAAAATGTATTTCTCTAAAACACCCGATTGTCTGGCCAGCTCTGCAGCTGCAGGGAAGTTCCAGGGAGAGAAGGGGGAGGCGGCGGGGAAGGAGGAGGGAGGCAGGGAAGAAGGATATTGATGACTAGGGGGGGTGCAAGGCAAGATGATTGTGCAAAAGAGGGTGAAATTCTCATGCCTCCTTTCAAACAGAGCTGACTAGTGAGCCAGGGGACCCCTGACAGAGGGGCCACGTTGGTGGTCAGGGGATCACGTATACCCTGCTGTCTCCTGATCTCCTGTGGGTCAGGGAGAAGAGGGGGCACAGACAGCTGTGCTGTGGACAGTGCGGGAGCAGGCGCTGGTGCCGGGGAGTCCTGCCACCCCGCAGGTTCAGCTGTGCCATCTGGGCCGGGATGCTCTGCGAGCAGTGCCATGCTCCTCTAGTCACCGTGTCGTGCGTGCCCTTGGGGCTGTGACTCCTCTCCTGCTCCTGAGCAAAGTGCACAGGGTTCGACTGTCTTCGAAGAGCAGGATCTGTGCTCTTCTCAAGAGGTAGCACTTAGGTTTAAAACATCCCAAATGTACCTCTTGATTAGAAAATTGATCTGGGCTTGTTAAGAATTTCCAGCTTAATGCTGATACCCATTTAGAAGCTCCCAGACCACTGCTGGCAGAAAAGTGATTACTTGAACTTCCCTGGAGTTTGGGAAGCAAAACCTAGTGGTAAGATTCTTGACAACAGCTTGGACTATGAAGTTCATGGTGAGTGCCACAGTCCTGTCCCTGCACCAAAGGATGCCACTGAAAGCAGTCAGGCCCACCTTGAGCACAGCTGAGACCTCAGAGTCCAGGGAGTGTCTCCCACATGGTCTGGGATGAGACATCCTCTTCATGAGCATGTATGTATTTTATTTTCCATTACCTGCTGATGTGGAAAGAAAGGTGGCCCCTGCTGCAAACTACAGCTGTTCGCAAGCACAGCCTTGATGTAACCTGACTGGTCCTCACCATTGCCCACTGAACGCTCCTGGGGACATCTGCAGAGTGATGGAGATGCTGCCTACAGAGGAAGCTGCTCAGCTGCTAGACTTTGCCTTTGAGGACACTCAGGGGTGCACTTGCCTGCAACAAACCCAGGTCCCAGTGCCCAGTCCTTTCTGCCATGTCTCATGACCTATTTTGGGCAGACACTAACTTCTCCTTCAAAGTCACCAGTGCCACCTGCTGCGAGGGCTGGTGAGACTGGGAGGTAGCCTTAGGTTAAGCCAAGCTTAGGCTGCCCATGAGAAAAAAGAGAGACATGAGACTCTCAGATGGGATTTGGTTTCAATGCATTCCTGTGACTGTCCAGCTGAGGCGTAGGATTGATGTTGCCACCAGTACAAGTTGGCACAGGCAAACGATACTCTGTTCCCAGCTTGCTGCTGTATTCATCATGTGGCCAAATGTTTTTAAGGAAAACCCTGTAACTCTATGGGTTTGTAATCCAGAAATCCTATAAAGTCTCCTCTCACTGAACTGGAGGAAGGGAAAGACAAGTGGACCTGGATGATTTGTCTGAACAAGTGGTGATACTGACTGCTGCTGAGAATTATTCGCAGAATCACGGAATGGGTCACGTTGGAAGGGACCACAGGGGGTCATCTGGATCAACCTCCCTTCTCAAGCAGGGTCATCCCAGAGCACATGACACAGAATTGTGTCCAGGTGGTTCTGGAATGTGAGGGAAACTCCACAGCCTCCTTGGCAGCCAGTTCCAGTGCACAGTCACCTGCACAGTAAAGAAATTCTTCCTTATATTCAGGTGGAACTTCCTTTGCATCAGTTTCTGTCCATTGCCTCTGGTCCAATTGCTTAGACAATTGCCTATTCATGCTTTGAATCTTGCATATTCATTCTTTCTTTCAGAGATTTCATGAAGATGCTTCAGTTAACACTGGTTATGGAAGTAACTGCTGGATACAGAGCAGGATCTGACTGAGGGAAGCCAGAAGCCAGCTCATCAGACTTTTCAGGAAGAGGGGTGATGAGCAGAGGAGGAGGTGGAGAGCTGAACCACTCTTTAAATGAGGGGTTGGGAAGCTGCTGGCAGCTATATAATCCTATCATCACTACCTTGCACATTTCTTTATGGCCAATTCACTCTCTCATTTTATGTTTACATGGGAGAAGAGAGGATGAAAAATGTTAACTTTAACCAAGTCAGCAATCCTTCTTGGCTTTGACACACTTCATTTTCCACTCAGGTGAAAGGTTCTTCTGTGTGCACTGACATATATCCCTGTGATGAAAGGGATTCTGTCCTGTTGCCTCCTCTCAGACCTTCACATCCCTGCCACTCCTCATATGCCCCTCTAGAAGCACCCTGAGCTGCTGCCACACAAGCACCTGTGACCACATTCCATGAACTTAACCTTAATTTTGAAGGCCATAAAGCTACAGCAGTGCCAGTGCTGGGCTTCATGCCTGACCTTCAGGGAGTGGGTGATGCAGACTGATGGCAGGCCTGCCATGAGCTCTGAGATCACTTGTGCCAAGGTGGGACTCAGGGAAACCAAGAATCCAAGCACGCTCCAGCATTTTGTGGAGACCCTGAGACCTCCCAACTATGGCAAGGATGTGGCATCATCAGGTGGGAATGACTGGTACCAGGGAAGAATTTACTGGTAAATAATTTGCTAAGAAATGGGACTTCAAGGGAATGAAATCAGTTGCAAATTCAGACATAATTTAACTAGCATTCTTGACTGGAAAGTGAGTGTGGGAGACGGATTTCTAAAATATCAAAACATTTCATTTCAAGGCAACCTTCCTGAATTATTCTTTTCTAAATGCCAAAATGCTGTGAATGGACATTTTCAAAGTGAATTTCTGACATTTTGTTTCAAGCCTGCAATTTGCATTTAAAACTTGACCCAAGTTGAAAGATGAGAGGTCAGTCACAAGACCCTAAAACAATGAAATAAAACTTGCTATTTAAAGTTCGAAATAATGTTTCAATCTCTGAGTTATGCCATTTGAAAGAAAAATTAAAAAACACTATAGAGCTCCTATGCATGTTCAGATTAACATGCCTCTACCTGACACGTCTGAAGTGGTGGAGTCATTGAAGCAGAAACAGACAGTGTGGTTGAAGTAAAACCAGCCAGTAGTGGCCTGAAATGAACTTAAAAAATGCCCTTAAGAAATCCCAGAGAGAATTCCACTCTTCTATCAATAAATTTCACTTTGGTCTCAATAAGACTCTTTATGGGGGGACGTGCACCTCTTAGGGATGTTTGCATCCCTTCAGCTCCATTGGGCGCAACAGGCAGAGCAATGCTGAGCAAAGCCCCTGTGCCTATGGCAGTTATACTCTGCAGGCAATTAGCTTTAGGCAAAGTGGCAACCAAAGTGTTATCATTTTCCATGGATCCCTGGGAGCACTGTCTCACCAATCTCCGTGAAAACCAGTGGAGCTCTTAAGGGGCATGTGTCCATAGGCTGCTCGAGGGAAAAAATGCAAGCATAAGCAAAGTCTGGGTGCAAGAAAATCTCTGCTAATTTGGGAAGTGGCCCTACTATCATGGGTGGGTATGTTAGGGGCAACAACCAAGCAGGATGAAGGACACTGACAGTGCTTTGAGAAGATGCTGTGCCCCCCAGCCACCTCTTCTGTACAAAGGCAGGTTCAGTCTCGAAGGACGTGAGGATTAGCCTTCCTCCCTCTTTCCCGCCAGCCCCAACTCCTCACTCCTGCTGCCCTGTCCTCCCTGCCATGTGCACGTGGTCCCGGCTGCCCATGAATAGAGTTGGCACGGGTGGGTCCAGCCTGAGCCACTGGGGCTCACGACTCCCGACCTGAATAAGCAGCATAAAGGCACAGAGCAGCCCCGTCGCGGCTCTGTCCCGACCCATCCTCCCCAGCTGCAACAGCATCCGCTGTGGGCCCAGACCGGCCATTCTTATCGAGTCCTTCTGTGCAGTTTGTCTTTCTCTCCCTCTCTCGTCTCCCCCCTGCCCCCGCCTTTTTCTTTTTTTAATCCCCTTTTTTCGAACATATCATTACAGGAGCAACAAAAAAGATGGGACAATACAGCCATTGATGAACTGCTCTCGTCCTCCAGTCCCGATCCCCCCCACTCCCTCCCTCCTCTTCTCTGGTGCGTGCCAACACTCTTTCCACCCGCCCAGGGCTGGAGCCAGCGCCAAACAACCTCTGCTAATAAACAAGAGGAACCAGATAAACCAGGAACACAATAGAGGGATTTGTTGCACTTTAGTGATGGTGGGAACAATGTCAACTCCGTGGTGCAGCTGCATGGACCCCCTCCCATTCTCTCCCCCCAACGCCTCGTGCCCCCCGCGTACTTGCAGCCCAACACTGTGATTTATGAAAGGCCAAAGGTCACCGTGCATTAAAGGGCTTCTTTCTTGCATCATTTATTAACCCCTCTATGACAAGGCGCACTCATTGTGGCAGTGGTGGTGGCACAGGGAGTGGGGCACAGGCAGAGGAGTCCATCCCAGTGGCACCATGCATCTCCCAGAGGATGGTGAGACACTTAAGCCTGGTTTTACACTGACCTAGTGTGGGGGGGAGGAGGAGAGGCTTTAGTGATATATGTTTTGGCCAGCAAAAGCAACTCATGCACTCCAGCACAGCTCTGTTTGCATTTCACGCGGGTGACCATCTGCCCGACCTACACTTGCTGCCAGGCCGGTGAGTTCAGGTCACTGTCCATGCTGTGGCCATGCACACACCAAGAGCCGACCTGAAGGGTTGCCCTGAAGGTTCTGTAGTTCACATGGTGGAGTTGACCATGTTGCATCATCAGAGCCTTAAGTCACCCTATGTTAACTGGTGTTGTCACATGCGCAGCCCATGATGCAGCTGGGCAGGGGGTCATGGAAGGAAAGTAGTCTACTGGTCATACTCAGGAAAGTAGACGTCTGCCCAAAATCTCTCCTTGGCTCACCAGAGCTGGTTGCCATTACAGGCAAAGCTGCAGTGTCACCATGCAACATTTTCAAGCCTTCCTGTGTAGCCATGAAGCAACACCGTGAAACAGCAGCATAACAAACCCATGGGCTGATCTTTTTCTCCTGAAATTGCAGTGACCAAGTCAGTTTGAGTGAGCCATTGCAGTGGCAAAGGCTTCAGCACTGAACTTTGAACTCTGAGGTACAACCCCATATCCCCGGCTGTGCTTGAGGGTTCCATGGAGACCCTCTCCATGGCAAGCTTGCTTGGGAGGACAACAACATGGCCATCACAGGCTGGGGTGGTGAGAGAGTCCTGGAAAGGGGATGCCTGCTGGAGTTCACATCCACTGTGAGAGCAATGGGGCTTTGCTGGTACCTGGTTGCCTGGCCCATCCCCCCAGGCTCAGCAGAGGGGAGGCTGTGTTGGCGGGCTGGGAAATCTCACCCCTCCCTGGGATGAAAGGATGGGTTACAAGGGACAAGCTTGGGAGCCCTCTGAGCATGGGTGTCAGGGTGAGCCCCTGCACAGGGCAGAGGGGACATGAAGGTTGGGGTGAAGAGGAAGACAGTCCCACTGCCCAAATGCTGGCTGGTAACTCTGGTTACCAGCCAAACTGTTCCTGCCCTAGCTCTGGTGCCTTGAGGCTGTGCTCCCTCACTCATTCTCCCTCACATTCCTCTGGGAGCTGATCAGGGCTTGAATGACACCCCAGATGACTCTTTGCTATTAATTCCTGTGAACAGAAAGGGCTCCTTGTTCTCCCAGTCCTACTCTCTGGAGGAATTACAGGGGCCAAGGCAGCAGGCTGAAGCCTTCCCGACTTAACCCTTCCCCTGGCTCCCCAGGAGCCTCCCTGCATCCAAGGGACTAGCAGAGGTGAAGATCACTCTGGAGCCACCTTGAGCACCACTGAATGGGCCCACGCGGGTCACTCAGTACTGCTGCATTGGAAGGATCCCCTTTTCTGGTTGTTCAGACCAATCTTGCACAATTCCCTTCCTTTCTCCTCTAGGCATCTCTCATCTGGTGTGCAGACCTAGAGCTTCCATTTTCCTCCGTTATATAACACTGGATATGCCAGACTCCATCCAAGAATAGGCAACCCGGTCTTTCTCCCCCAGCTCTACCCCTTCAGTGCATGCTTTTTGGGGCTAGCCTTTTGGAAGTACATCTGTCCTCTCCAGCAGGAGACGCAGGGGTTAACAGCCAGGCAGGCTCTGTGCCATCTAACAAAGCAGGTAGCAGACAGACATGCTTGCCCCATTCCTCTTTGATCTTCCCAGACCTGAGTAATGCAGGAAAATTGTCCCGTTTAGCCATCATAGGTCTTTGCCATGCCCATGAAACATTAGACTGGCTAAGATGACAGGCCAGGAGCTGCCTGGGGTCTTTGCAATGTTCAGAGATGATTCTCCTCCCTATTTTCCACAAGGTTTTCCCTACACCTCCTCTCTGTAGCAGCTGGCACTGTAATCTACTGTTTTAGAACAAAAAATGCAGCTGAGCAAAGTCTGCTTAGCCACATCTAGGCCATACACCAATGGCAGCAGCACTGTGGTATCCTGCCCCTGTGGCAGCCCCCACCATCCCTTGGAGAGAGAACAGGTTTTACTCCTGCTCTGGAGCCAGGCAGGACTCTGCAACCACATCCCAGACCCAGTCCCCAAAGAATTTCCTGAGGACTCCCATCCGCTCCTGAGGTGAAGGGAGTGCAGGGCTATGCACCAGCCAGCACCATCCAGGTGTTGTTGCCCATGAAGAATGATAATTCTGGAGGAGGGCAACCACTGTGACATTTCTTTTGCTGCCTGCACAGGACACTGGGTTGTGTCAGACAGCCCAGTCCACCAGTAAACAACTACAGACACTGCCTGCCTTGTGTTTCCCCTGATATCCCATGCCAAAACTTCCTGCACAGCCCCTGCAGCTGTCCTGTAACCACACAGGTGCAGTATGGTGCTGCCAAAACCCAGGTAGGGCTGCAGGCAGCTCTTTGCATTTCCTGACTGACTCGCACCGCTTCCTTTCTCCTCAGGCTGCCTCACTAACAACCAGTTCATCAACGCCTGTGAGTGGAAGCTCAGAGGCACCTCGAAAGGTCTAGGACCAACAATGGAAGCTTCAGCCAAAAGCGGTGATGAAGCCCAGAGCCCAGCAGTGGTTTCTGTGCCCAGCTCTCAGCTGGGAGGCTGCCTATAGTACAAGGCAAATTGAAGGGCTCTTTGGAGATTGTGGCTGACACAGAACTGATGAGGGTGACACAAACATGGTCTTTAGGGGCCCTCTGCTTCTCTTGTTCACAGACAAGCCTTGAAAATGATCCGCAACTCTGGGAGCTTGGGAGCGCAGTTGTGACATTGGAGGGGAGAGGAATTCAGAGAGAAGGGCATGAGGAAGTGGTGAGGTACCCTCCAGCAAAGGGTACGACCTGGTCCTGATCTCTCGCAAGCTGTTATCAGTCATGTCCTGTGATGTCTCACGAGTCAGACCATCTGCAGACTCATAGGTTTTCTAGACATTATAGTGGCCTTTCCCTTTGCTCCTCCCTGCCTTTTCTCAGAGCATCACACTTATGCAATCATCAAATAAAAAGGGTAACACTTTGAAACCTTTCTAGTTTTTCCAATTTTCTCATTACTTCCTCTGTGGAGGTTCAAATGGTCACCTGGCCACTAGCTTCCACTTGCCTCCAGGACTGAGTAACTGACTCTCCACACTGAAGGGGACATGCAGTCCTCACTGAGGATGTTGGGTATGCTATTTCTGACTGGGACAGTGGGACTTCCGATGTGGGTCACCTGTCCCTGACATCTGCAACCCTCCCATGACTGCCGGGGTTGCCTGGTCCTCTGCCTCCCTCTTTGTCCCTCTTGGGCAGGGAGACAGCTCACCTTTCCAGCAAGAGGGCTGTCCTTCTCCTCTTCCTCACCAAGCCTTGCCTGCCAACCATGTCAGGCAGCAGCAGCAAACTTCATACCAGCAAAGATGCAAATCCCACTTTGGAGATAGGGCAGGTCAAGGGTTTGGCTTTGGTATGGGAAATCTAGTTTCCCTCCCTAACATGATGTTGGTATGGTCATTCCCTGTCCTTCCCACAGCATCACAGAGGGGATATAGCCAGTGCAAATCCACACCAANAAATCCAAAACCTTGCCCCCCCCACCACCACCTGCCCCTCATTGTCTCACGTGCCCACCTCCATATGAAGGGGATTTTGCAAAGAGGAGGTGGTGCCCGCTCATCCATCCCAGTGGCTCTCCCCATCCTGGCCACTGCCGCCGCCTCAGCTCCTCCTAGCCCGGGCTGCCTCTCTTGTCTTTGGGTCTGGAGCAAGCTGGACGCTCTTAAAAAGCTTTTTATGTGCGTGCGTGTGCGTGTGCGAGTGTGTGTTAATCACATGATTGTCATTCACCTGTATCCTGAACAAAGACTGTGCACTGTTTAAGTCCCAAACAAGAAAGACAGAAAGGGAAGGAGGGGGGGTTGTTGGGAAAACTGAAGGGGCTGTTGAGAGAGCAGGCGTGTATGGGAGAAAATCCTTATCAAACTCCCAATTCATGGGTCTCTCTTTCCCTCAGCACACTGTGGGTATTGTTTGGCTGGGGTATGTGTGTGTGTGTGTGTGTATTTTTTTGAATGTCTGTATCGTCCCCTCCTTGCTCCCCAGCTCTGACGCTGTTTTACTGTATGGAAAGATTTCACAGGGAACCCCTCCTATTTTCCCAGGCAGTCCTGGGACAATACCAGTGCTGTGCCCCCGAGTTGGGCAGGGGACAAAAGCTGGCTCTCGTGCTGGGGATCCTGCTGCTCCTCTGCTGTGGACAGGCTCGCCCTTCTGACTCCTCCCTTGCCACAGGTGTCATCTAGCAAAATCCCTCCCCAGAAACCTCCGTGGTCCCACCTTGGTGGAGGAGGTGTTCCACCAATGTGGTCCCCTTGCAGAAATCCTGACAAGCAGGTGCTGCTGTGATGATGTTCCTTGTTTACCGAGCAGCCAGCCTGGAGTAGGGTGTCTTTCCTATCATCCTTGGGAATGGTATGGATACAGGATACACAGACAGAAGAGACTTGGAAAAGGATATACAAACACACAGTGCTCTGATAGGGGGCTGAAAAAAGGGGGAAATGGACTGCAAAATAAAAGAGAGTTCAAAAAGTGGAGGCAGGACCAAAGGAGACAAAATACAAGAACTGGAGAAAGGCAGAATGGAGGGGAAAAGCCCTTTCCTCAACATTTAAATATGAGGAGACACTGAGATTGCAGAGACTGTGTGACTCTTACATGCTCCTTTGAGCACATCTCTCTCTGCAGCTGAGCCACCCAGAGCTCTGCCAACAAGGCATAAATTGGAATTGGGTCCTGGCTGGCTGGTGGCAGCAGGCTCTGACAGGGATGGCAAGCAGTGGAAAAAACACTGGTCCAATGCCCTGGAGGTTACTGAAATCCCTTCTATGTCTGACTCCTTTCTTGCCCAGTTGGGAGTGTTGGGTCAGCACCATCTTGTTCTCCCTGCAGAGTTTACCTGTTGCACTTGGGGTGTGAACTGAGCAGGCTGTAAACTTCACTCAGTGCCTTGCGGGCTCTTTGGTCTCCTGATTTGGGATCCTCTCCAGCAAAGCACTAGAGGACCCCTGGCCTCTTGTTCCCTACCACCTGAAGCCCTGCACCATGTATCCCCACTCCAGAAGAAAACAAGAAATCTCTGCCACACTGCCTCTTTCCCATGGAATCCACAGGAACTAGCCACTTGAAGGGAGGGGAAATAAAACACCATTTTCTGGCCATTTTCTGTGTCATTCTCCCTCCCTGCCCCAGGCTGGAGGTTGGCTGCAGCCAGGGGAACAAGCAGGGCAGTGTTTCTCAGCAGAGGCTGCCTTCTTGAGGGGCAGGAGACCAATCTTCCAGTTCCAGTTCTCCCACACCTACTATGCAGGGCCCCTGTAGATTGAGCATGACCCTTACTGGCTGGGGGAAGGTGCCATAAGCTCTGCAGTATCACTGGCTCTGTATCCGGTGGGCCACAGACAACTGTGTACAAACTGACCTTGCCTCACTTGTTTTTCCTGGTATCTGTATGCCAGACAGAGGGTGAGCTGCCAAATTGCCCCTGTCTGTGCTGTGAATCCTCTTCCTGTGCCAGCTACAACTGGGGTGTCTGTTGGTGAGACAATTCATCCCAAACGGCAAGTCTTGAGGCTGACCAGCTGCTGCTTTGGCCAAGGAAGCACGGCCTCGAGGTTCTCCATTGGGTTTTGAGAGGGTTTGCTCTACATTGGGTTTTCTTGTCATCAAAAAGACATTCACATTCCTCTCTTCCAAAGGCATCATGTGAAGAAAAGTATTTGAACCCATGTTTTTATCTGGAGTAGGTAATGCTGAAGAGAAGAAAGGTAGGAAGTGATCCCTTAACAGTTATTTTCTTCTGTGGGATGCAAGAAGCCTATTTAAGCAGAGCTGCCTGCTTGATCCCTATGGCATGTAGCCATTCCCCCTCCCAGCTCTGTTCAGTAAAGGCTTCTCACTGGGTTTTAGTGAGGTTTTCCCAGCAGCCACCCTATGATTTCAGAGCTTTATTTACTCCAGCAACACCAGGTGTGCAGCAAAATGTCCCTAAGCCGTCAGCCAGGTTTCCAGGGGCAGCAACCAGTTCTAGCTCTGAGCTTTAGCTCAGGTGCTCAGCACCATCCTTGGGACTGGTTCCCTCATGGCCCATGTGGTACCAGCCAGTGGTTTTACTGGATCTTTCTAATACAAAGTCTCTGGAGAGTGAATATCTGCAACAGGAGTTGAAAATGTTCTTGAAATTCCTGCAAGCTGTTTGCCTGAGTCATATGCATTAATCTCTTTGTATTTTCTGACTTAGCACTGAAGCATCTTCAGCTTGGGTGTCCAGCAGGGAGCTGGGGCAGGAGCTCGGTTTATCTCATTGCTACCTTAGGAAATCATCAGAATTTTTGTGGCTGACTTCTCATGATTACAGAGTTGGTGTTGGTCTATACAAGCCCCGATAACAAAGGAAATTGAAGAAACCCACTATCAGAGGCATGTGGGGAAGAAAGTGAGCTGGAAAATGGAAGATGGTAGGGAGAACATCCTAAACCATTGAGAGCTGAGATCCAGATCCATTACATTTCCCAGTGCATGAACAGCAAGAATAAGGATGAGTGTGAGTCCTTCACATCAGAAAAACTCCTTTCCTTGTGAAAGACCACACATTTGCCTTCAGGAGCAGCTCAACATGTTGGAGGAAGCAGAGCCTTCTTGTCTTGGCAAGACCCCACAGAGCATGTGCCTAGAGTGCAAAAATCTTAAGAAGGTTCAAAATGGTATCTACTGTCCAGCAGCATGGCCTTTTACCTGAACCTGATGTCCTCCACCCTCAGAACACCTCTGATCCCCTGCATCCCCTTCCCCATCCTGCAGATGCAGGTCTGAATGATGTCCTTTTCACAGTGCCTTGACCCCAGGGTCCTGGGTCAACTTGTTTCAGCACACAGGAATCCTCCTGTGACTCTGTGACGGGGACTAGGGACTCACTTAGCACATGGGGAGCACTAGACCCTTCAGGAGTAACCACTGCTATCAGGGGGAAGGAGGGGGACCCCCATCCTGGGGATGCACACCCACCCACCCAGACCTCTTCCAGCATCCCACCACTCCAACCTGCCAGGGTTGAATCCTCCCGCGCCATCTCTGGGGTGGCCATGCCACCGAGAGCATCCCAGTGCCAGCAGTTCTCATGGAGAAGCTGGCACCATGGAAAACAGGGAACATACTGGTGGCTGAGGTGGGGTGGGGGGCTGCCTGTGTCCCCTCCCCGCCGTCCCTGGCCGACCGTATTCTGGCTCTGAGGAGTGCTTGGCTCCACCTTCCGCTCTTCCCTCCCCCAGTGCTAAGCAGCAAAGCCAGCTAGAGACATCCAGCCGGGGTATTAGTAAAAACCAAGCCTCCCTCCAGGAATGGCACTCGCTTGAGAGCCTCCCTGTGCTGCACACTCCGACGCCGCTGGGGCTGGGAGAGAGAACAGGGGGGCTATTGGGATACAAATCACAGCCCTCGCAGGATTTGTCCGGCACACCGGCCAGTAATGTAAGTTTTCCTACCTGAGCTCGCTCGCACACGCGCACACTTTCGTTCATGCTTTTTCCCCTCTACTTTCTCTTACTTTTTTAATTTTCCCCAACAAGAGGTTGTGTTGCCCTCTGAAACTAGAGGGATAGCAGCTCTTGCTATGCACTGGCTTTCTTTTCTAGTTAAGCCAGAAGCATGCTTTCCCATCACTTCTCTTTTTTTCTTTTCTTATTTTTTTTTTATTTCTTTCTTCTTCTACATTTTTTTTTAAATTTCTGGATAGGGAGGATAGAGAGGCCTTTATTTTTAGAGTGTTTCTTTCACTGAGGGGGGAACTGCTGCACAGCAGCAGGGACTTTTAGAGGTGACTGCAGACAGAAGGAGAAAGGCGGAGTGTGTGGGACAGGCAACCCAAAGCTACAGCTTGTCTCAAAGTTAAACTTGGTTGTGTTTTTGTCTGGATATATAGAGATAGAGATAGAGATAGAGATAGAGATAGAGATAGAGATAGAGATAGAGATAGAGATAGAGATAGAGATAGAGATAGAGATAGAGATAGAGATAGAGGTAGACATAGAGATACATGAATGTGAGTATGCATATGCATACACACACATAGATGGGAGTGCGCATGTGCATGAAGCGTAGATGTATTTTAAGCCTTTGGTTTATCAGCTGTGAGAGGAGAGTGAGGGCTGAGATGTCCCCGCAGAGGCACTTTCTCACATTTGGGAACAGTCTCTGGGTGTGGATCCTGAGCCTGGGCTGGTTCCCTGCATGGTGGTGCCACCTGCTCAGGTTCCCTGGCACCTGTGATATCAGTCCCTTCTGACTTATAGATAAGGTGCTGGTGCTTCCCCTCCCATGCCTCCCCCCAGACATTTCACTGCATGTCTTCGAAATAAAGGGGCGCTTCCCCACACAAGTTTGGTGGCTCTCCTCCACATTCCACTTCTCTGTGGGGTGCTGTGCCCAGGCAGAATGGTTCATGTCTCTCTCCTTTCAGGTCCCCAACCCTCCTTATCCCTCTTGCTGCAGGCCCTTCCACACATGTCAGCTCCACACAGTTGCAGAGATAGGGAGCAATATCCCAACTAATCAGGGGCCCCGACCCATCCCCACCCCCACTGATCACGGGTTCCGTGGTTTGCATGGCAATTGCTTTGCTTGCGCTTTAATTGAGCAGCCCCTGTCTCATGGTCAGCTCTTCAGAGACCTTGGAGTCCCTTTCAGATTTGGTGGTTGCTTCTCCTCTTCTCTCTTTTCTCCCTTTTCCCTTTCTTTCCTTTGTTTTTGTCTTCCTCCCTTCCCTCCCCAGTGAGAAGAAGGACAGCAAGGAGGAAGAGGGAAGGCTCGAGAGCAACGATGGCTGACGACCAAGACCTTTCGGAGGTGGAGATGAGCCCAGTGGGCTCTGAAGACCACCACTGCCTCTCCCCAGGACCCTCCATGGCATCAGACAACTCCCCACACCTCACTGGCTCTGGGAATGGAGAGATGGGGAAGGTGAAAAAGGAACAGCAAGACTCGGAGGCGGATGATGACAAGTTCCCGGTGTGCATCCGTGAGGCAGTCAGCCAGGTGCTGAGCGGCTATGACTGGACCCTGGTTCCCATGCCCGTCCGGGTCAATGGAAGTAACAAGAGCAAACCCCATGTCAAGCGGCCCATGAATGCCTTCATGGTCTGGGCACAGGCTGCCCGGAGGAAACTGGCCGACCAGTACCCGCACCTGCACAACGCTGAGCTCAGTAAGACCTTGGGGAAGCTCTGGAGGTAAGAGCGAGCGGTGGAACGTGGGGTGTGAGGGCTGAGGTCCCAAGGTGTCCTCTAGAGGACCTTGTGGTCATGTGGAAGGATGGAGAGTTAGCGGGATGAAAGGGATGTCCCTTGAGGGGGCTTCTGCATGGTGAGCCCCTTCACAGGAGATGCAGTTGTTGACTGGAGCAAGAGTGGTGGTTGGATGTAGTGAAGGCTTCCTCAGCAGAGCTCACATCTGTCCTGGGCAGCAGCCCTTTCTATGTGTTTTCCACTAAGTTTCCCTGTTGTTTCTGGTGAGGACACTCTCATTTTGGTCCTCCCTGCCTGACTGCCTGGGGAAATCTTGTTTTCTTGGCTCACCCTCCCTGTTAGGCTAAGGTGTGCACTGGCAGTAAACTGGCTGAGCTTAAGACTTAAGAGCTAAGTCACAGCTGAGGCACAGGTGGTTGCCTCAAGCCTGTCTGAACTCAGATCCCAGCACTAACAGGGTTTTTTTTTTCTGGGCAGTGCCATAAAGCAAGAGGGAAACCAAGTTACAGCTGAGGAAGGTCAGGGGAAAGGAGACAGACAGTCAGAGCCTTACACCCATCCTTCCCAGGATGGTCCCAGTTTTGGCAGGCCATGCACGTGCAGTAAGATAGACAAGGAGAGACATGGGTAGAAACGGGGGCTGAGGCTTAGCAGAAAGGAAGAGACCTGCAACAGTCCCAGCCTTAGCAGGCTCTCTTGGAATATGCTGGCTTAAATGAGCCCAATCTTCCTTTGCATCCAGAGAGACCCCCTCCCTTCTCACTAGCAGGCATATGCTTGTCCTTTGGCACCACCAGTTTGCACACCTATTTTCATTTTGTCTTTGTGCAGATCCCAAGTCCTTTGCGTACCCTCCCTCCTTCCTCCAGCAGATCCATGGGCTGCCCTCATCAAGTGCAGCCAGCCCTTGAGTGTGCAGGGAGCCATCGTGCCCAAGCCAAAAGTTTCAGGCTGGCTGTGCCGCTTCTATCCTGTCGGACGGTCTCTGCCAATAACCCCATCAACTGTTACCTTCTGCCACAAGTCCCCAGCACAGTCCCCTGCCTCACGCCAACCAACACAAACCAAGGCTCGTGCAAACAGCCCTCTCATTCTCTCACACCCTGACAGCATTTCATAGAGGAAGCCCTCAGTTTTGAGTGAGCCAAGACACATTTTTTGAAGCAGAAGCTTCAAAAATATACTCTTTATAGCAGCTGATGGCAAGGTCTATTCATTCCTGGCTTTAAACCTCCTAGCTTGCAAGGAACCAATCCCTTGGGCATTAGATTCTCCCTCTGCTATGTCAGCCTTTTTACTCTGACTCGTGAGTGTCTAGTGTAACCCCAGCAAAGGGATTTCTTTGGGAAGTCAAAGGCAGAGCATTGATTGTGAATGTCTCATCTGATCCTCCTTCCTGCTTGGATCCCCTCTGCCTTCCCTTTACCACAGCACTTGTTTTCACCTAAGACTCTGCTGCCAGCCTCTGGACTGTAAAGCTGTGCTGGAAAGAGTGGGTGTGGGGGGGGACTCACCTTCTTGTGCCCAAGATGTTGATTTCGAGATATCATTCCTTTACTGCAAAATATTGCCAGATTTTAGAGCAATGGTGTCTCCCTCCAGGCACTACATTTTTCCCTGAAAATACAGCAGAGCAGTGAAACCCCCACAGGTATTGCATTCAGAGCACAGGGAGACATAGCCCCCAGCCTGTGGCCACAGTCATACACCCAACTGCCTCCCTGCTCCCAGGACCTGGCTCCCAGGACATGGCTCCCACTGCTGGCTGCATGGGACTCAGAGCAGCAGGACACTGCTGCCAGACAATGGTCAGGGTCCCCGTGTGTTTCCTAGGGCACCATACAGCCAGGAAGCATGGCTCAGATGAGAAGCTTGTGGGGTCAGGCCCAGGATTGTTGTAAGCTGCTGAGTTTGCCACCTGGGTGCTTCTCTTGAATGTCTCCTCTGCTAACTGCAGGCTGAGGCTCCCTGAGCTGTGCCAGCCCCTACGGAGACCCTGCAACACAGCAAGCTGGGTTATGGGTACAGCCAGTGTCTGGCCACGTGCATGTGTCTTTCTGTGAGGCTGGGGGGAAATATCAACTACAAAACTCCAGGGGAGGTGGCCCAAAGGCTACCAGGATAGCAGCCCAAAGCTTTGCCTTCCAGCTGTGGTATGGCTGGGCTTCCTCTACTGAGGTTCCCACTGCCTTATCTACACTGTCCCTCAGGTATAGCTCCTACACATGGCTACAGCTGCAAGCAGACAGGATTTTTTCTGGATGGCTTAGCCTCAAACTTTTGATGAGGGTCCCTGCAAAGGGCCCTGGCCCTACCCTGACAAGGTGGCCACCCAAACCCTACTGCCATGGCTTGTCACTTCGGAAAACGTTGGCTGTTCTGAGCTTATACAAATAAAGGGCGTGTTAGACAGAGGCAAAGGCTGGTGAGCACAGAGACTCCCTGCAGACCACCATTAAAGCAAGCACGTCCCCAGCAATCGGCACTGGGTGGGGATGGCAGAGGCTGGGAAATCTTGAGAGGCATCTGCAAAATGGGATGCAATGGCCCAGGTTTATTTTTTTTATAAGCCTGGAATTTGTAATGCCATATCCTCCACCGGCACCAGCCCTCACTGAAAGGGGCTGCAGGATGCCCTGATGGTCACATTACCCACCTGATCCCAAACACAGGCCAGGGGGCTCATGGCCCCATCCACCTTCCCCAGTCTGTACCCACTTAGGGTATGCGATGGGTGCAGACAACAAACGGGACATACTAAAAAAGAAGGGAGAGTTTTTATGCTTAACGGTCATGAAATCTGTCCTTCAATGCTTTCCTTCCCCAGGGTGGGACAGGGAACAGCTCTCAAATGGAGGCTGGCTGCTGAAAATGTCGGCATGACTCCTAGCCAAAATGCCAGCCAGCACCACCTCCAGGGCTGAAAACAAGGGAGGCATGGGAAGAAGGGGAGGCAGGCTTGGTAGGGAGGAGCAAGGGGCCCCGATGGAGGCATTTTTGCATGAGGGTGGCAACACCCAGGGAATTGGTTCAAGCCCACAAAATCTAGGGCCATGGATGCGTAGGAGGGCTGCTTTCTGCTCCCAGCCAGCCCTTGCCTTGCATCAGCCCCGGTGCCCAAGCCCATCACTGCACTGAATCATTGGCAGCTGAGTCCCAGCCAGGGTCAGGCCTCTGGCATGCGGAACGATGCAATGCCAGGTGGCAGAAGGGGAGGCCGCAAGGGCAAGGAGGAAGGTTTTAGCCCTTTTTTCTCCTCCCAGAACACGGCGCTGGATGCTTGCCCCTCTCCCCTCGGTTCAGGGGTGAGCATTTGGTGTCGGGCTTGGATAAGCCCCATGAAGGGCTTTGCTTTATGATCTGTAACTTCTCTGCCCATGTAAGATTCCTTTGCATTATGGCCTGCGGAGCATGGGGGGCAGGAGGGGGACGGCAGGAAGCAAGTGAAATCCAAATCCCCCCAAATCTCCTGGCCTTTGCCTGCTCGCACCAGTTTCACTTTGCTAAAGCCGATTTGAATTCTGATCCCAGTGGGAGGGAGGAGGGAGCAGGCAGCCTTGGAGAGAAGGAAAAGATGTGGGGAGTGGACTTGCCTCTTTCCTGCTGGTGGCACTGCCCATGGGCTGCCGTCAAGAGGAGAGGAGGTGAGACACTTGAGCGTAGCTCAGAGGGCAGGGATCTGACACCTGTGTAGCCTCCAATGGCTCTGTTTCACACCATCCACAAGATAGATCTCGGAGGCTGAATTTTGCAGGTTTTGCCTCTATTCTCCATAACCCACATTCAACGAGAATGAAGGTTTTGCCAAGGCAAGGTTGCTCCCAGTCCACAAGGCCTACAAGAGTTGGCCCTTGGAGGGCCATCTGGAGCAGCACAGGCTGAGGGATTAGAGACCTCTGGGATGTGTGAGTGTGGTATACAGTGGCGGGAGGGAGACAGGAAAGCTGGTGTTGGATTCATGGTGGCTCAGTTGCTTTAATCTCCAGGATTAAAGCACTGGAGGAATGTGGTGTGTGGCCACGACCTGCTCAGGCTGACTGGAGTGAACCCAGGTCAGCACCATGACGGGCTCCAGCCCATGCCACACACCTTCTGTCTACCAGCAGAGGGGATGCATAAGGAGTAGGGGAGAAGGGGGTGCGACCAACCCATTACTTGCTGGTGACCCCTCTGATCACCCACCAGATTTACCTGTGTTTTCTTTGAGCCATGCCTCCTCTTCATCTTCAGTTTTTCAGGTCAGTTCAGGCCTTTTTATCTTCCCCAGAGCCTACAGCCTAACAGAATTGGTCACATTTTAGTGCTAAGGGCTTCAGGGGTGCTAATGTGCTGGCACAGTCCCATCCCCATGTAGTTGTTTTTTGGGGAGAAAAAGGTGTGGCCATAACATGTATGGATTTTTTTTTTTTTTTTTTTGCTCTTTGTGAGACCTGCCATTCCTAATGGCTGTTTAGAGTTCCCAGTCACGAGAAGACTGGTCTTTTCTGAGAGCACTGGTTTTTGGTTGGAGGTTGGATGACCTTGAGTCACAAGAATATATGAGGAAGACAATCATAAAATGAAATTGACGTGCTTCCAGCTGAAATGCTGCAAAAGGCTTGAGCAATGAGTCTGATCTTACCTTGATCTGAGGCATCTTGCGTGTGCATTTCACCATTTCCTCAGAGAGCCTTAACTAGAGCAGCCCATGATCTGGCAGGAATACAGAGAAGGAGTTTGTATTTCTGCAGTGCCTTTCATCCAGAGACCACGGCTCATCTATTTGTACAAAACTAGCAACATAGTAGCTAAATTTTTTACAACTGCTTGGCCAAGTTCAAGAAGGGCTGGTCTTTTGTGCTTCAGCCTCTTATATTATCCATGTCTGAGGTGAGCAGGAGCTCCAGGAATAACAGAATACACTGTTTCTGCCCCTTCCAAATTTTCTTTAATTCCCTTTTAGGATATTGCAAGATGATTAAAGGTTACTTTACATGGTTACTGTGGAGCCAATATCAATTGCTGCAATTGGTGCTCTGTAAAGCCTCAAACTAGGAGCACAGCCTACAGAAGGGGGGAGGTCGACCTGGAACAAACACAGTCTGGGGAAGGGCAAGAGACATGGGGCAGGCAGCACTACAGGTAGTAAGGGTGTGCCACCCTACCTTTGTCCAAAGGACAATTCCAACTGCCCTTCATTTGCCCAAATTTTTTAAAAGCAGCTCGTCCAACCTTATTTAACACAGCTACAAAAGGCTGCACTTTGCCCTTTGGCAATGAAAGAGGGTAAATTGAACTTACTGAGGTGAGAAGCATCACACAGGTGGGGAAGGGGGACCCAGCACTGGCATCAACCAGTGTCAGGGCTTAATGACTAACAGGAAGAAGGAAAGCATTGCTGTCTCCATGGAAACACTCCAAGTTCTTCCTGTTGTTCAGGGAAGTACCCTCCATGGGACAACACCCCGGCGTTTGGATTTACGCAGTGTCCCACAATACTGAGCATAGGTCTTCTTTTCTGACGGACCTGCCCCACTTCTATCCCTCTTCTTTACCACCTTGGTCTCTGCAGGTTATTGAACGAAAGCGACAAGCGGCCCTTTATCGAAGAGGCAGAGCGGCTGAGGATGCAGCACAAGAAGGACCATCCCGATTACAAGTACCAGCCCCGCCGCCGGAAAAATGGCAAGGCCACACAGGGTGAGGGTGAAGGCCAGGTAGAGGGGGAGGCTGCTGGGGCTGCTGCCATCCAGGCCCACTACAAGAATGCCCACCTGGATCACAGGCATCCCAGCGAAGGGTCGCCCATGTCCGACGGTCATCCAGAACACTCCTCAGGTGAGTCGAGGGTCTCAGTGAATCTATTGACAGCCAAGTCAGAGGCTCAAAAAAGACAAGTCGTCATGGTGAAAGCCTTAGCAATAGGGCGCACACCTTGCTCATGACACAACAAACTGCTGGTGTCAGCAGCACAGGGCCATGCCTGAGTTTCAGAGGCACTTGCGTTCCTCTAGTCAGGCAAGGTATCGTTGCATCATCCCTTTTTTCCATAAGATGATATAAAGATTTGGTTTTGGCTATTCCTTTCACCCTCCACTACAGCCTCCAGCTAGACAGCTGCTGGCATACTGGGAAGAACAGAGCTGGGTTGTGTATAGAGCCAGTCATAAAGCTGTAACTCACCTCTCCTCTCTTTTTCCTCCTCAAAATATTCTTCACTTTGCAGGTCAGAGCCATGGGCCCCCCACACCTCCTACCACCCCTAAGACTGAGCTGCAGGCAGGCAAAGCTGATTCCAAACGAGAAGGGCGTTCTCTGGGGGAAGGGGGAAAGCCACACATTGATTTTGGCAATGTGGACATTGGGGAGATCAGCCATGAGGTGATGTCCAACATGGAGACCTTTGATGTCAATGAATTCGACCAATACCTGCCGCCCAACGGACACGCTGGCCACCCAGGCCACGTCGGGGGCTATGCGGCAGCGGCTGCTGCTGGCTATGGCCTCGGGAGCGCCCTGGCTGCAGCCAGCGGACACTCTGCCTGGATCTCCAAGCAACATGGAGTCTCCTTGTCCACTGCCACCGCATCGGTGGTGGACTCAAAGGCCCAGGTGAAAACGGAGGGGTCCACCCCTGGAGGCCATTACACTGACCAGCCCTCCACCTCCCAGATAGCTTACACATCCCTGAGTCTGCCCCACTACGGCTCGGCCTTCCCCTCCATCTCCAGGCCACAGTTTGACTACCCGGACCACCAGCCCTCGGGACCCTACTACAGCCATTCCACCCAAACCTCCGGCCTCTACTCTGCTTTCTCCTATATGGGACCTTCCCAACGTCCCCTTTACACTGCCATCTCTGACCCTGCACCCTCCGTGCCACAGTCCCATAGCCCCACACACTGGGAACAGCCCGTGTACACAACTCTCTCCAGACCATAGGGAATGGGGAACAGTGACCGAAGCAGCGACGGAAAGGCTCCGAAGAATCAGCACAGGCAAAAGAGCCTCCGAACTCCAAGGTCACTCAGTGCCATCCAGCCACCAGAACCCACCAAGTATACAGAAGTGCCTTTCTTGATCCCAGCTCTCGCTGGCACACCCACCTAGAGGAAGGTTTATCGTCCTTTCGCCCTTTACCAATTTCACACAGGCCACGTGACTGGCTTGTGATGCCTTATTGGCCTTATAGATAAGGAGGATTCTAGACATGGAGTGACTGGTCTGTGGTGGGTTTCGTTGTGCACACCCTGGACTGTACGATGGGAGAGACTGTCCTTTCCTTCCCCTCCCCACACTGCTCCAGGGAGTTTGCAAGTGCTTCCAACAGGCCACAATGGCCAACACTTTGTCACCTGCTGCAGGTGAAGGGTGGCCGCTCAGCCTTGGCAGATGTGTCACGGGAGGGGCAGTAGGGATGATGGCATGGCCAGCTTCCTTCCAATCAGTGTCGTGCAGCAGTTCTGCCTAAGATTCACACATGCATGAATCTTGAATCCCTTGGAAGACCAACCTATGCTTGCTTCCCTGCCGATTTCCACAGCTGCACCCTAGCTTTTCTCCCTACCTCCTCCCTCCATCCTGTCTCTGTTTAATCCCACACTCTTCCCAGCATGGAGATTTGAAGTCTTGCCTGAACAGTACATGGGATCTGGGAACAGCATTGTCAGTCTTAGTGTGATTCATATCACAGCCTGTGTGCACATGCATGTTCCTGTATGAAGGTGGAGGAGAGGTGGGGAAGGACCAATGAATCATTATGGTGCTATGGGTGAATCCTCCTTTCTTAAAACTACTGTATCATTCACCTATGCCTGGCATTTCTGGCCTCTCAGTCTCTTCTAATCTCTTCAGAACCCCAAACAACCTCTGAGCAAACTTGGTCCTTGCTCTTCCTTGTCTGACGGTGCCTGCATGAAATGAAGAGGCACCAAGAAAGCTACTATGCACTTGCCAACACCCCAAGTTGATTCCAGTACTCTTTGAGCTCCCACTCCAAACCCAGGCTGAACTCATTTGTTCATCATGTCTCCCAGTCAACCAACACCTCCCTCCCATCTCTCCTGAGAATGGAAAGATACTCCTGTGGCTTTAAGCAAGGTAGATACAGACCCGATCTTGGATGATGAAACAAGCCTATTTACGTGCAAAGCAATTTTCTTTGCCTTTGGGTTTCAAACTGGAAGCAACCAGCTCTTAGAGATCAATCTCTTTTTTCAGCCTAATATCTGAGGATGGTCTGCTTGCTTCTCCTTTGTCACATCCAGGACTGGGGTGGTTTGTCATGCCAGGGAGTGAACTGGCACAAAAATTGCCGCAGGAAAATGCGATTCCTGGCAACTGATTGCAGAGACATGCTGTGGGACTTTTCAATGCATATTCCAGTCTAGAAAGAGACTTTAACCAAATGTGGACTGTGATGGGTGCTGCTGTATCCCTCTGCTGATATGACTGTCAGATGCCCTTCCTGCCTCCCTTAGCTACAGACAACTTATCCTTGTGGTGTCTGAAAAGATCACGTAGAATGTTTGCTCCCTGTACACATGTAACCTCTTCCAGCCCTGTCCCCTTATTTATGCAAGTAGCACCTTCCTCCCCCACCGCCCTTTCCTCAGTCTCTGTGTCATCCTAGCACCATTAACTCTGCATTAAACATATGGAATAATAAACTTAAAAGTTTCATTTTCACATATCTGGGTTTTTTTGACCTCTTCCCTGCAAGTTTGTTATTTCCCCCAGTACGTGTATGATGGCTCACACACACCACACAGATTCTGTGCACAGCCTTCCTCTGCCTCTCAGGAAGAGGACACAGGCAGAATTCTGGCTGTCCAGACTCTTTCATGGACATGAAGCTCACCTCCAGTCATTTCTTCCCTGAGAAAAGCACTGATTTCTGTTCTTCAGCTGAGATATAGCTCATGTAATCAAGAGTACTATTTTGCACATGCTTCACCCAAAAATTTCTTAGTGTGATTGCTAATGCTCTCCAGGATAGAACTGTGGGGCTTCTCATCTTGGTTCCTCATGACCAGGTAGCAGGTGACATACCTTCAAAAAAAACTTCCCCACATACACAAATTTGTGTATTTTGGAAGGAGCCATTAATTTCTCTGTAAAAACTCAAACCCCCACCCTCTTGCCTTCCACAAACAAAAACCTAAACAGAAACACTCACACAAACTGAGTATATTCCAGAATACATGTATACACTTTCTTACTTGTTGAAGAAGACATTCTGCATATAGTCAGGTCCTGGGAGGGTATCTGAACTTGTCTGGAAAGAAAAATGTGTAGCAGGTATCACTCTGCTTAAGAACATCTCTCTAGGCCAACGGCAGAAAGGTAGGAGCCCAATTAACACAGACACTCCACAACAATTACAAGTTGATTCCAAAGGGTTCCAATGCTGGTGCATGTGAGCAGATGCAGTGACTTTGTGTTCACTAAACACTTTATGGGTGAGTAGAGTAAGCAGAACATCTGGGAACTATGGAACATGTTCAAAGCTTTTTTAAAAGCACAGCACTATTTGGATGAAGTTCTGTATAGGGCCAAGAGCATCTATTTTGCATGATAGTGATGCCAGCTAAAGCATCACTATCATGCAAAATAGGACTGACCATTCATGGAGAGCAGGAGAAACCTCTACCCCAATCACTGGCTGTGGGAAGAGCCCAGAAGGGAACTACTACACTGCTGAGCAGGTGAGGAGCATGGGTGGGGAAGAAGGGAAGTCATGGTGGAATTAGAGGTATGAAAGTTGATCACAGGAGTGGGAGAGAGAAGTGACACACCATGGATGAACAGAAGAGTAGGAAAAGAGTTCTTAATCTCACATAAGTAATCCTCTCCAGCTCTTCAAGAAGCAAATCACGCAAGTGAGTTGGCTCTGCCTCAACCATTCTCCAGTGGAAGGGGATGCCTCCTCTCATATAGGAAGGTTCTTGCAAATAAGACAGGACTGAGAATGCCACTGGTAACAGAGGGGTTAACCACTCCTCCTGCAGCCTAGCAGGAGCTGGCCCAGCATCCTTCCCTATCCCTTTAATCGTATCTGATACAGATGCAAGGCTGGGGAGGGGAGTCCAATAGGGAACAAAGAAGCCATTTAAAAAAAAATTAAAAAAAAGACAAGAAAACGACCCCGTGCTCCATGGCAGACGCCAAAACGATTGCACAAAGGCACCATTTCAGGGCTGAAATTTCACCGCACCAACGTGATTAAAGGATTCCATGGAGGCTGCGGGGAGAAGGCTGAAGGCCACAGTGCTGCAAATTAACCTTTTCTTGGTAAGGATGGCCTGGACCAGGAAGCATTTGTGTTCTGCACAGTCAACCCCCTTCACACACCTGCAAACATCTCCACATCCCCTTTGACCTCTCATTTCACCCAGGGACCCATTCAGCTCTTGCATTATCACCTCCAAAACCAGCCCCTCCTGTGCACACCAAGAGAGGAAGGATAGACTGGTACTTTTACAGGCAGTAGCAAGAGAATGACATTCATGGTTGGTTATACGAGCCAAGTTCCCAGGTAGGTGGGTATAAACTCCCTTTGGGACATGGATGCTCAAGTGCAGGCACCGACCACACATACAGCATGGAGAATGATCACTTTATGTAAAAGCACAAGCTTGAACACAAACTAGTTGGAAGTATTCTTTCCGGACCAGTGTAAAGGAAAAAATAATGTAAGGCAGAAACAATAGGTGAGGTGCATCTTCCTCCTTCTTCTCTTTAAAACAGAAAACAAAACCTCTGAGAGCTCTTTTTAGTAAGATAATTAAGATTTGGTGTGTTCTGCCCAAGCTCAGTTCTTCCTCATGCAGAGAAAGAACCTTGAAGCACACAGATCATGAAATGGAAATTAGGTAGCAGCTGGCTGGATGCCCTTGCAGATTGTAAGGCATCCTCCCAACTCTTGATGCAAACACGTTACCTCCCGGCACATCAGAGGCAAAAGTGCAGGTACCTGAAGGGGACAGATGACTGATCTTTCACCACAACACAGATCAAAGGAACTCTAGGATTTAGCTACAGTTGTGCCACCCTAAGAACCTCCAGGGTATGTACAACTAAGCTGGCTGGTCCATCCCCAGCACCTCAGTTCCACTGCACATCAGAGAATGGCTGCACCAGGAGCAAGTGCAACCACAACCCACACCTGCCGAGCTGGTGGGACAGCGAGTGGCGGCCGTGCTTCCGGCTGGGGCAGTGCCACTGAAAGGGGATCCCCACTTCTGATAAGCAGCGAGGCAGCAGGGAAACAATAGGTGATTTGATGAAAGCTGCTCTACGATACTCCTGAGAAGCCCCAAAGTCAGCACTAGCCAAAGAGGAAATTGTGGGTTTCCACAGCAACCTGTTCAGGGCACAAAAGCCCAACTGTCTAGGGGGAAGCAACGGAGGTGTCTCAGCACTCCCATTTTAAGAAGGGACAGCGGTGGAAGGCTGGAGTCTTTTTGTAGCCAAAGTACCTGCTAGAGCATTTCTGTACAGCAGGAGTTTAATTGGGTATCAGTCCTGTAACCAGGGAGGAGCAGTGCTAGAGGAGGAGGGAGTTACTGCAGACTTTAGCCTAACTAAAAGACAAGGCCTTCAACAGTGCAAGAAAGCTGAAAAAACAGCATTGCACTTGGCTCCCTAATCTTACTAATATAGTCCATGACACAGAGAGAAAAAATAATACCCAAACTGGTGGAGACAGCTAAGAAAGTCATATCTCAGGCATGTAGGACTGGGATGAAAGAGAGAGTCAAAGGGCAAAAAAGCCCAAATACATTTAATTTAATTTAAAATAGGGAAATTTAGAATTTATTTACACAAATACTAACCAAAATTAGAAACATCCCTGGAAAAGAAAAAACAAAAACAATGGCTGGAATCTGATCAGTCTGTGATAATTAACTCATCCACACCCCAGTCTTCATAGCTCCCGTCTGGAAGGTAACGACGGATGATTATGGGGATCTTGCGTGCTCTGAAGGGAAGAGAGAGATGAACAGAAATGTCAGAATCTCCACTGTACCACTTCAGCAGGCAATGGAAGGGAGGTGATTGGTGGCTTCAATAAGCTCATCAGGTTTAACAGAGTTGTGCAGCACCAGGGATTTGATATTATATAGCAAAGTCCCAAAAACCTTCTGTCATTTGTAGATGCAAAGCACTCAGCACCCTCAGACTACGAACACCAAAAACCTCTCAGACCTCTGCTGCTACTGTAGGAATTGAGCCTTGTGGTCTGAACCCACTAAGAGACAACATCAAGCATCTAACACCGATATGGGGGGAAAATACAAATCAAGGGACTTGAAGAACAAATCCACTTTTTGTTTGATAGAAGGTTTTTCCCCACACGATACTAAAAAGGTGGCAGAATTCTGAGAACTTCCAGGACAAACTGATATTTACAGAGAAATTTGCATCCTGAGAGAATCAGTTACATTTTAAGAAGGATACGTGAAACAGTGACTATTCAGGTACCAAAACTTGTTACAGCTGGGGTGGAGCACAGCACCTGCTAACAGTGCTTCCGATTAGAGAGCAAGAAATGCTCAACACAATTTAACTTCATGAAAGTAGATTTAAGTCAGCAAAGCATGATCAGACAGTCTGGAATCTAGCCAGGGCATCAGGTTTCAACTGTATCAGACTTGAAAAGTAACACAACTTCTTTACACTCAGGGAGGCTGTTTTTCCAGTAGTAAAATAACTCCCTGATGCCTAGAATTACAATTGAATTTTGGCACAGAAAAGGATGGACCACCCTGACTTACTTTCCTGAGCTCAAGCTCAGGCAGTGACCAGAAACAACTCAGTCTGAGCCTGGAGATCTGACAGGAATATGACGTAAGGAGCTTCTGGCAATGGCAAAGGGAGCTGTAATAGATACAAAATCTGCAAGAGCAGCGTCAGTGCATTGAGAAACTGGGGAAGCAGAGGGACAATTTTGTTCAAGGAGAGGGACCTAATCAGTAACAGAGTCCAGTTGCATGAAGGATACCCATATGTGACCTAGGTCATACAGGCAAACTCTGGGACAGCCGGGAGCTCTGCTGTGGAAAGGTGGGCCTGCAAGTGGTCATCCAAAAGCTGCCTCTGCTACAGTAAGAAAGGATTTATTTACCTTTCTGTTACCAGGGGGAAAGCACAGGAAGCCAAGCATGCAAGCGTGCAGGAAACAAACATTGTCACCGGCCTGACCCTTATCTTAATTTTTGCCAGCACTGCATTTGAACACAGGTCTGTTCAGATGGCTGCTTCAAAAAATTTCATTTGGGGAATTAGATTGATTCCAGAAAGATGAGGACCTTGGGATCCCATCACAGAAATAAAGAACACTGGGACTGTGAAGTAGAAGAGATCCAGAGTGCTCCTAATCATCAATATTTGGAGGAGCAACTAGGATGAGAGAGAGCAGCTGTGGAGAAACTCCAAGGTGAAAAATGGAAAAGGCAACTATCGTGCTCACTGTTATTGAGGGGAGAAAAGGTTGCCTTAGAATAAACTGCTACATGCTGGGATGAGGAGAGGACTGCTGGCTTTATGGAAAACAGTACAAAATCTGTGACTTACTTGAGTTCTTTCATGGCAATGAGCAAGGGGTCTGTCTCTCCTTCCAGCTCCACCATCACAGGGGCACACATCCTAGGAAGAACACCAACAACCACTTGAGCAAAAACACAGAGGGAAGAGGGACAGCTGAACACCTGCCTACCTGTGTCACCTCTACAACAGCCAATAAAGTAGGAGGGCGAGACACCATCCTGGCAAAACTGATTTGCTCTGTTGTGCACCTCAAGAAGAAAATTTCCCCAGATGGTTACAGACTAAACTTTTACTTGACTGTTCTGCTTGTCCCATCCCTCAGGCTCTGCTAACCATGCTCAAGGACTGGTCAAATCTACACTCTCCCAGTCACCCTCTGCTGTACTTAAACATGAAGAAAGAGTGGTTCTAAAATTAATCCAATGGAAAGGGCGGAATTGCTGTAAAATGAGCAGGCCTCCTACAACTCCAACACATCTCTTACATTCTGACCTGCTCACAGCTTCCAGGCCTTGATCAGGGGAAGAGTCAGGCTGGATTTACAATGCATTTTACCCCTCGGAAGAAAAAAAATAATCATTTTGCAAAGGATTGTGACAACATGCATACACTGGACAGTGGCAGCAGAGAAAGTTCACATTATGTGTGGGTGAGACCACGGGGGCCGCTGCTGGTCTGGGTTCAGCACTGAAGGCAGAAGATGCAGGTGAAGCAGAACCAGGTGCCAGAGTGTTTTGGATTAAAGGCCTGGCATGGGCCCATCTCATCTCCCCCCATTTTTCTTGCCTTTCATCCACTGAAAAAACGTGCACAAAACAGCTTTACAGGCTATGCAAAGAACAGCTTGCCTGCCTGTGAGCTTCTAAATTATGTACAAGAGAAGCCTCATTTTGAGGGTGGATATAACCAAGATGAAACTCAAACCCCTGTCACCGTCTTAATAATCTTGCTCAAAAGGTAGTTTCTCACTTTTTTATATTTATTTTTAAAACAAGTCTACAAAGGCAAATGGATAAAGAGCAGCCAGCCTTGACAGCACTTCAAGTAAGTTCTAAATGTTATCATCTACTATAAATAAGGCCTTATTATTGCAGGTACTTTAAAAAACTTACAGCTTCCCACAATGCAACTGCACTTAAAACAGATTTCAGGTTGGTTTCTTCACTCCCAATTCCTACAGCCCTGTGATATCAACTGAAGCTGCTTTGAAGCATCCCCCCTCCAACATTAGCTTTTACAAACCAGTTATGAACTTTCCAGTCCATGCTGGCTCTCTTAGGAAAGATAGAAACCAGAACTGTCTTGTCCCATTCCCTAGTAATTTTGCCTGTGACCTAGGAAAACTCATTGTGGCTACTAAATGCTCCGTCTTTATGCACACGTAGCACAGATTCAGGCAAGGACAGACACGGAGACTTCAGGTACAACTAAGAGCCCCACAGTCCTGTGCACCACTGTTGATGAAGAGGGTGACATTCAAGCTCAGCAGTCATGCAAAGGATTCAGGAGATCTGGGAATTTTTAACGGAGGAAGAAAGTCCTTTTCAGCATAAAGGAAGGCACAGCTGTCACAATGCTGGGGACACAGTGGGCAATACTCACGCTATCTGGAGGGCACGAGTGCCCAGGACTCTGGCTCGCTCGTACTTGGTCATGTAGGGGGTCGTGATCCGCTTCTGGTTTGCCTGCTGCCGCTCTCCCGAGGGCAGAATCTCCACGTTCTCCTGTCCCTCCTGGTGGAAACAGACCCACGCCGCTGCTCAGCCGCAGCCGTCACCGAGGCCCTGAGGTGTCGGGGGAGCCCCTGACGCCTCCCCAATCCCTGCAGCCGCCCAGTCACGCTGCGACGCGACCCTGCGGGCCCAACAGAGCCTGCGCGGGTCGGCCAGAGAGGCCGGCCGCAGGGCACCCACCTCCTCCGCGTTCTCCAGGTCCTCCAGGCCCTCATCCTCCTCCACATCGTCGAAGTCGTCCCCGTCAAAGCTGCGAGAGAGACACCCACATCACACTTCGGGCCGGGCCGCCTCCCCCTGACCCACGCCACCGCCCCGAGGCGTCACACGCCACCGCCCCCGCCTGCTCCCCTCGGCCGCCCCGCTCTCACTTGTCCTCGTTATCGGACATGTTGCCGGCCCGGCGCCTCCAGACCCGCACTTCCGGGAGCCACTTCCGGCCGCTGCCGTGACGCTACCGGAAGTTATCCCGCGCCGTTGCCATGGCGACCGCCGCCGCTTCCCCCGCCCCCGGTCGCTGCCCGTCGCGATGGAGGCGGCGGGGACCTTGGGGCGCGGCGGGGTCTCGGCGGCGGGTAGGCCGGTCCGGTACAGCTCAGGCACCCGGGAGCTGCTGAGAGGTAACGGCGGAGCGGGATCGGGGCCGAGCCCAGCTGCTCGGGGCGCTGGGGTCTGTCCCGCCGTGCCTCGCCTCGAAGTGGAGCGTCCCACCGCGGTCCTCCAACCGGGCGGCCCCGTCACTGGTGTCGCCGCCCCAGCTGGAGTCTCCCAAACCCGCATCTTCCCCTTCGGGTTGGGGCTGTGAGCGGGGGTGGCCCCAGGGCGGGTTCCCCAGCCCGGCTCTGTTCAGTTCTGCCTTTCACCGGCATGTCGTGTTTTTCAGCGATGATGGAGGAGTTGCAGCTGACGCATTCCCAAAAGCGATACCTGATGGACTATGTGAAACGTGAGTGAGGCCCCCTGGCTCTTTTGCCTGCTGCTGTGCTGTGGTGAGGAGCTTTTGCATCTCGGCTTGAGACGGGGGCGTTTGCCCACAGCCTGCTCGGGTGAGCAAGTGCTTTAAAACAGCAGCACAGTAGCTGCTGACACGTGGGGACAAATGGGGTGAGGTGGCCCCACGGGTCAGCCAGGAAACACGGTGCAACGGTGTGACTTGAACCACAGTCTGTCCTGTGCCCAATGACCAGGGTGAGAAATCTGTGGCACTGAGGGTCTTCGTTTGTGATGTTGCTATGGATCAACAGGTAGATCTGCTGGCAATGGCCCGGATCCATCCATCCAGAGTCCCCTCTGTCTGATTTGCTGTTATGTTTGGTTTGTTCCCCAGGAGGAGATGCCCTGCCCCTCCAGAGATTCCCCCCATCCGGCAAACAGCCAGTGCCTGCTTCTTACCCAGCAGCCTGTCAGCCACGCAAGCTTCCAGCTAGACCACTTCTCAGACCTGCCAAGGTCTGCCAGGCAGGAGATGCCTACACCCGAGAGAAATTCAAGCCACAGCCCACACGTAAGCCAGCAAACATTGCTAAAAAATACATGGTGGTGCCTGGAGCCTCTCTTCCCCTTCTGTCCATCCCCTGCATCAGTCTCAGTAGTGGCAGTGTATCTGAATTGCTCCACATCCTCACGCTCTCAGTCTTCAAAGATGCTTTAGAAATGGATCTCTGAGTGAACATCTACTGTAAGTGCTCGCTGACTTCCGCCCGCCAGCTCAGGGGGTGAGAGGTGATAGGGATCTGCACAGTCCTTGAGTAAGAATGGAGCACTATGTGATTTTCTAGCCCACAAATATGAACCAAACCTCTGATGTTGGTTTGGTGGGCTCTGTACACCCGTGCGGTGCATGCACACAGTCCAGGGATGGACTGACATTACTGTAAATCTTCCTCTGACAGAGTTGGCAGGGAAGCAGTGTGCTCAGGCTCCTCCATGAGGAGACATGCTGATAAATAAATTTTTTTCCTTTGGCATTCACAGGAGATTTGGAAAAGGAGAAGAGAAGACTTCAAAACATCTTAGCAACAGGGAAGGATGAGGTGGAGGACGAGGCGGAGCAGGTGCTCATTCGGAAAAAAGAAGAGGAGATAGCTGAGCCTGACCGGTTTGAAGAATGTACGTCTTCATGTCCCCAGGAGGGAGGCAGGCAGGAAGCCTGGGAAGCCAGCTCCCTCCGAGGGCTGGGGTCACAGGCTGTGTTGCCAGTAACCTGAAGCCCATTACAGGAGGAGGCACAAAGCCCATTTTCCAAGAGAAAGGACTCGCTGCTGTAATGCTGTGATCCAGCCATCCTCATAAAGCTTATACTGCCGAGGTTTGCTGGCAGATAGCTCTCTGGGCTGCCCACACAAAATGCACTCTGCTGTCAGGGGAATACCCTGGGGATGTGCAGGGATACCTGGGAAGCAAGCTCAGGTATTGTTGGTCCTTTTCCCAGCAAGCATGACTCAACATAGACCAGGTTACTTGACAGCCTGACCACAGTTTGGGCCATTCCACTCCAGGATCACAGCAGTTATACTATCAAAGCTTAAATATTGAGCAAAATTTTAAGCAGTGAAAGACTTTGACCTGCAGAGTATTCTGGGATAGCCAAACCATGCCTAATACCTCTCTGTGCTGGAATATTCAGTGTGTGTGTACATCCCTGCCAGCCAGGACAGCACAAGGATGGGCAATGCTAGAATAATGTGGACATAAGGGGTGCTTTGGCCCGTGCTGCAGGGAGCCGGTGCAGCTGGTTTCACACATGCTTGGTAGCCTCCAACACTTGTCACAAGCTGAGTGTTGTCTTTGACACATCAGTGACAGGATTTGGATCAGCTGGCTTCAGGACTGTGCTGCAAAGCAGCAGCTGGTGATCCATGCCTGGTCTTGGATGGCTGCAGTCACTGGGTGATACATGTCAACTAATGAACCTCAACAGCAGGTTCTGTCTCCATCCACAGACTGATTAGATTGCCCACAAGCAAAAGAGAATTGTCTGCACAAAGGAGACTAGAAAACCACTGTTCCTGGGAGTCGGGGCAGAAGGGACATTTCCCATTATGTCAGGGACTAGTGAGGTATTGTGGTGACAGGTTGAGCAAGATGAGTATTACAGCAGATATCATCCTGCCTGGTGGGACTGCTGTTCAAGCAGAACTAGGAAATTGGGGATTCAGGTCTAGACAGAAGTGTGTTTTCTTGCCTTTTGGCTGCATGCTGTTTCCACAGTTCTTTCTTTTGTCCATCAGTGATGAATGAAATTCAAGAGAGGAGGGAGTTCCTGGCAGAGATGGAAGCTCTAGGAGAGGGCTGGAAGTATCAAGGGATCATCCTCACTGAAATCTCACAGGTATGCAAAGACCTTGGCTGAACAGTGCATGGAGAGAATCCCATGTGTCAGAGATTGTAAAGCAGAGTCTTCTCTGACATCTGAGCAAGAAAGGGGACAGAAAGCTGCTTCCCTTCATGGCACAGCTCAGGCATGAATTTGGGGAATCGTGGATAGAGATTTTTCAGCTTTCTTTCCATCTCTGCATGTAACTTAATCAGGGAGTAGAGTTTTTGTTCTTGAGATTGGCAAAAGAAAAAAAAAATCTGCTGGCTTTCTCCCTGCTCAGCTCACCCCCTTTGTACTTTGCAGAAAATGCATGAGATGGAGATCATTGACAAGAAAAGAAGTGAGGAAATGAGAAAGATCATGACAAAAGCCTTCCCTGGTGGGAGCAAATCCAATCTCCAAGACTAGGCCAAGGGCAAAACACAAGTGCAATTTGTTCCCACCTATTCTTCCCAGACTCTCGGCATCCGAGACTGGTCTGTGTCTGTTTCCAAAGAGGGGGCAGCACCATCTGTTGCCTGAAACTAGAAGGCAGGACCAATTTGTACATAAACAGCAACAAAAGTTGTAAAATCCTTCCCACACACTGGATCCCTTCTTGCTCAATAATATTAAAGACATGAAAACACATGGCAATGGCTACCAAAACATGACAAAGCAGCGCCTTCTTTTGCCTGTGCAGTGCCTCAGAGTACAGCAATCCATCCACAGAAATGTCATTCTTTCCCATCTACCCAGAGGTGGAGGTTTCTTGTGACAGCATGATGGTAACACATGCTGCCACCCACACCTGTAACCTGCTCGCTCCTGGCCCCATGACTCCAGGAATGTCTCTGGAAGAAGATGCAGCTATGTGGCCTTGCACAATCACAAGCCCCTGGCACTGCTGCAGGTCTGACCTGCAGCATCAGTGGCAGCCCCATTGGGCAGGGGCTCAGGAACACAGCTGTATCAAGCAGGGACAGGGAATTTCAGCCCAGTGTCTGCTGCTCTTTGCTGTGGGCTTGCTGTGATTTTTTTGGTTCCTGAAAGCATGGTATGTAGATTAGCCACTGGTTTCCCACAGAGCCTGGAAATGGCTGTTTGCTCACATCACATACCTGCACCTCTGTCCTCCAGCAGGCTGAAGCATGATGCCCTGCTTTTCCTGTGAAAATCCCAGCATAAAGTCCAGTTTCTGATTTCCTTAAGATCCCATCCTTTGCTTCTTAGCAATAGTCAGCCACTTTCCAAAACCAGGCAGCATGCCCTGGCCCTGGGACAGCACGAGCGCACAAAGGAATCAGAAACCTAATCCACAATAATTTTTTAAATCTAATGTTTCTTTTATTTCTGCTCAGGTGAATGGAAGTCATGGAGTTAGTACAGTAAAATTTACAAATCAAACTTCTGACTGGGAATAGGGCCAAGGGGTGTCAGGCTGCAGCGATCCCAATGGCCTTTGGCAAGTGATGTGACAGCAGGCTCTAAAGCTGATTTGTTTCTCCTTGGAGAAGAGTTGTGCTTTGGGATCTCCCCTCCCCTACCACTGCTCCTCATCAGCCTGCTGGGTATGGCAAGGGTGAGATGGCATTACCAGCACAGGGCTGAGCTGGCCAACTCCCAGCCATGGGGGCTGGGATTGAGGAGGGGCTCGGGTCCCTCTGGTTTTGGGAAATGAGGTTCCCTCTCCAGAATGCTACACTAGCCACCTTGCAAGGCACTGCTCCGAGAGCATTTTGGTTAAAGCCTGTTGGGTTTTTAGAAGAGACTGCAGCAGATGGCTCAGGGCTGGTTATGTCTAATTTGCTAATGAGAAGGCATGATGAACAGGTGACTAACCAAACACCCGTGAAACTCTAATTCAGACTGATCCAGTAATTCAATAAATAACTCATCATCTTGGAAGAGAAGGCAGGAAACAAAAATTGAAGGAAGAAGGGATGGTTGGAAGAACACCGCCCCTCCATTCTCTCCTCTGATGTACACACACGCACATACATGACAAATAAAGTAAGAGGTTTAAAGTTTTAGGATGGGTTTGAATTCATCTAGTAAAGGAGGTGTAAAAAATAACCAGCCACATCTGCACACTTTTAAAGTATACGCAGATGAAGCCGGGTAAAGGTCAGTTGTGATGGCGCCTCTCTCCCCTGCCGCTCAAGGGTGGCACTGCTGAGCAGGGACACAAGCTTAGTACCCCTCGCCGCCACTGAGTCAATCTTGGGCTTTTCTGCCCTTTCCTGGAAAAGGAACAGTTTCCCCCTCCCCAGGAAGGCAGCAGAGTCAGCAGTGTTTAGCAGCAGTGGGGTTCCTGAGTAGGGCGCATGAGCTACGTCCTAGCAGCTGTATGCCGTTCCCTTGGGTCCTCTCAGCCTTGGGACAGAGCCCACCCACTCCTGGCACTCAAGGGAGGGGACAGCTCAAAATAAATAGGGCACCAGTTGTTTTTTTGGCTATGGCTCTAGAGCCTTGTGATTCAGGAATATTTTCTTAACCTTTTCGTTTAAGCCAGTAAGACCCAAAGGATCCTGATTTCAATGTCAGTTTTCTCCTGAAGTTAAAAATGGGACAGAAAAGGGACAAGAGCGGGCAGGCAGGGAGGGACAGGGAAGCCCAGTCACCTCCTGGCAGAAGTCAGAGGCACGTGGAACTGTCACAGTTAGAGCGGGAGAAGGGACAGGTTGCAGTTAGTGCAAGTTTTCCCACAAACACGAAACTCCTTCGCTTGTTCTCCGTTAATGACAAGAGCACACAATTGAGTAACGTATCTGAAAAGCAAATCCATCTTCTCCCTGCCCCTTTAACAAGGCTTCACAGAGGGGACGGTCATGCTCTGCTACAGCCTCAGGAAGGGGAGGGCTTTGGTCATTCTCACCCACTCTGGGCTGAGGGCTGGCATCTCCCTGGGACAGCAGCTCCAGTGCCTGGGGAGGGAGCAGGGGGAGAGGCGAGCCAAGGCCAGGGAGAGGCGAGTCAGGGTTCCCTCCCACTGCTGGTGTTCCCCTGCTCTAGCTTTTCTCCTTGGGTGACTTGCTCTTGGAGTCATGCTTGTTGCCCAGCAGCTTAAGCACCTTCATGGGCTTGAATTTGCCTTTCTTCTTGCTCTCGGTCTCTGTCTCCTTGTGAAATTCTGGGGTTGCAAAGGGAGGTTGTTACTGTGGGATATCAATAGTTGCATAGACACACTCACGACAATGGGCAAGGGCGAGGGCCATGAATCAAAGCCCTCCACTGCATGCACACTTTTTGTGATAACAGGGGTGTGCAGCACAACAGTGCCTCTAACTTTAATGGCCCTATAGGAAAGTCTCCCCAGTCTACATAGAATAGATTCAATCTCTCCTGCACATAATTTCATGAATGGCTCGTAATGCCCCTTACTTGGGTCAGCAGTGAAAACATCATTCCAAAAAGCTTCCCATTTGTTCCTTACCTTTCCTTTTAATCATGGCTTCCAACATTTTATCCTCCTCCTCTTCTCTGAAAGAAATAATGGGAAAGAGGTCAGGAATTCAGCCCTGAAAACAGCTGCTGTATTGTTTAAGGCTAGAGACCCTCCTACTTAGAACCCACAGAGGTGCAGATCCATCACAGTCTTGTGAGCATTTGCAATGAGCAGGATAAATCCCACATGCTGGATGTGCTGTCCTGTCTTTCCCACACAAAGCATTCAAAGAGACAAGGATTGGGAAGCCTGGGAAAGACATCAGCAACATGGACATCTTGGGACACCCCCACAAGGTGCTCATATGGTGCTGAGTCAGACAGGCTATGCTTTTCCCTTCTCCCCCAGCCTACTCCACTCCTCACTCACCTCTGCCGGTCCTCGTCCAGGCAGTTTACAATGGCGTTCCTCTGCTCAATGATGGTCACCAGCTCCTGCATCAGCACCTTCTCCCTCCCTCGGTCCTCGTCAGTCCAGTCTTTCTCTACCCAGCCAAACCCCAGGGAAAGACAGGCAATTACATGGCTGAAGAATCTCCAGCACAATCCCTTCTACCCTGGCACACTGAAGGGCTGGTTGGGCGAGCAGTGCTGTGGGGACAGAGCCCTACATGTGGCATTCCATGGGGACAAAAGAAGCGCATCCTAGCACAAGGCTGGAACATGCATTGAGGTAGGACAGAGTCTCTAGAGCCACCCTATTGCACTGGCATCCCTACAGATCTGCCTCTTTTCACCTGAGACCCACCTAGAGGGAGGGCAGATGATGCCAAGGGGAAAAATGATCCTCGTGGGTCCTTTCCAACTCAGGATATTTTATGGTTCTATGAAAAAAGGGGTAACCACACCCAGAGTGGTGCTTTACCTGGCTTGTTGAGGAGACACCGCAGTTCATACTCCACATCTGACTGCCGCTGCTCCAGGTTCTGCTGCTTGAAACTGCAAAGGAAAGGGGAACCGTTAGGAGGCACTGCCAGGCTCCAGAGAGGCAGAACATCATCCCAAAGTACAGGGTGAGCTTGGAAAGAACCATCAAGATGCTGATCTTGTCCTGTATAGCCAGGGAGCCAAGGACCAGTAAGGACCAGCCCTGGCTGCTGAAGGCCTTTGTGGAGTAGATGCTGCAGAGGCTCCGGTGACATGCTATGGGGCAGTTCTGAGCGCATGTGGACAGATTTGCTTGCCTTTACTCCCTCTCCCAGGGCAAGGAAGCTCTGTCAGGATGTGTCCTGGAGGGGGGCTGAGAATAGAGTTTCCCAAGAGAGTGACAGTGCCTTTCCACACACCTGCACACACTTACATGTAGATGAGCTCCGACTCGTGGCGCACCAGCATGTGCTTCTCATGGATGAGTTTGAACCAGTCCACAAGCAGGCTGTCCTCAGGGTTGTCTGCCAAGCAAAGGGACAATTCAGAGCCATTCCCAGCTCTGGTGGATCCCATCAACCTGCAGCAGGCTGGGCTCTGCCAAGCCAGGGGAGGGGCACTGGGGTAGAGCCAACCCAACCTCAGCCTATTTCTGAGTCCCAGAGAGACCCTATCTCTCCTCCCAACTGTTTCCATTTTAGGGACATTTCCATGTTCAGGGTGTGGTTGTGACTGATCTTGGAGGCCAGCACAGCCTCTTGTGCTTTTCCAACCCCAGCATCAGCAGGGAGGAAGTCACTGTTGCTATATCCTTGGCTAGAGAGAGGGCAGCCCTAGGGTCTGTTCTGCCCAAACCCACAGACAGCCCACCCCACACACCATTCTCAGCACTGCGAAGTTTTTCCTCCAAGGCCACCCCACGGTGCTCCAGCTCATCCAGCTGATGCTCAATGGCATCCATTTCTCCATAGATGTCTTCCTCAGGGATGTACTGATCTGTCTGCACCTGCCAAATCATAAATCAGAGACTTTCATTACCACCAAACTCCAGTTTCCAGGGGTAATCCAAATGCTGGTCAACTCTAACAAAGGCAGGGGGACAACAGAATATTCCATTGAAGTGTGGGTCTGAAATCTGGAACAAAGGAAGACCATGGTGCTTTCATGAACAGGGTGTAACCAAGACACCCTCCTCCCCGGCCACAGCCACCTGCTGCAATCCCTGCCCACACATGCATCATCAGGGTGCCTGCAGACTGCTACGGCCTTGAAGGATAGCACAGAGCTGGCTTTTCCCTCCTTGCTCCCAAGGGCCCTTTTACCTTGCGTTTGATCAGTGGGAAGCCGTGGCCCGGTGCAGGAGGACGCACAGGCTTGGAGCCCTTGGGAGGTTTCTTTGCTGATGGGGAGGCAGCAGGTGATGGCTTCCGATTGAAGGGGTTCTCTTTGCAGGAAGACTGGAGAGGGTGGACAAAAGCAGATACATGAGCATCCAGGGAAGAGAAGGGATCCCAACAGGTGGGAATGAGCAGACAGGGCAGCCCTGTCCTGCCCCACAGCCTCCTAAAGGAGGAACACAACACTCCACAAGCAACTAGTCAAAAAACTAGCTATGCTTCTATTTGGTATAATTTTCCAACTTCTCTCTAACAAGCAGGCTGAAATATTTTCCTTTATGGTTCCCTTCCTATTTGCTCAGACTACATGACATCCTGCCTCTTCCCTAGCACATAGGGTGGGCAGAGTACAAGCAGAGCCAGCATTTAAAACAGGCCTGAAGCTTGCTTTCAGGGGGTCACACATCAAACCTACCAAAGGGCAAGCCTGGACTCACATTCCCCCTGTGATCAAGCGATAGATGGGGAAGAAAAGCTCTGTGATCTGGATGGGAGGAAGGTCGTCATCTCACCTTCAGATGTGGTTTGGGTGAGGAAGATGTTTTGGGGCTCCCGGCACCCCCATCTGAAGCCAAGAGGATGGGTGTAGGGCTAGCCCCAGCTGGAGGCTTGGGGGGCAGCCGGCTAGGGCTGGTCTTTAGGCTGCCAGTGGAGATGCTCCTGCTGGCCTGCAGGGTGCTGGGCTGCATCTCCCCGCTGAAGCTGGCCAGCTCACTGGAGGAGGAGAAGGAGGAGTTGGTGAAGAGGCTGGCTGGGCCAGCAGGGCTTTCACTGGAGGGGACACTGGCCAGTGGTGCATCAGTGCTGGAAGTCTTGGCGGCTGTTGGCGTGTGCACCATGGGCTCAGAGGAGCTTTTGGGCACTGAGGCCTCATTGGTGTCTCTCAGCACCTTGGCTGAACTCTCAGAGTTGATGCTTTCGAGGCTGAGGGCTGGAGACGGGGTGGAGGATGACGGCTCAGAGTGTGACAGCCTGGAGATGGGGTGGTGGGCTGCAAAGCAAAGGGAGAGCTCAGGGAGGAATGAAGGGATAGCCAGGAGAGAAGGGGAGGGTGGCATACACTGGAGACGGGGTCAGTGCAAAGTCCTGCTGTGCTCCAGTGGGGAGAGAGGATATGGCTAATGCAAGCTAATGCAACCATCACTGTTTAAAGGCCTGGCCTGCCAGGGTGATGCAGAGGCACCTGGGAAGGGAGACCTCCAAGGGGATGCACAGGGATTGTGGAGCAGGGATAAAGGAGCGGGAGGAAGCTCACCTAGTGGGGAAGCATTGGGGGCTCGTGGAGCTGGCCGCTTCTTTGCCTTTGGACTGCTGGTGGGAGTGATGCCATACCAGGGGTGGAGAGGCTTGGCAGCAGTCTCACTCTGCTCCTGCTCAGGTGTGCTCTTTTGGGCATCACCACTTTCCACTTCCTCCTCATCCTCTTCCTCAAAGGGGTTGTACGGTTTGGGCTCTGTGGCATCAGACCTGCTCTCTTCACTCCTGGCTTTGCCCACCTCCTCCCCATCCTCCTCCTCTGAAGTCCTACTTGGAGTCTCATGGCTGTTGCCTGGGGGAGGAGGGGGAGCGGGCTTCTTCTTGGGCTCTGCCTGCACTAAGGCCATCCATGGTGGGTCCTTGGCTCTTGCAGCAGCTCCACCACTGGTAGAAGAGAAAGAGAAATCAAGGTGGCAGAGACAAGGTGGGATGGCGAGGCACTGGAGAGGAAGTTAGCCCTTGAGGGAAAGGAAGGATGGAGCGGGATGTCTCCCATGAAGAAGCAGCTTTCTCATCCAAGGATGGCCCTAGGTTACCGCAGACATAGTGTCTCACTCTCTGTGGGAAATCCAATGGGCCTTAGGGAAGCACAGCCTGCCTGACTTGCCTGCTGGGCCTAGTGCTTTGGTGTGTGAGTATTACAGCCTCCATCTGCTAGGTAGTGGTAAAGGCTGAGCTTTATGGGCAGAGCTGGTCTTCCCTCCCTGACACCTTCCCCAGGACAAACCCTCCACAAGGCAGACAAGTGTCCCCTTCTCGGCACCCATGAGCAGGGCCATTTCAGAAGGCATTGGCAATCTGCCTGTGCCACAGAAACACCTTTCTGAAGCTCTCAAACCCTTTACAAACCCTAAGAGACAAATGCCCTGGGAAGTATGGATGAACACAGTCAGCCTGACCATGCTGGGCTAGCATCTATTAGAAAAGGGACCTGCTCAAAGCCGACATCTTCCTAAGAGCAGAAGCTCATGGCGGTGGGAGAGAAGACCACAGCTTTGCTGTCCCCATAGCCCCACCCTGCTATGGAGTTTTTGGGTGATCTGTAAATAGAGGGACGTACCGATCAGAGGAGCAGGGTCTCCCTCGAGGTTTTGGGACAGGGGGGCTGGGTTCAGGTACCCGACCTAGAAAGACACAGGGTCAGACTGTCAAAACACCAAAAGGACATGAAGAAAGAGGTTAAAACAACATAAGGAACCTCTTAGACATCTTCCCATAGGAAGGTGGCTATTCATACTCTCCGAAGACCTCACGGCATTTCTCCCACAGTTGATGCCATCTAACCCCAAACATCACCTTTGCCTTTTTCTCCCCACTTCAACCTGGGAGCTGCACCTGGAGAATTGTCATACCCCTGCCCCCACACCTGAAGACTCCTCTAGCTCTACCATGCTCCCTCCACACTGGTGGTAACCTTTGGAGAGCTCTGGAGAAATACAAGGGAGCAGACAGGCAGGAAAACCAGTACAGCTCTCCTCACTGTGGGGATTGCTGGCAATCAAAGTCCCAGTATCTGAGCCCAAGATTTATTTGGAGGCAGAAGAGTGTCAGGCTGCAGAGAAGGAACTCATCCAACCTGCAGCCAACCACCTCGGCCACTGAGGATGTGGAGGGTAACCCCTGCCACCACAGTGTCTTCTTACCGTTCACTATGCTGGGCCCACACTCACTTCCCTCGCCCTGCAGAGTGGACCTGGGCCGGGGGACAGGGTGGGAAGTTGGAGGGGAGAGGGTGGATGCATCGGTGGCCTTCCTTGGGGCAGGGGTGGGACGTAAGTCTCTGAGCCGTCCATCCAGCAAGCTGGCTTTGTCCTGGGTGAGCCCGGCAGGCTTGCTGGGGATTGGAGGCCTGGGGGGAGTTTGGGAGACAGGTACCCCACTACCAGCGTGAGCAGGGGGTATCGGTGGCTCTGCTTTGCTGGCTGTGCTGTCCTTCTCCTCTGGGCCAGCAAGGCCCTCTGCAGGCATAGGGGTCTCTGCCACGCTCTCCTGGGAGCCGCCATCATCCTTCTCCATCTCTGCTCCTGCGTGGAGGACATCCTCTCCCATGCTGTCAGCCCCAGTCTCAGTTCTTAGCTCTGGTGACTGTCGGTCTGGGCTGGGCCTCCTCTCTGCCTTCCCGCTCATGGCCAATTTACCACGATGCTGTGTGCAGACAAAACTTCCCACCTCTGACCCAGGCTTGTATGACCCCGGAAGCAGCGTGCTGGAGCATTCCTTACACCTGCCAAGGAGAAGAGAGAGCACCATGAGATGGGGATGCCATCCTGTCCTTCATGGAAGGCAACACAACTGGAATACCGTTGTAGGGACACGGAGTTAGTTCTCACCCCTGCTACTAAATCCTGGAGTGCTCTTGGGGAAGTCATTTGGGAAAGAAGAGAAGTAGAGAAATGTCACCAGGCCACTGTAGGAACCCATGGCAAGTTCACAACTCAAATACTGCATATTTGTGTTCTTCCTTCATCTCAGAAAGGATTTAATAGATATGGAAGGGTGACCGTTGGTATTGGGATATGGTGTGGTTTCCAGACTCGGAATGGGGAGAGGGATCAACCATTCACAGACATGAAACAGCAAATATCAACTGGAATTAGGGAGCAGCTGGTTCAGAACTGGCACAGGGAGGCTAAAGGCTGCCTTGTGGGGGCCAAGGTTCCAGGCAGGTTAAAGAACTGTCGGACACATTTGTTTGTAGAACAACTGCTCCCCAGCTCTGATTATTAAATAAAATGACATCAATTCCAACTCAGGAAATTACTACATTGGAGGCTTCCAGAGTATTCAGGAGAAGCTGCACACAAGCCTGGCCTGGTCTCATGCTCAGCCTCAGTAATGCTGACCAGCATCCAGCTGGGCCACAGCATTTGGCTGGAAGGACAAGGGCATCATGCAGCAGGGCCATTCTTACACTCTGCCTTGCCTGTTGAAATTGGACTAATAGCTTCCCTGTCCTTCCCTGTCTGGCACATCTCCTTGGCTCATCCACTCTTCCCCCACAGAGCCTCTGAATGCTTCCTAATGAAGCCCTCCTGGCACAAGCATGATACAAAACACTGAGAACCAAGTCAGTCCTTCTCCACCTGGGCAGGGAGATGGATAGCATACATGAAAGACATGGGGCTTATCAAGCACTCCCATGAAAACCAAGCTTGTTCCTTCTTGTCTGAATACCTGGTGCTTGCAGCAGCTGGCTGCCTTACACTGCCAGCAGATAATTTTGGCAAGGAATTCTGCTCTGGGCATCCAGTTGACTGGGATTTCCTTTGTAATGTAGAGCAGAAGTGTGAGGACATAGGGACTCTAGAGAGAAGGGGTATGTTGAAAGGAAGAGGGGAAAGCTCGGACAAGAGGAGAAAGCACTTTCCTTTGGGTTTATCTCCATCAGCTCACAGGAACTGCTGCAACAGGACATTTCTGACCAAACACCGTCCATGAATCAGCACAGGAAGAAAAAAAACAAAACAGAAAAAAAGACAAGAAAATAATCAGGAGGCAAAATGTTTGGGATAAAATTACAGGGATTTCCCTGTTCAGTCTGAAGGGCCATGAGCTGTGCTACAGCAGACATGGTACCTGTCCTATTCCTGGCCCATGAGGACAGTGGGAATGCTGCATCTGCACCCCGAAACTCCTGCTTTTGTCCCAGCTGCAGATGGGAAGCCTTACGGGCCCCAGCTCAGTTTCCCTCATGCCATGCTGTTTCTATGGAACATCACCAACTGGTTTAGGCAGATGAATGAAGCCTCCCACATCTTCTCAGTGGCTCAATGTTTCTGTCCTCAGATGCCAATTCTTGTCCTGTGGCCCATGGGAGAGATCTCATTCCTTCATCATCAGAGCAGGGAAAGCAAAGTGAAATGATTTCACAGGTGCTGCAGGTAAGGACCTGCACTCAGGGAGTAACCACGGAGCTGCTGACATGTAAACCCTCATTCCTCAGTTTGTTAACAGTCTGCAGCTCTCCACATGCTCCCTGGGAGCTCAGCACCACCCAGGCAGCATGGAAGCCTGTAAATCCAGTTGAGGATGTGGAGTGTAGGTGGAAGGAGGTCTGTAGGATGATGTCATGGTTTAGATCTCATTGGAAGGTGAAGGGGGGGTGGTGCTGGGTAGGCAGGTGGTAAAGAGGCAGAGTATCCTTGGTTATGAAGGAGGGAGAAGCTCAAGAGGCTGGGATTCCAAGTAAGTGAAGTGGGAAAGCACAAGCCAGCAAGGGAGGCAGGGACTAGGGTAGGAATGGAGCACAGGGACACAAGGGGCTAGTCAGACCTCTGGAACAGGGGGCTGGCAGGCAGATGGAACCTCTTCACTCTCATTTCCAGCACTGTTGTTCATGTTCCATGTTACCCAGGGATGCAGACACTCAAAGATTGGGTGCACCAGGCTACAGACCCCCCCGTCTGCCGAGCAGAGAGGGCCACCCCACCAGGCCTGGCCACGACCTACCTGAAACACTGGCGGTGGTAAAGCTTGCCCTCAGCCAGGTAGCGCTGCACCAGGTGGACGTGCTGCTGGCAGGCTGCGCAGGTGCTGCTGAGCGTGCTGCGCTGGGACCACTCTGAGGGGGCATCATCCTGGGACACAACACACAGGCAGCTCAGGATGGGGGCCACGAGCTGCTCCCTAGACCACGGATTCGCCAGAGCAGCTGCTCCCTTTGCAAGGCCCATGGCTAAGGGCTCATGGCACAGCTCAGGGGCTGACCTCAGGGGCTGACAATGCACAGAACAGCTGCCCTAAAGCCCAGGCATAGGCAGGCTGTCTCTTCCCAAATTAGAAGGGACCACTCCAAAAGATGCCTTGCCCCTATCTACAGCTGAAGGGCTGTGGAAGGGACTAATCTATACCCCATGCACCAGGGTCCTGCAACGCATTGAAAAAAAGGTCCCATCCCAGACAACTGCTAAAACCTGAAATAAAAGGCATCTTTTCTGCCCTTCTAGTCCCACATTCCTGCTCTTTCCTCATCTATGGGGTTATCCCCACACAGGAAGGAGAGTGTTTGTACCCTGAGTGGTTCAAGGAATCATCCAGCACCAATCTGCCCAGCCTCTTGCCTGCCATGGACAAATTACAGTCCACAGACTCAGAAAGAATAATCATTCTCAGCTGGATCCCACAAGAAAACAAAATCCCAAACACCCCTCACACCCAAAATACACATGCAGGCCCTTGCAGAGATCCATGGCTCTGTGACAGGCTTTTTCCCATCTCTTCACCCGCCATGCAGGAGGTACCACTGCCTCAGGCTGGCTTTGAGTCAAGAAATTGGGTACCTGTGGTGCTGAAGGACTCTCAGCTGCAGCCACGGGCGTCTTGTGGGACAGCAGAGGAGGAGAGGAGGCAGCAGTTGGGCGCTTCATAGGCAGAGAGACGCTGGCTGGAGGCAGAAGGGAAGGAGGATCAGGCACGGAGAGCAGGGGTGACTCACACCACCCATGTGCAGGAAGGGGAGGGGAAAAAAATAAAATCATCTAGCCTTGTGACATAGGATGAGACCTGCTGCTCCCAACACTTCAGTGCTTATTTTAGGTGGAAGAGACAAACACAATCTAATAATGGGTCAGCTGTGAGGCTGCCAGAGGGCCTGGCCTGCTGTGGATCCCCCATCTGTGGCCCAGGGATACCAGCCTCCCACTGTGATTTTATTTACTCATCAAATGCTACTTGGCTTCCTTGTAATTGACTCCCTAAGCAATGCTCAAAGCCCAGAGCAGCCAGGGTAGCTGCTGATGTATTGTTGTGACCCATGGGGCCCCAGGGCTTCCAGGCCGTCAGCAGGTCTCTGAAACATCTCTTGCTGTCAGGGCTGGAACTCACACACCAGTCCCCAGTGGGATTCCTTGGCTGGGAGACCAGCATCCCTGGTGAAGCACATACAAGTGGAAGAGATTCATCTGATGTTGTGGCTACAGAGTGGAACAGAGGAGAACCTGGAGCCCTCATCTCTATCCAGCTGAAGGATGCCCAGGAAGAGCTGCCTCAGAGCACTCATCTCAGGCTACTGTTGGAGAGACAGATGAGCTGATTTGAAACACTCCATCCTGGCCCCACTCCCTCTGTCCTCCAGTCACTTTACATGTACCTATGTGATAAAAATTAGCTGTGGTAGGTGGGCTCCTATCTAGCTTTCTCCTATTTAAGTGGGTTAGAGCAGATCATAGAGGGTTCTGGTGAGCACCAGGGGTGGTGGCCCAACCCAAGCTGGCAGGAATGCAGTGCAGGGGGAGGAGAAAGGCGTTCCTTTTTCCACAGCCTGAGTGATTACATCACTCTCCACTTCTTGTGAAACCTCACCCAATGCACTCTGTCTTCTAGGCCTTCCTCAGGGGCACCAGCAAGATGCAGGAGAGGCAGACACTACCTGCCCCTCTCCCCTTCCCCACAAACACACACAGCTCCCAAGTGCCACAGGAAGGAGGAAGCACAAGGTGATGCTGGGTTTCCCGCACTCAAACAGGGGCAAACTGGAAGCCAGAAGGGTGGGAGGACACTCACCTTGGCTAGGGTTGTTGAAATGGTTGTAGTACTGAGACACATAAGTCATGATGCTGAGGCAGTCAGGGACTTTCATGGAGACCATGTCATTGGGATCTAGCAGGGCTGGGATACCCAGCTCCCGCTCTGCCAACTCAAAGGCCTGCAGGAACAGCAGAGAGGTGTTAAGGAAAGAAAATTGATGCTTTATGAAAAATAACAGAAATATCAAATTGGAAGGACCCCAGGGAAAGTTAAATAGTGAGCCTATGGCACCTCGATGGACAGAGGCTTCTAGACATACTGCTTGACTACAGAAAGTAGCAACAGTAACAAGGTTCCCTTCAAGTTTGCACTGAAAAAACCTCATGGCAGACACCAGCAGTGTCCTCACAAAGGGCCTGGCAGAGCCTTGGCTGGCACCACAAAGGGCCAAGGGCTGGCAGGTACTTCCAGTAACACTGAGCTCTACTGAGCAGTGTCCCCAGCCACCCCAAATGCTCACCCCACAGAAACACTGACTGCCCATCCTTTCATGCTCTAGGGTGGCACACTTTCCCCTCCCACCATCAACAGAGCCATCCTGGCTCAATATCCAGCACCCCGTCATGCACAAGCCAGTACTTTCAGTACTTTTCTGTGTCTCAGCAAGCAGAAACAAGGACATTATGATAAGAAGCACCCATCTCCTCCAACTGCATACACGGCTACCCAAAAAGAATGAATGGAGGAGGGAAAAAGCTGTTTGAGAGCTTCCCACTCAGCAGTATGTGTGGATTACTGGCCATTCCTCTGCTGAGCCAAGGGCAGCATACCCACATTGATCTCCCAGGGAGGAGGGTGCAAGACTCTGGCAGGGACTGAACAGAAGTGAGCCAGGAGATGAGAGTGGTTTGGGCACTGAATGGTGAGGTACCAGGTGCACAGGTAAAGGTACCAGATGTGGGTAAAGACTGAAGATGCCTAGTCTCTGGGGTATGAGGTGCTGTGCAGAGTGTGAGATCTAAAAAAAAGGAATGGAGAAATAAAAGGAGATGGATTTTTGCAGTAACTAGGTCTGTAATAGTGCCCCCCGTGGTGGACATCCTGCTCTGCTCAGCCTGGCTTTAAACCAGTTGTCTGAACGGAGTCTGTCTGAATACAAGGCTGCAAACAACAAGAAGTGAGGAGAGACCCCACCTGAGAGGTCCCTAACAGGACAAGATACCCATTGTGTGGGTCTTGAGTGGAAAAAGCTGCTAATGACTGAAAGAGGCCAACTGGTCTAGGAAAGGACGTGCCAGGACACAGCTGGAGAGCCCTAATCCTGTAAATCCCAAATCACAGAATCACAGAATGGCTGGGGTTGAAAGAGACCGCAGAGAACATCTAATCCAACTCCCTGCAGGTTCATCTAAAGAAGGTGACATAAAATCACATCCAGTTGGGGTTTGAGTATCTCCAGAGCAGGAGACTCCACTTCCTCTCTGGACAGCCTGGTCCAGTGCTCTGTCACCCTCACAGTAAAAATGGTTTTCCTCATATTCAGCCAAGGAATTCCTGTGCTTCAGTTTGTACCTGTTGCCCCTTCTCCTGTTGCTGGGCACCACTGAAGAGCCTGGCCTCATCCTCGACATCTGCCCTTAAGATATTTGTGTGTAGTTTAACTCATCCTGGCAAGGTGATGGGCCATGACTTTCTACAGACTATCAGATGGAGCCTGCAGCAATTAGGTCTTTCTCTCATTTAAAAAAACCAGGGCTATTGCTGCTCTGTCCTACCACTAGCTCCTGGGGTGGGGCACCTCCCCATTCCCCACTGCCTGCTTCTGCTACTGGCTCCAGTTGTCCCAAGCAGGAAAAGAATATTGCAGACCAGGGTCTACCCTGACCTCCCTCTCTGCTTATGCCTGAAGTAAAACTAGCTTCCTGCTTCCATTGCATGCAAATTGGGAACAACTGAGGTTAAGAAGATATTGCACCATTTAAATCTTCACCTGAGATGTTGTCTTGGCAACTATTAGGATAACCAGGCTGGAAGCTGATGGTTCAGATTCCCTTGTTTCCAGAGAAGGTCCTGCCTGTTACTTACAAACACAGATTTTTCTTATACCCTCAGCACTGTCACAAATTCCTCCCACGCTACATGACCTCCATCAAGTCATTCTCACATCACTTCTTCCTTCTGTGCACTGCAGAACAGAGACTTACCAAGCGATTATTCTCATAGACGTCATCCTTGGAGAGAGAATCGAAGTCTCTGAAATGAGAAAGCACAAAACAGCCACATGAGGTGCAGAGGAAAAGTGCCCCTATGCCATCACATGCAGATTCCCAGGACAGTCAACCTTACAGCAACTGAACATGTAAGACCCTAGGTAAACAAAACCTTGGCAAAGCAGATTTCAGGTTGTAATGGGACAAGGAAACCAAAGGGAAATTGCAATTAAAAAAAGAAAGCAAGTCCCAAGTTGGTGGTGACCACGAAGTTAAAATGTCATTCTTGTCTCTTGTTACCCGCTTCTGTCCTTGAGATTAAAGGCTGCAGAAATACCAGGGCCATGTTTCAATTAGCACCACACACTGCTGCACCAAAGGGTGTGTGACATCACCCCAAACTTGCTTTTCCAAGGCCACTGGCACAACAGTGGAGGATGGGGATACAGATCCCTCACTTTAAGAGAAAGAAGAGGCAGAAAGAGGTGGCTCAATGAGGGTCCTTAGAAAAATCTCCCTGCACCACCTCAAGGAATTTGGGGTGACACAGAAGATCTTAAACTGCAGTTCTGTCCTTGCTTTCCCCCAAACATTCACAGTGCACAACCAACCGTCCTTGGCTGCAGCCTTTGGAGCCGAATGCAAGTTGCTCAGGGCACACAGAGAAGCCCCAGCAGACTCCAACGTAGTGGATTCACTTGTTCCAACCTGTTTCACTTCTTTCCCTAGAGCCCTTCAGTGGTTCAGCCTGGCCACAGCGATCGATTAGCTGCCTTCACCAGGGGAGCAGAGGGCAGAAAGTTAAAGCGGTCTGCAGGCTTTTAATAGAAGGGGGAGATGCAGGAAGGAGTTCATTCGGGCTTTTGCATGTGCACGTGGGTACAATGTGTGAAAACAGCATCACGCTGCACTGCTTACAGCCCCTTCCTGCCAAGGATCTCAGCTGTGTTACAAAAAATCCCCTCATGCAGCAGCCTGGTGTGCCTGTGAGCTGGATTCATAGGGAAGGATGCAGTTCAGAGAGGTCTAAGGTCAAGCAAAGCCACCCCGAAGGACCACAGAGAGGTGCCAAAGCCTGGCAGACCAACACAAAAGGACAATTCAGGTCAGAGGGGGAAATGCGTCCCCCACCCCGAAGGTAGGGTGCAGGATCCAGGCAAGATGGTGCCATGCACCTGTGGAGAGTGGCTACAGAAACCTCCTTCCTCCGTCCCCCTTTGGATTTTATTGCCTTTTCCTGTAACACCGACACAACCCATCCCGGGGCCACATGGCAGAGCAGCCAGCCCCTTCTCAAAGCCCCTCATGCAGCTTTCCCAAAGCTGCAGAGGAAGTCTGTGATGACCTCAGGAAGATTTTCCCAGCTGCCTACACCACCATAAAATTACACTTCCTTCGTTCAAAAGCAGGAGGCTCCTGGTGCCGTTTCCTCACAGACGAACAAAGCTGCGGCCACTTGCTGCTGCAGGAGCAAATGCAGCAGACATACAGAGAGGTGGGCTTGATGTGCAGCTCTGTTACCTTCCTGAAAGCTCATGTGAATACCTGTACAGAGCTCAGACTGCTCAAAATACCACAGCTTTCCTTCTCTATGTGCTGGTGAGCAAAGGCTTCAGCTGTAGCCTTTGCTTTGATGTCAAAACCACTGCCATTTTTGTAATTATTACTAGTGTCCACCAGAGATGTTTTTTCCCTAATTTTTTGTTTTGTTTTTGACTAGAGAAGTCCTTTAACCTTGCAGTATTTTTTTTTCCTTTCAAAGAAAATGCCAACTTGGAACACAGGAGAAGCAGTGACAGCAAAGTTGTATATCAACTGCCCTCTAAACATTCATGACCTTCATTTTGAGTGTGTCCACTTTCAGGATATGGGAGTGGTGTAGCTGGAAGCTCGAAGACTCTGTGGTGGGCTGGGCTGGGAGAGTATTTTCTGACAAACTCTGCCCCAGCGAATCAAAGCTGTTTCAGTAAACCAAGGCAACTCCATTAGGAAAAACATATGCCAGCAGAAAGGACGTGAAGCTCAAGAGGTAATGAGGGGTTTCCAAGCAACAAGGGAATAGAAGATTCTTTTCCACTAATGTAGGATTGCACTCTCAGCTTTACCCAAGACCTTGAGGTCCATCGGTACAAGGCCCCAGGGATCTGTTTATTCAGTTTCTCTCCACTGCATTTTCCAGCTCCCTTTCTGACAAGCCAAGCAGGACCACACTGACCTGTATTGCTCCTGATCTGAGCACTCCAATATGCCATTTGGTCACGTGGCTTTCCTGTGGCTCCAGGCACACTCCCAGTACCAATGTGCAAGGAGCGTGGCCTCTCAGGCATGGGGAAAAGCCATTCCAGACACACCCCTTTCCTCTCTATAACCTGTCTCCTCTGCAGAGAGCCCAGAACTTGCCATCTCACAATTCTGTGACATGTGGCTGCATGTCACATTATTTCCTTGCCCTGATCTCAGCAGTCTTTCATCCAGCCCAGCTCAGGCTCCTCTCCTGCCAACATACGCATCCAAGGGATTGGATGTAAGAACAGGCAAGACTCTGGCTATCCCAGCTGAACAACTGTCTTGACTCAGCAAACCCCAGCGTTGTACCATATCCTGGAGTAATATTTCTATGCAAATAACATCCCAAGCCCTTACCTAATTAGATACATGCAGAGCCACTAAGCACTCCAGGGTTTAGGGCAGCTGCCAGGGAGCAGAGCAGATCCAGGGAAGGGGGAAGGGTGTGCCGTACAGCTAAAACCAGAGCAAATTCCCGGATTCCTCAAATATAAATCATGAGCACTTTAAGGCAGTGTCACATAGTAAGCCATTCAGCTTTCAGGTCTTGTCAGGGAAATGCAGGCAGTACATGGGAAGGAACAAACAAGATTTGTGATCCTGCCTTTAACCAAATGCCCGGCTCTAGGGACACAAAACAGCGTTTCTAAAACAACTCTCATCTCCTGTTTTCCTCAAGCCTTCATCTCTCCCAGCACTCAAAAGGCATGTGCCATACTCCTTTATTCTTCTCACCCCTGAATGCCAAGATCCTTCCCTGAGTTCCAGGGAGGCTGTACAGCTTGGGACGCTGAAAGATGCTCTTTGCTTCACTAAGATGCAGCAAATGCCTTGTAAACACTAATTTCATGCTTCAGATTTCTAGAGCACAGAGCAAACAAACTCATTAATCCCTACAGTCCACTGTCAAGTTGGTCTGGATGTTGCCAGCTTAACTGAAAAGGGAAGAGATTAAATGTCTCATCTCCAGATCACACAGCCAGCAGCGCAGTCAGAGGCTAAATCCAAGCTTCCCATTTCCCTGACTGGGACAGCAAGGCAAAGAAGCCAAGTGAAGTGCCTACAACAGTGGAGCCAGGGATTTTCATCTTCATGGTTCAACACACAGGTCCTACAGGCATGCACATCATTCCTGCTGGTCACTTCAGGACACCTTTAGCTGGATTCACTAGACACTGAGGAATTCCAGTCTACTTCTTTCAAAAAGCCCAAACCTACAGTATTTCCAAGAGCTCTGTGGGAACTGCTCCAAAGCTCTCCAGGGCAGCATCCCTCTGATGCCATTTGCCTTATTCCAAGGTGATTGTGTTCAAATCAGGGGTCATGTGGAAAACTGTCCTCAGTCTCACTTACCCATACAGTCTTTCATGACAGCCTCTTCCTCAGAGTGACCCCTCCTAGCACAGCAGGACAATATAGGTGCATCCAGGTGGGTTCAGAAAACCGGGACAGGCTGACAGCCACCACAGCAGCAGGGGATCAGGGTGGCAGAGGAGTGGTGTCACACAGGTAGAGAAGAGCTTCAGATCAGCTCTCTCTCAACCCATTCCTCCCCTCTGCAATCCCAGTGGGAGCCAGCAGGAAGTAGGGAAGCAGCTGTGGTGCAGAGGAACTCCAGCCTTCAGGGAGCAGCGCTGCTGTCTCGTGAGGGCCAGGAGAGCCCCGCACAAGGAAAGACCACACAAGGTCAGAAACACACTCGCAGATCCCTGCCAAGTCCCATTACTGGGCTGATTGAAAGCACTTTAGAAGAAAAGAAGGGCAACCACTTTTCCTCTGCCGTCAGATTTACTGTCTCTGATCCCATCTTCCCACTTCCAAATCGGGACAGGCTGAAGGAGCTGGAATCAGATGGAATAGTGCTACTCTCCTGACGGCCATCTGAAAATCCTTCTACAACATGCCATGTCCTTATAAGGCCCTGGGCTTTGTCTCTACAATGCAGCTCGTACAGAGGACCTGTGAAGCATGTAGCTAGGACATCTGCCAGGAGCAGATTTAAGCCCACTGACAACTTAAGAGTAGCAGCCTCTGCTTAATGGGATGGTAAATATGGTTAATGGGAAACCATCAGGTGGTTTTAGTGGTGTTTATCATAAGCTTTTGCTGAACCTCTGCTTTTCAGTTCTCAGTTACTGTGCCATTTACAAAAAAAAAAATAATAATTGCAAGTGTTCCTGTCCTTAATTTTCCTCTTCCCATTCAGCAGCCTTGCAATTGGGAGCATTTTCAGAGGCCCCATTCTAGCTAGTCAGAGCGAGCCACACTGTCCAAGAGCTGCAGGACACAAGACCCCTCAGCTCCTTCAGGACCGAGAGTGATGCAAAGACACTGAGTGTCTTGGCTCTCAGTCATTCCACAACACCATGCTGAGGCTTTTGGGGCAACAACCTGAAACACAGCAGGCAGCAGTTTGGTTTCCAGCCTGCCTGCTCAGCTTCAGCTTTTAAGGACACAGGCCTGTTTCGCCTTCTCACAGTCACCACAGCTCCACAGAGGAGTCACAGTCAACCCTCTGCCTGACAGGGGTTGCTGTCATGGCAAAAGGCCTTCCTGGGGCCAGCTCAGGAAAGTGAATTTGGTCAGTTTGGGCAACCTCAGAGGAAGAACCACCAGTCCCGGAGCAGAATGTGACCAGGGACGCATCACCCTTGTCAGCTTTACTGGCAGGCGAAGGAGCGTGTGCACACCAGAGCCACAGCGAGGTGGGGCCATGCCTACCTGCACTACAAAGGCTACCAAGGATTAGAGCAGATGGGCGCCAGATTCCCAGCACTGCTGGGGCACACAGGGTTACAGCGGCAGGTTGGGGCAGATTCCTTCCAGCGGCTCAGCCAGTTTCTCCAGCCTGACACTGTGCCCCCAAGCAATCCCAAACTCACTGTCTGCCTCCTGAAATTCACATTCCCCCTCAAAGGCACCCAGGCTGGGGGAGGCTAGAGAGGCTCAATATCCCTACTGGCATTTGCTACCTCCTGCTTTCACTGTGACATCCACATAAAAAACAAGCTAGAAGCAAATGCAAGCAGCGATCTAGTCCAGGCCTCTACACACTTCAGAGTGATGGCCTCTGGTAGCTGGGAACGTCCCTGTGTGGGGCAGACCTCTGGTCCTCTCAAAGTGTGAAAGCTCAAATCTTGCTGAGGCAAAACACCTCCACACTTGGATACCAACACCATGTCTCCTCTCTGGTAGGTGCTGCTTCCATTTGGGTGTATGGACCTAGTCCACCTCCATGCTCTCACCAGCCTTAAATCACACAGTTTCTGCTAAATATGACCTTGACAGGTCTGCAGGACCAGATCAGAAGGTCGTTTGCTGGAACACAGAATGACAGAATGGTTTGGCTTGGAAGGGACCTGAAAGATCATCTGGTTCCAACCCTGCTGCCATGGGCAGGGACACCTTCCACTAGACCAGGTTTCTCAGAGCCCCATCCAACGTGGCTTTGAGCACTGCCTGAGAATATGGAACACTTCATCCCCAGTACCCAACTATTTCTCGACAGCATCTTCTTCAGCGCGTCCCCTACCAGCACACCAGCACAACGGAGGTACATCCACTCTCTGAGCCCCTCATGCCCATGCCCTGTCAGCCAGCCTGGAGCCGCTTCCCACGGCGCCTCCAGCCCCCTGAGCGCCCCGGGATCGCTGCTGAGCGGCACAGGCGGCCCAACCCCTCCAGAAAGTGGGTCCCAGCGGTCCCGCGCCCCAAACCCCCGCGCCTCCCGCTCCTTGTGCCAGCAGCGCCCGCGGGCGGCACCCGGGGCCCCGCGGCGCCCCGTCCGAGCGGCGGGCAAGGCGCGGCCTACACTCACAGGAGGTCGGGCCGGTGGCGGTGCAGGATGGCGCAGAAGGCCAGCCCGTCGCGGAAAGAGGTGCTGAGGTCGTGGATCTCCACGCCGCGGTAGCCCTTGCACTGCTGGCGGCACCAGGCTTGCAGGGCGCCCCGCGGACCCGACATCGGGGCGGCCGCTCCCACCGACACCGCCGCCGCCAGCCCGGGGCCGGGCGGGGCCTCCCGGCGCGGGGCTGCGGGGGCGGGGCCCGGGCACGCCGCGGAAGCTCCAGGCCCCCGGGCTCAGCGCTTCCCGGGGAGCAGGGCGGGATGCTGGGGAGCGCGCCTGCTCCCAGCTTGGGGAAAGAGCCGGGCCTGAATTCAATTTAAATTCAGCTAGATTAAAAACCACTAGGCAACCTAATTTCTGGATCCCTCTCAGGCTTAGACAGAGGCTGCTCCGGGCAGAAGCAGTTCTCAGCAGTCACAGGGACATAAGCCGTGGCAGTGGAGGACGTGTGGGGACGTAGGTGGCTCCCAGGGTAGGCTCAGGGCCAGGGAGAGCTTTGAAGATCAAGACGCTTGGAGTCACAGGCAGCGCTTCACAGGAAGCCCTGGAAGAAGCAGAGGAAGAGCACGATACAATCTCAGGAACCCACAGCATCGAGGCAATGGATTGTCACGAGAGCTGGTGTGCACGCTCAGGGCGATGGCTTGACAAGAGGGGGGAAGCACACTGTTAAAGGCTACTTCATTGGCTCTAGCATTCTTTTCACCTCCAACAGCTGCCTTTGTGGAAGACCAAATCATCACACTGATGATGATCTTATTCCAAATCTGTAAGTGTCCATTCTCTCCAGTTATTTTGTATGGGCTCTACCCTCCTTCCTTCACTCAGATTTCAGGCGTAGCACCCTCTTTCTTCTACTCCATTGTTTCATTGTATCAATGGCCCCAGAACTGTAACAAGTGAAAAATAAATTCTGTGACCGGTTTGTACACTCTCCCCACTCAGTGCCTAAGATAAGTCGGGGTGTAAATCACACTTAAACTATTCTGTAGCAAAAATGGAAATGAAACATTGTATCGGTTTTGTAATGACTAACTTGGTTACTCATCATCCCCCCAGATCTGCCTGACAGCATCTTCCTGATGTATGCTAAGGGACAGCAGGATGAGAGATGTTTTCTCGACCTTTCCAGGTTCCATAATGACACTAAGCCCCTTCACAACTCTAGGTCACAGACACAGTGTACATGACCCTGTACTGTGGTTCCCTCTGACAAAACCATTTTGTCCAGAATCACTTCCACTCACCAAACCCTGCTGCGCCAGGCGAGACTCAAGCTCTAGCCACCCCCACCTCCCCCCAGAGCGCCTTCCCAGCCCCAGCGGGGCTCTGTTGATGCTGCTGAACACCCTGCATTCCTCCAGCTTCAAGCAGTGCCAGGCACCGCAGCTCGCTGAGCCCATCTTTCCTCCCAGTGAGAGCTGCAAGCTCCTCCTGGCCTCGTTCCACCAAGTGCCAGTCCTGCTCAGTTAACCTTTGGCAGTCCCTCAGAGAAGGCGCTGAGCCAGGGAGATCAGTGGATGGTTTCTGTACATCCTGTGGAAGCTGCTCTGGCAGATGAAAGCATATTCACATACCTGAGAACAGCCTGCAACCACTGGAGTGTTTCACATGACATGCATATGCATTAAAAGTCTGCAACTCCAACATGCCCACCAGATATTAGAAACAATCCAAATCCCAGTAACACGCTGGGTTCCTTTACTATGCTATGAACTAGAATTGGTCATGGAGATACCTGCCAGGGCTCTCGTGTATCACATCCACCTGAGCACATGTTCTGGGAAAGATTTAGGCTTTGGATAATAAGAAAGTAGGCCAGTTGCTGTTGACAGCTATGCTTACTGTGCTGCTGTTGGCAAATAAACAGAAGGAAAAGTGCCAGTCCTAAAATCAAAAGGGAGCAGATTCTGCTGGGTATGAACGCAGCTCCCCACGGGCTGCTGCAATGCAGTGGCATCTCAGTCCTTTAATTTCTTAATGATATGGCTGCCTCAAACCCTCCAGAATCGGAGGCAGTGAGCTCCTAGCATCCATAACACTAACAGCAGCAGCTAGGCGGCCAACAGGAATTGCCCATTTAATCTCACTGTGTTGCCTCTACCCTACCCGCCTGAGTTACCTGACTTTGTGATGGGAAACAGAGTTTACTTTTGAGCAGTATCTAGGACACAGGAAACCTGACCCTCATTCAAAAACAGAATATAATCCAACAAAGGCTAATTATTCCCTACCTCTAAACAGAATCACACACAGAGCCAAACTGGACAGCGAGGACCTCTCTCTCAGTGGAAAGGAAGGAGAGGGAGAGGTACAAAGAGGCAGATGGTGTATCTGAAACACGCTTTGTGTAGCTTTCTACTACACATGTAGGTTTTCCTCTTGCACCTGTTCCTACCACTCCAACACCAAACTATTTAAAGATGGCAAAAGGGAGAGAGGATGTGGAGTGATGCGATTCATTCTTTGCATTCTCTTCCCGAATACTTGCAGGTCCTTGATTGCCTTTTATGCGACTCATTTTCAATTCTTTTTCCCCCCCCCCTTTCAAAGCACTGCAAGTTTGCGGCTGGAGAGCAAAGAAAATTTGCATTTAAAGGGTTTTAATAAATTAAAGGCCCTCGGGGAGTTTTCCAGAGAAACTAAATTCAATTAAATTGAGGGCCAGGTCTCGGGCATCACTTCTGCTCAAATGAAACACAACCTCCAGCAAGGACATCTCATCAGATGACCAGTTAATCCTGGTTCAATGTTTATGAAAATTCTCCCCTCTCCTTTAAAAACATGACAATCCACTTTGGAGCATTTCTACTTCACAGCAACTAAAATAAAAAAAGGCAAAAATACAACCTTCTAAGAAAGTAACTGCAACTCAGACCTATTCAATGCACGGGGTAAAAGCTAAAAGGAATAGTATTAGCTTGTATCTCTTTCCATGTCCTGTGAGGACACTGTGGAACCACTTCGTTTCTTCCTGTCAATCAGTTCTGCAGTCTTCTCTGTTTGCTGTGCACTGTGAATGTAAGAGCACCTAAAGAGATCTGCTCCCTCTTTGTTACCGGCAACAACATGGACCAACAAAAGCACCAATCAAGAGCAGCTGTCCATGTCTCCAGATGCAGTTATATTCTTCCACAGAGGAAAAATAAATGAGTACAAATGCTCATCAGGAGAATTCCACTAATTTATTAGATGTCTTGTCCGTCATAGGATAGTTTGAGACAAATAAGTATGCATATTTAAATACAAAAAACCTTCAGAGTCACAGGAGATTCCAGAAATGCCAGAACCCTGAGGTCCTCTCCCTCAACACAGAGAATAATTTCTCCCACCCACTTCTCTTCCCAGGCCTGCACTGCACGCACGTTAGGGTCTCTGGCCCATCTTCTTCAGGGTTCGGTTCAGCTGGAATTAGAGAAAGCAAAGGTCAGAAAAATACACAGTGATTGATATACACTACTGTTCCCCTCAGCAGACTTTATCTAGTGCCTCTTAACTCCTTCCTCTCCAACGCACTGACAAAGAGAGCTCTTAAGCAAGTACAGTGTGTCAAGCAGAAGGGGAATAAGTAGAACTCTCTCCTCTCCAAGATAGCAGAGGAAGACGTGGGGAGAAGAGAGGATGCAAACTGGTAGCAGTGGTATCACAACCCTGTATTAAATCCCCAAATCTCAGAATTTTGCCCTCTGGGTTTCCCCTGCGGAAAAACCTCTGTTGGGGGAGAGTGGAGGAGTGACAGAATGTCACCTCCTGGCCTAGCACAATGCTAAAGCCATCTCTGCTCCAGAAATCTTTGAGGTGATTTTCTAGAGCCATAGTTATGAAGTTAGAGATATGATTTTGGTTGTGTTACTAATAGGAACACCCCATTTATCTAGGGACAGTGGAGTCAGCATCCCTAGACAGTAAAACTCTCCTTGTTTTCCACTGTGGCTCAAAAGAGCACTTCTCACAAAAAAACATACCATTCTTCAAAGGCCAGCAGCTGCTGCTTAGAACACCTGCCTCTGCCCAGTGCCTTGCAGAGCCAGGGCTCAGTCCAGCATGGAATTACACAGCTGTCTCACACAAGTGTGGACCCTTGAGGGCCCGAACAGAGCCGTGCTTGCCCCATGTTTCCTGCAGAGCTACACAGCTCCCCTGCCCAGGCCTCACCTCCTCAAACTTGTGGATCTGGCGGATGAAGAAGTCCCCATAGCGTCGAGCAACCTTTGTGTCTGCAATATGGATCATGTCCTGGGAAGAGAACAGGATGAGCTTAGGAAAAGGACTGTGCTACTAGCAGGGAGACAGCAACAACTGCCAAACTTAAGGACCAACCTAAGGGGCTTCACCCCAGCCATGGTTCAGCATCACACACATCTCACCTGGGCTAGCCCCACAGCACCCATTCAGTTCTCCTTGGGCTGCCTTCCCTCATACCTTTGCCTGGGATGAGTCCCCAGTTCACGTTATATTCACTTCCCACATTCTTACACATTCTGTCTATTTTTGTCTTCCTTGCAGCAGTTTAACAGTTCCAACCCCAGTTCATGCCTCCCTTTCTAGTCACGCTATATGCCATGAGAGCTGGGCTGAGACATGGCATGAGACCTTGCAAGAAGAGGTCTGCTATAAGGACCAAGAACACAGGGCAACCTGGTCTTCTTCCTAGCAAGAAACCTAATGGTTACTGCTATCTTCTTTGGAAATAGAGTCCTACAAGACTCTTTGCTACGCTTCCTGCAGCTGGAGCTCCGAGGCAGATAGTGATAGTCCCACACCTTGTGTTTAGATTCCTCCTAGAGCAGCCACAGCTAAATGCTGCTCCAGTGCAAAGTAGACCTGTAACATGACCAAACAACATTTTGCTTTGTCAAACAAAGGAGAGATGTGGGGGACACCTACAAGGACAATCCCACCTGACACACTAACAGCAGCACTATCTGTCACTCAATTATCACTTCCCAGAACACTGATAGGCAGTTCCCTCTGTCCTGGGGAAGTGTTTGTTTTCTAGGCACAATAATTGCCAAAGCTGCCTGTGATATTCCATCACTCTGCATCCACTGATGCTCTTTTTACACAGGGCTGTAACTTCACTGTGGGCAGCCAAGTCCTATAAATGGCAAAGGAAGAAGGAATGTTTCCCACAGAATAGAGCAAAACTAGATGCTCCCAATTTCAGAATTTCTTAGGTGAAAGAATTCCCCAATCAGCAAGCAGCAGATACCAACCTTGTCAATATAGAAGTCAACCTCAGAGGCAGACTGGAACTCTCCATCCAGGGCAGATATGCCACTGGTCCATACCAGGTTCTTCATCTTGTGCTTGAAGACAAGCAGCTGGATACGGAACTCCTGCTCTGTGAGGTCTAAGAAGCCAGCCAGCTTTGCCACGGGCATGGTGGTGTAGAGCTTGAGGAAGCTACGGATAGTTGAGAGTTGGGCCTGCTGCTGAACTTCGTCAGCGAAGACCTTGAGCTGCTGCAGGAAGGGCTCCTTGTGGTAGTTGGGGTGCACATTGTCATAGTTGGGCACCACGGGGGAGAGGAACTTTGGGCAAGCGTAACTGAAGAGCTCCTCGTAGACTTGAGCGTCGCCCTTCTGCATGCGCAGCATCTTGTCGCCGTACTTCTCGCGCAGCTGCAGGTGGATGCTCTCGTCTATGCGCATGGGGTACATGGTGAGGGCGATGGCCAGCAGTGCGTGCATCTGCTCGTTCTGCTTGTTGATCTGAGACAGAGTGGAGGCCCTGTCAGCACCACAGCATGCTCAGGCTTTAGAGTGCCCAAGGGAGCTGGCAGATGCACTTTGCAGAGGCAGATCCTTTGCACAGAGCACTGATGGTCCTAATGCTCAAGGGGGACAGCACAAAGAAGCAGTGCCTCTAGGCAAAGCAAATGGATGAATGACTTATCAAGGCTCTTATAAATAAAAAAGAAGGCTGGACATGAGGGAATGCATCCAGAGCCATGCAGAACCCAGCCAGCATGTTCGACTGCTTTGGTGCAAGAAATGTGCAGAAAAGGGAAGGCAGGTAGTTTAACAACCATCTCCTGGCAAGGGACAGTTATCACGGAGGTCAGTGAAGAAAAGACTGAGAAAGAAGATTTATCTGAGTGTGGGATGAAATGGGCAGCTGTGTGGCTGAAACAGACGCACCAACTTTTTTAAGTGTCATGGAATTAAGACTGGCAGGATTTGGCTAAACAAAGAGTTAGAAATTAATCATAAGGATAAAAATGAGACAGCAGGTAAAACAGGCATCAAAACCAGGAGGTAAGACAACTTAGGCAGAAAGAGAAAGGAGCTTTGTTACAGCCATGTCTGTGAATGATTATCAGATAATAGAAATATATCTGACAACAGCAGCAACCTGAAGTGCACGACTGGACTAGAAACACAACTGAGTCTGAAGGAGCAACAACAAGAGCATCATCAGCAGCTGATACTCATTAACAACCCTGCCTAGAGGGAGAGTGCAGATTGATCTGCGACAACAGTATGGGGAACAACCAAAGTAACTAGAAACACTGCTTAAAGAAAATATTGTCACACATGGCAAAGGAGTTCGGAGGATCCCCAGCCACCACCAGCAGCAAAGTCCAGGAAAATAAAGCTGGACTATGAGACGTAAGCTACCAGGTGATAGATGGACAGGAAAGAAGACAGGAGCTTTTTCTTTTGGGAAGTCTAGTCTATTCTGTCTCTTACCATCTCATACTTGTAGGTCGTCCTCTGAAACATGCTCTTGGTCCTCTGGATGTAGAGGAGGATGTTGGCAAAGACACGGATGGCATCCTGGTAACGCCGCATCATAAGGTATGCGAAGCCCACGTAGTAATAGGTGGTCACCTGGCACTCAGGCACCCGCGAGTACATGCTCTGGGAAGGAAAAAGTAACATGCTGTGTCAGAGGGAAACAATCCAAACTGCTTGCTATCCAGAATCCAGCCACCTCTGCTTTCACTCCCATCCCAAATACAGAAAGGAGAGGGTTAATTCAGGATACCTCACTTCCCACCCATCCCTGCAGTAGCTTCCTCACTGTTTTATTAGATCATCCCATTTCCTATGTTTTCCAGTTTCAGCTTCCTGCAAGCAGAAGACTCTTGCACTGTGCCTAACATTGCTCTCTGCTCAGTTCCCTTTCCCCCTATTTCATTCCACATCCTGTGCCAGACAGCACATATGTAGATCTTTGCCAAGCCTTGGCCAAAGCCCATTGCAGCTGGGCTTTTATTAGCCACAAGCAGCACCCAATTCTAAGGCAAAAACTCTCAAGGTGTGAGTGGGCACGGTGAGAACAGAAGTCAAAAATACAAGAAAGAGGCACTGAGAAAAGTAAAAATGGTGTATTCAGGTAGTTACCACTGTGCTACCAGCTGCAGTTCCAGCAGTATTCCCTATAACAACACAGCAAACCTCCTAAAAAACTGGGCAATTGTGCTGCAAACAGCATCAGGTATTATCATAGAGCTTGATTTAATGTCAAAGCTCCAGCTGTGCTCAGCTACAAAATCCTGACAACTACAGCAGATACAAACAGTTCCTCAGCTGGAGGCTTCAGTATAGGAATTTTTCACCAGCATGTTGGAACAGAGGCATTTGGGAGACTGCAAAAGAAGGGTTAAAACCTGTTGTATTACCTTCTTGTTGAGCTCGATGTTCTCCAGCACCTTGATGGCTTGGTAGTAGTCTCCCAGCAGAGAGTGCAGACGCAGCAGCCCAACCAGGCTGAAGTAGCCCAGCATCTTGTACAGGGAGTGGCGCCCATATTCACCAGCCACACTTTCAGGGTCACCTAGGGAAAGAAGGAACCACAGTGCCATCCTCCAAGGAAGCAAGCCTCCCTTTCCATACTTTTCTGTTTAAAAGCAAAGGGAGCAAGGCTGTGAAATGTAATCACTGGTACTTCTCACCTAAGGCCAACAGAACCTGTTGCCTTATTATGGGTTTGACCCAGCTCCCAAATAACATTAACCAAGTTGGGTCAAATCACAGCAAGGCAGCACAGACATCAGTGCTGCTTGGCACCACCCAAAGCTCACCTCCACTTGTATAGACCTCCAGCTGTCGGTTGATGTTGGATTTGTCCACCAGAGAGTGCAGCACATTAAGGACACTGTGGACGTTCCAGATCTTGGGGTTGGAACGAAGGAAATCAATTTCCTCTTCAGACTTTTTGGCTGTTTTACAGCGGTACTGGCTGAAAGACTGGAACTACAGGAAAAGGCAGAGATTCAATGATGAGCAGCTCGTTTGGAGATGCTCAGCTAAGTGCACTAAGCTTACAACTTGCTCACACAAATGCATTACAGTAAATTACAAGTTGCATGGAAAAAAAAGTTTCATGTGAGATCACATGGAAATCAAAATACCAGATTATACCACCTTTAAAGCACCTAAAAACAATACACAGTACAGAAGGAAAAGGCCAGGAGACAGACGAAAGCAGAAAAGGATCTCTTAAATAATCAAGACAGGCAACTAAATGCAAATTTGCTGTCTGAACAGGTAGAAACAAGAATGACCAAGTTGTGTGTTTGCATGCACACAATTTTTTTCTCTATATGCACACATCCTTTCTGTTCTCAAGCTTGACAAGACCACACTTGAGGAATTCCAGGCAGCTCTATAAGAAAAAGCTACAGAGAAAGGAATATATTCTCTAAAGAGAAAAAACCAATAGCATTTGAGATCTGTACTGTTGCACTGAGAACAGTAAGTGGAAAATGATTTCTTAATGTCAAGATCTCAGACCACAGCTTATTTCAAATCAGGTCATCAATCTCTCAGTGCAAGCATGAAGGCCCTACTGACTAAGACAGAATTTTTATTCTGAAAGAGAAATAGGTACAAAAGTTCAGGACTCCCCAAAGAGCACCCTGTAACATAAAAATCTGTACATTTACAACTACTGATAACACAAGAGTAACAGTGATCACCAAAGATTTTCAACCTGCAATAGTACCCTTGCTATGGAAATCACATCAAAGGAAGAAATGGAAAATTTATACAACTAATAAAGGCAAGGTGACCCCAAAATGGCCCAGTTTTATAATCACATACCTGGTATATGAATTCATCGATGATATCCCAGAGCCACTGGTTGGGCAGTTCCAGAGGAGCAGGGCCATCAGCATCTGCAGGAGAACAGATGAGAGGGTTAACACCTTGAGCAAGAACAATGGTAGTACTGGAGAAACAGACAATTTAAAGAAAGCAAGTATCTCCCTGAAAATGGAGATGCAGCAGCAGATGAATGAAGCTTCCAGTAGGGCTGAGATATATGTAGCTCTGACTACCTCAACTGTTTTCACTTTCAAAGACTATGAACATGCACAGGGTCAATCTCTAGAGTATGACTGCTCAGCAGCATCAACCCTCAGAAGCTGCACACAGACTGCAGGAGTTTATCCTAACTGATCCATTCTCCACATGAGGCTTGTCAGGGAGTAACAAACACTAACATTTGTTCCAAGGGGAGGTAACAACAGCAAACAGTTGTGAAACACTGCAAGTTTTCTTTAGCTTACAGTTTCATTTTACTTTTTAATAAAGATAGGTGAAGCTCTTCTCAGCAAGACAGAAAGCTAAGTAGGTTTTATTCTTTACAGTATTTCAGAAAGCACTAGAAACTATTACTGCTTTTTGTGGTTTTAAATTCATGGATGTAAACGGCTCTTCATTCAACAAACTCAAATATTCAGAAAGCTTATAGACTACTTTTCCCTTTATTATTTATAAACAACATGTTGCAGTTCTTCTGACTCTCTCTCCATCCCTGCCCTCTCCATCCAATCTCTCTTTCCAAAATTCACAAACCAGAAATGAATTGGAACAACTCACTGAGGATGTAGTTGAAGAGATTGCAGTAGTTGTAATAGGACTCAAATCTCTGCTCCAGTGTGGGCCCCCCCTGCAAAGAGAAGTCAGCACAGTCTGCTTCATTTCAAGCAGGGCAGGAGGGAGTTCATGGGAAACAGCATAAGGCCATTCACAATAGCAGAGGGTCTAGTTCAAGCGTTCTAGAGCCACTATTCAACCAGGACACCCACCAGCAACACGTAGAAAACCTGAAATAGCAGCACTGTTGTCCCATAGAACAGGGGTGACTTTTCCTGTACAGGTAGTTTCTGACAGGATGACTGAGCAGTCAAACCTCCTGTGAATATTTTGCATGAACTTTCCCTGTTCCCCTCTGCCGTTCAGATTCAAGAACTTCCTGTTACCTTCACCAGCTCTCCTTCCTTCCCTGCTCATGAGAAGCCTTAAGAGAGCAACAATTCTGTTTCTGGACAGCATTTTTTAACACTTCGACCTACTGGTTCTTGTTTCAGCTGGAGACACTGAGTCTGAGAACCACTAATAGCACAGCTCGAGAAACCAGTTTCTCCTGTTAAAGCCTGGCTTGCGTTAACACAGCAGCCTTTTAAAAGTGCCTGTTTCTCCACCCTCTGGTCCACAGGAAAACTGCAGTTATTACTTAGTTACCCGTAAGTCACACATCTGTTCAGAAGCTTTTCTTTAAGCACCTAATACTATGATTTTCTCATTGATTCCAAAGCAGCTTTAAAAAAAGATAAAAAGCAAGGTTTGTTTTGTTTCACAGAGCATTATTCCTTTCACTCCCTTTTCCTGCATCCTTTATGGTATCCATGTTTCCCTCTTGACAAGGCATTCTGATCACATGTGAGATTTTTAATCACAAACAATGCACTTTCCTCTTGTGACACCCCTTCTCACCCACCTGCTCATTTGAAGAAAAGACACAAAGAAAAGCACAAAAGCAATAAAAAGGAAAATTCTGTTACCTTCCAACACCCTGTTCTTCCCTAACTACTCACTAACCACTACATTTGATGTTAGCAACAAACAGCCTCCTGAAAACTCAGATCCAGTCTCCTGATTCATTTGAGCTCCCAGGGAAACCTGCATACTCATCACCACCAACCTTGAAGAGACAGCTAATGAGCCTCAGACAGACAATCAAGTCTTTCTTACTTCTCAGCAATCAGTGAATCCTTACTAAACTAACAAAAGGTAAGAATTTTAAGCCTCCTTAAAACCAACGTGACTTATAGCTCATGAACCTATCCAATCCTGCCTTGCAAAGATTAGGGAACCACTGACACTGTAGTGGCAACAGGATTTGTCAAGTTTGCTGGCACAGAGAAGCCAGCACACAACCCACAAGAAGACATGGGGTCAACACGCACGCTGACTTTGGCGTAGATGTGCCTGTAGTACAGCTCCTTGTACAGGATCAGGAAAACAGCATCTGGAAAAGATGACAGAAGGGGACGTTAGCAAGCCACAAAGCCTATTAGCCTCCTGCCACAACAATAAAGGGAGGCACAAAAAGACACTTTGCTCAAGTTTGACTTCTTGCTAGGCAACTGCTGAAGGAGCTGCCAGAGTGAACAAAGGCGACTGACTCAGGCAGCAGCAATGCCGTGCACCTGCTACTTCAGGATCAGAAGGGATTCAGTTCCTTCTCTCTCTGACAACCAAAAAGAAAGTGGAAGACTCACCATTTCCAACCTGAGGAGCAATGGCCTCAGCCTCTGGCCATGGAGTGTTCTTAAAAAACCTTTCTGTCAGTTTTGTCCAGCTGAAAGACAGAAACACGTGTGGTATGAGAAGCCACTTTTCACTCAGTATGACAGTGCTGGAGTCAGATATGACAAGAGAGAAGCCTTGGTGAAAGCTGAGCAGTACCACCAACCCCTGTTAGTAAATCCAATGTTGAAACAAAGAATGAGAATTGCAAACTAAGCAGTTAAACTTCAATTTATCCCCTAGGCAGGAAAGAGATGCATAGGTCACTTCCACATTCCCTTCGTGGCAAGGTGACACAGCTACAAGCAGGAGTGGAAGTAGCTGTTAGGAACAGACACAAAAGTTACACCTTCCAGCTTTCTGCAAACTGCCTGACTAGCACCACTGAGATCCCTTTTTGCAGCCTTCCTGCCTGTTAGGCCAGGGCTGATACTTTCCTTCAGACAGGTCACAACTCATCTATACCTACAGTAGCCTAATGAGCTGGAAATATCTAAGGGTTTTTTTTTTCCCCTGTAACCAAATCAAACCCGTTTTAGAAAAAGCCCAAGTTTGGAACAGCACAGGTAGTAGTCAGCCTTTCCTTTTAAGGGCATCACAGTTTAAACAGTGATTTCTATCTGCCAGAAGGATAGTATGGTACCTGTTCTCATAAATGTCCTGGATCTCGTACACCTTCTGGTCAATAACATCACTGGAAACACGGCTGGCCTGGAGCTCGTACACCTTCTGGTCAATGAGATCTGACACCGTCTTGTGAAAATACTGAATGAAGTTTTTGATCACTTCGGGGATCACCTGGTAGGTCTGCTGTTCGTACTGGCGCTCATAGGCCAGGTCTTGCTTCGGGTCTCCTGCGGAGAAGGAGAAGCAGTGAAGCAGCCGCCGCACGGTCCGGGCCGGGCCTGGCCCACAGACCCAGCCGGGGAAAGCAGGCCCGGGGCGCCCGTGGGGCCCTCACACTCACCCGTGTGCATATCATAGTCGTTGGAGTACGAGTAGGGGTCGTAGGCAGCCTGTGGGGAGAGGGCGGCAGTGAGTCCCCTCGAACAGCCCGGACACGACCCCCGCGCCCCCCAGCACCCCCGCCCGAACCTCGTTGTCGTAGTCCTCGCCCGGGTAGGCCATGGCGGCGGCGCGGCACGAAAAGGGCTCCGGGCGGAAACGCGGGCCCGACCTGGCGCGGGCGCAGGGGCGGGGAGGGCACAGGGGCGGATGAGCCTTTCTATTGGCTAAAAGAACTGCCTGTCTTCACCCGCTGAGCAGTCGTGGGCGGGCTACGGCCCTGTCCCCGATCTGATTGGACAACACGTCTGCCCGTCAGACTCCCCTGGTCTCGGCCTCCACCTCCCGCCCCGCCTCTCTCCTACCCTTTCTCTCCCCATTGGCTGCATGCACGGCTTGTGTCGCCTTCCATTGGTCGAGAGGACGCGGCCCGCCCTGTTGCTGTGGTGACGCCCCGCCCCCTGTCCCGGCCCGGGCCGTGACGGGATGGAGGGTGGCGGTGGGGCTGACGGGGCGCTCGGCGCGGGGCCGGAACTGGGAGCGGGACAGGGGCCGGAGCCAGAGTCGGAGCCGCGCGTCGCCCTGCCGCCACTGGAGCCGGGCGCACCCCTCGGCTACCTGCACGTCCTGTGGCAGCGGGAGGAGCCCGCGGGCAAGATCCCGGCCCGCCGCCTGCGCAGGGCCGCCCGCCTCCACCGCCGTCTGGGGCCTACGGGCAAGGAAGCCCACGGTGAGCGGCGGGCGGCGGGGAGCCGCTGTTCCGCTCCAGAACAGCCCGTCCTTCGGCCGGCTCCACACGGGGCTTCGGGAGGGAGGCCGGACCTGTTCGGTGGGCGGCTTGGGCAGGCATCCCCGGTCCTGCCAGGGGAGGGTGCCCGTCAGGAGTGGGCGGGCCCGCGGCCGGCTTCGGGAGGAGACGAGAAGAACGACTCTAACCTGGTGCCTTCATCTGCTTCCCCTTCTTCTGGGCTGAGCCGGTAGCAGCGTGATTTTGCCCCGCACCTGTGCTCAAGCACCAGGATGGGATGTTTCAGTACGGAAACGTGACTCTTTCTTCTGTGCTTTCTAGTAATTGCTTTCTTTCCTCCATAGCTCTGAAAAGGCTGCGTGAAGCTGCCAATAGCAATGATTTGGACACAGGTAAGGCTTCTATCAGTCCCACTTGCGACCTCTTCTTGGAAAGGCAGTATATCAAGGACTCTTACTTTAGAAGAGGAGAAAGTGGGTGCAGCTAGTTTGTGAACAGGATGCTTTAGATGCTTCAGATCTAGAAAATGCTGTTTTGAAGCCCAGACTTGTTCTCTGAGCAGAGTGGGGCTGGTTATTGTGTTCACTTTTTCCACGATCTGGTTCATAGTGTTAGTTCTCCTTCTGCCTGGACCTAAATCAGCACTGTACTGTCCCAGCTGTTTTGGTATGTACTTTTGTCCAATTCTTAGCAGCAAGAGAGTAGTGTTTTGGTTTAGGTGGGAAAGTTAAGATTATCCAAGACATACCCTGTATGATGAGGCAGTGTGACCCAGCAGATTAGGACCAGGGCTAGAGCTGGACTTCTGCTGGTTTCTGCAAAATGCCCTTGTGGTCCATAAATTCTACATTCCAGATGTCCAACCTCAACAATATGTCTTTCTCTATCAGGCTTTGTTAATTGAAGCATATCGTTATAGTTTATCAAAACTTAAAGTTTTAGTAGTTTTCCTAATCTGTGTTCCTACAAAAGTAACTTAATGACAACTTTGCTGGGTGTTGACTAAGGGTAATATAAGAATAGCACACCATTTATAATTAATAAATATATATTGATTATGACTAAACAATTGACTTAAAAGGTAATTAAAACTATTAACTAAAATTACTAAAAAGTTCTGTCGTTTCCAACAATTCCCCCTTTGGAAGTGATCTCAATTTTCCTTTAAGCTTACTTCCACTTAAATCATTGAGTATCTAGCAAAACATAAGACCTTAAAATGCAAAAATTTCGCTTGTATCTTGTTATGAGATATCATAGATCACTCATTCCCAATGAAATTTCAAATCAGGGTATTAGTTCTTTTAACAATACCTTGGTAATTTCTCTTGCTTTGTTGGTGCAATAGGGAAAAGCTTCAGGCTATCCAGAAAATGTGTCAGCTAAAACCAATAGGTATCAATATTCTTTTAGTCGAGATAACTCAGAAAAATCTGTTTGCCTATAAACTTCAGGACAGTTTCCTCTTTTTGTAGTCCCTAAAGGAGGTCTCTTGTAGGACTGTGGATTGTTTTGCAAACATATTTTACACTTACTGACCACACTTTTGATTCTTGGCTATTTTACGCTAATTACTTGATGCCTCAAGTTATCTATAATAGCTTCTGCTCCCCGGTGTGTTTCTCTCTGTTTATCTTTGGCTGCTTGTCTCATCACTGCTTGAGGTACTATGTATGGTATCTTGTTCTGGTTTTCTTTCTTTTGGCAATATAACGTCAGCTGTAAAATACCATTTTGGTGTAAAATACCATAAACTGGCCATTTTTCTTGATTATCTAATAGATAATCTGGCCACCAGAGGATACAATATTCTATTAACTGTGTCCGAGTTAAAGAATTGCTTTTAAACTTTCCAGTGCTGCAAAATACAGCCTAAAGGCAAACATTTGGGTACTCCCCCTCTTCCCGGGTTCGAGAAGAAAAACGTAAACCCATAGTAAATAAAAATTCCAGCAGTCACTAAAACGGACACTAGAGAGCGCCGTATGCACACCAATACAGTTCCAGTCACTAAAACAGTAGCAGCCGCTGTGCTAAGGCCAAGGAGAGAGCTCTGAGCAAACAATCCTCGCTTTAACAATTTGCATTACTGGAAACCAAACATTTAGTACACACCAAATACCCTAAAATTCACAGTAAACATACAATGGCTTCAACACTTTTACAGCAAATGAATTTTCATACAAACTCAATTTATAACACACATTACCACACACATTTTCCAGCACTAACACACACCGTAGGCTTTAATAAACACAGAATTATCTGGGCAAAACCCTTCCACAGCGTGGCTCTTTGTGCAAGTAGCACTATGTTCGACTAATCTGTGGGCAAAGCAGAGGGTGGGGACTCAAACACAGTTCCATTAATATGCACTTATAGAGTTTTACAGTTACTTTTAATAGAAGATAGCCAATTATATAATCTCTTTCTTAACCCGATTATGTTAGAGAGTGCAAGCTTATGATTAGGTATACCTTTTTAAACCCCCATTAATGCCTTAATAAACTCCCAGGGATATTTACCTTGAACTCATCTGTATCAGGGGATTGAAAAATTTCTGCTAAGGAAGGTCTTTCAGTGTTCACCAAAGTCCTTGATCCTGTAAATCTGTGGAGTGTCAAATGTATTGTCTCACCTGGGTCACCAGTAAATTGTTACCAAATCCTCTGAAACTGTTGGGGTAAATAAACCCATCCAACACTATATTTTTAGTGTTAGTAGGAAGTTACTTTGTTGTTGGCCAGGAGGGGTTTGTGTGGCTGACAAAATTCCCGCCTCTACACAGATATAAAACTTAATCACTTATTTATACATTTTTAGCAAACAAAGAAATTGATTTCTTGCTTCTCATACTAACTAGTCCATATTTTTATTTTTTTTAGTATCTTTTTCCTCTGGTAGGGGCTTTCCAACACATGTACGGAGTCTTTGTTAGTCTCTTCTTTATCTTCTGGTTTCTGCAAAGTCCTTGTGGTCCATAAATTCTATACTCCTGATGTCCAACCTCAACAATACATCTTTCTCTGGTTTTGTTCATTGAGGCATATCAGAGTTAGTTTATCAAAAGTTAAAGTTTCAGTAGTTTCCCCAAGTTGTGTTCCTACAAGAGTACCTTATGACAGCTTTGCTAAATGCTGGCTAAGAATAATTTAAGAATCACACACTATTTATAATTAAGATATATATAGATCATGATTAACTGAAACAATTAATTTCAAAGTTATTTAAAACCACTAACTAAAATTATTAAAAAGTTATATCATTTCCAACAGGAATAGGAAAGAATGCAGCTTTATGGAAGTCTTTGTTTCAATCCATCTTGGATTTGATAGATGGGTTCCCATGTTTACAATCCTCTTATATTTTGTTTACTCTGCAGCTTGAGGAAGTGTGCTATGATTAATTTATTTTTCATCAAGAAGTAAACATCTTTGCTGTTTCCTGTGGTGGCACTGGATGGGAGAGGTTATGTCGTTCCTACTTGGTTCAGCGGAAGACTAGATAAAGTGTTTCCATTAATGGTTCTCACTGGGGCACTGTCGGTCTCCCTGTCTTTCTTCTGAAGTATGAAACATTCCATGTTAATACCACTTCCATCTTTTCAGTTCTGTGCCACACTTGAAGTAGGAGGTGTACAGGAAGAAATTCAAGCCTGGCTGTAATTCAGTTTCTGGAAGCTGAGATGAATGGTGACTTTCAGTGTCCTGAGCCGTCTAGTTTCTGTCAACAGTGCTTGGCAGTCTTGACTGTTGTAGAATATGCTGTTTTAAAGATCTCAAAATATAGGGAACCTGTCAACATTTTTAACAGCTATGGAATGAGCTCTATTTTACACACCAATTAGTACAACTGGATGATCTCAAAACAACAGGAGTAACAGCCCTTACAGTTGCCCTTAACACATGTTGCTGTAGGTGCTATTTTTATGCCCCTAATCTCTCCACCCTTTACTGATCTCTCTGCTCTGCTCTTGGCAGGTCGGTGCACTCCCTGCCTGCTTCCCAAACTGTATCCACCATTGGTTAGGAAGGGGCATAGTCAAAATAGGTGTGAAGAAGTGGCTTTTCTCACTACCTGTGGTTACACTGTGCAACTTCTGACCACAGGTTCGTGTTGGTGTGGAAGGTTTACACAGGTGCAGAAAAGGACTATGCAAATCCACAGAGAAAGCCCATGGAGGGGTAGCAAGCACAAGATGCTGATCTGAGCTTAGGAAGTGCCTGAGATGCAGCTGACTAAAATGGAGAGCTAGCCCTACGTCCTTCCTATCCTTTCATATTCTCCTCTAGGCATTTGCTGCTGATTGTCCTTGGAGTTTGAAAATTTGGCTAGGTGGATCCTTAGCCGTTAGAGCTGTGGGCCTATCTTTTATTGCAACGTGTGGAAGGTGGCGAAGGCTGAATCAGAGGGTGGAAGTTATGCTGCTTAAGCTGGTTCTGCTGAGCTAGGATACTAGTGGGAACTGGTTCAAGTCCAGTTGACTTAGCAGCTGTCACCACGTGTATCTACCCCCAGAAGAGCAGATAGCATTACCCCTCTCTGATCAGGTGCCCCTTCAGCTTACCTGCTTTCTTCTCCTTGGTGCTGTCAGTGCAGCAACTCTTGGAGGATGGAACTGACCCCTGTGCTGCGGACGACAAAGGCCGGACAGCCCTGCACTTTGCGTCCTGCAATGGCAACGATCACATCGGTGAGTGGGAGAGGATTGCTGTCTTCCAACCTCCCTGTGGCAGGGATTTTGAAGGGTGCTCTTTATTTTGATTCAAAACCTGTCAGAGGTTGCTCTTTTCTGTTCCTTTTGTGTAAAAGTTGCCAGCTCTGGCCCCAGGGCTTGCCATGTCTGCCTGCTGGAGGGGGAACAGGACCTCCCAGTTCTAGGGCTGTACTGGTGCAGAAGGAAGGGTGTCTTTCCTCCCAGTTCTTCGCATCAGGGAGCCTAGGAGCAGTGGCAGTGCCTGGCTTTGTGCTGGGTCCTTCTGCATTGCTGTACAAACCTCTGTCCCTGCCTCAGTAAAGAAGCTGACAAGGTGAACAGAAGCACCCATAAGGCAGCCTGGTGGCTGCCACAGGGACCTGTGGCTCATGGGCTTGACCTGTAGGGCAAAGGGAAGCAACTGATGTGGCTCGGTTTTCTTGTTTCTAGTCCAACTGCTTCTGGATCATGGGGCTGACCCAAACCAGAGAGACGGGCTGGGCAACACTCCCTTACACTTGGGTAAGTTCCACACAGATGAGCTCTGCATGCCAAGAGGTGAGGTGAGAACCTCCTTACTGTTCCTTTCCTTTCCACCTTCCTCTTGCCTGTGTCTCACAGAATGCATCCCCACATTTAAGGACCGGGGGGGCACTCTTTGCACCTCATTGAATTCACTTCTCACATAGATTTAGGGTCAAAGAAAGGGTTTGAGAAAACTGATTTCCCTCCCTCTGCCAGCCCCAAGGAGTGCAGGATCTATTCCAGAGAGAGTACTCAGGCTTGAGTGTGAGGTTAGCTTAGCATTTGGGCCATTCCTCTTTCCCGTTGCAAAGAAGTCCTTTGGGAAGCAGCAAGCTATGTGCTCAAGCAGCAACTCATTTTTGTTTGTACCTCTGAGTTGTGTGTCCTGTGTTTTCCCTCCCCAGCTGCCTGCACGAACCACGTTACTGTCATCACCACACTGCTGCGCGGAGGTAACATTTCTTCTATAACAATTACAACCTGTCCCCTTCCTGCCCTGCCCTGGTGATACTCCCCAGGGACACCAAATCTTGGTGATAGACCTCACTGTCCTTGCTTGCGCATCTTGCAGGGGCCAGAGTTGATGCCTTGGATCGAGCTGGCAGAACCCCACTGCACCTTGCTAAATCAAAGCTGAATATCCTGCAGGAAGGACTCTCCCACAGCCTGGAGGCTGTGCGCCTTGAAGTGAAACAGGTAAAAGAAACAGTTCCATATTCTGGTAAGGTGGTGCAGCCCCTGGCAGCCTCCTGCACCCTTTACTTAAATACCTCTCTGTAGGCTCCTAACTGCTGTGGGAAGGGTTTGACTTTTCCTTCCGTTTTCAGAGACCTTCCTTTTTCCCAGCCTCTACTCTAATTTTTTCCAGGGCCTCCCTTGGCTCTGGTAGGCCAAGGATGCATTGAGTGTCTGAATTCTTGGGCTGTATGGAGCATTCTCTTTCCTTCAACCACGATGTAAGACAGATGCCTTGTGGCAGGAGAGGGACCACAGCAGGGGGCTGGAGCTGTGGCATACACATGCTCGTATTCCAAGCATAGTCTACCCTGCTCCAGTATGTGGAGGCATGGAATAGAAAAGCACTCCTGGGGCTGCAAATGCGTGGGGCATGGGCCTCACTTCAGGAGCCACATAGAATTTTTATCCTCTGTGCACAAGTGGATCCTACTGGAATGGGAAGACCCTGCTCCTCACAGTGAGGGAAGCTAACTAGCCATGAAGAAAAGTTTGTTGCTTTCAGGGCTAGACCTTATGCTGCTTCAGCTGGGCTTATCTTTCTTCCCTGTTGTTAAACCAGGCAGGAGGATCACAACTAGTTCATCTATGACTGGTGAATGCCTCTGGTGACTCACTGGACTCTGATGCTGCCATTAGTGCTATGTAGTTGCTTTGCCTGGGTTCGTATCTAGGGGTCATGTACTCTGTCGTGTGCTGCAGCATCAAGGCTGCGTGCATGGCAATTCAATTGCAATTTAATTTTTCCTGTAAAAACACTCCAGCCTGGTGCAGCTCTCTGACGTTTGCCTCTTATGCTTGTTTGTTTCAGATTATCCAGATGTTGCGGGAATACCTGGACCGTCTGGGGAGGCATGAGCAAAAGGAACAGCTGGATGACCTGTGCTCCAGGCTACAGATGACCAGCACAAAGGAGCAGGTAGGCAGCGTTGAGCTACTCTGACTCACCTCCTTGCACTGGGATTTAGGAGAATGCAACTGCATGAGCCATGGCACACCAAAGACATGGTTATTGCTCACATTAAGTCAAGTGGGTAAGTTACATGATGACTCATGGTCCTCCTTTAGGTAAAAATTCAAAATGCAGAAAGCATCATAGTGCCTAGCAGCAGGGAAGCTGAGGATCAGATGAGCTGAGGGCACAGTCAGTTTGAGGCCAGGATCAGCACAACCACATGGGGTTGCAGGGCCTGGGGGGTTTTCCTACAAAAGACTGGCCCTTAGAAACAGGCTTAGAGGAAACAGCCCTGACACCATTGTTGAGTTTTGGGTAATGTAGCAACATGCTTTTATTTTAAGTACTGGCTAAATCACACAGAGTGGAGGTCAAGCATCACCTCCTGAAGAATGGGAAGAAGCTCCTTAGAGTAGGGCTTGTCATGAGGATAGTAGCCCTTCTGCATGGTCATTGGCACCAAAGGGTTCCTGTCCTAGTATAAGCTCAGCATGGTCATTACTGGCAATTCTAGTGCAAGGGTGGTCCCTGCTGCGTGGGGTTTCTTCTGTGGTGGTGGGTGGCTGCACAGCTGCATTCCCCTCCCTATGGCCATCTGTATTCTTCTGCCAGGTGGATGAGGTTACAGACCTCCTGGCCAGCTTCACGTCACTCAGCCTGCAGATGCAGAAGATGGAGAACAGGTAATGGGCTTCCAAATCATCTTCTTGATGCAGCAGGAGAAGCCTTAGAGAGAAGAAAAGGAAGCTGAAGCTTGCTTCCCAGATCACTGACTAAACACTGCTGCCAGTGGCCATTCCTGCCAGACTGACTTTCCAGTGGTGCTCAGACTGCTTCTGTTGGTCCAACCACAGCTGCCCCGTGGGGAGGCAGCAGGCATTGCACAACAGAGGCAACAGACAAGAGTGCTGCAGCTGTGACTTTGGGGTTAAAGAGCTGCTCTACTTTTTACCAGATAGGCTGGTGATGAATAGGATACCCTTTCCAGAGATATTTGCCTTCTTCTAAGTATGTCAGCTCAATGTAGGTGGTGGCCAGTGCCATGTGCAGTTACCAGCCCTGACTAGTGCACTCAGCAGCTGGCCAGCATCACGGAAATGCTTGGAACAGGCACCTTTTGCCACCTCCATACCTCTCAGTTGCATGAGGTACAAAGTGAATGCCTTGAACAGCTGAAGGCTGTGTGCTATGAGACAAACACACATTTAATTCTGCATGCTAGAAGCTGAGCAAACATACTGCCTTGAGAAACGTGCACTGAGGCTTAATCCTCACCTTCCCCAGAGCCTGCTGTCAGAGGGCAGAGAATGTGTCTGGTTACAAATGGGATACAAAGTCCTTCATGGCTAGACTAACAGCTTTCACTGGACCCATTGTTTAAGTTTGCTGCAAGTTAGTGCTTTAATATTACAGTGTAACACATGCAAAAAATACCCAGGTACACAGCTAGCAGGTCAGAGCTGCCCTGATGTGAGAATAAGGATTGGAGGGTGACAGTCTTAATGCAGTTCTAGGCAGACATCTACATCTTGCAAAAACTCTCACCATAACTAACTTTTGTGTTTCCTGTTATTGGCAGTCTCAGCCAAGAGGTCCAGTTCTGACAGGAGGTATTGTGCCTTCAGCCGTATTATTGGGCTGGGATGGAGGTGGATTTACCTCTGCTTCAGCAGCACCAAACCCATTGCTCAGCCATTCTGTGTCTCTTGCTTGTCATGGAGAACCTTAAGTGTAGAAATAAATTATGGCTTATGCTGGGAGCCTGAAGTGATGCAGCTGTGAAGGATGCAGGGAAATGCTCTTGCTACTCTCTCGTTTCTGCCCACTGTGGTTAGCAATGAAGATTTAGGTTGCTTTGTTTTAGAGCAGGGGTCCATGAAATCTCATTGATAGGGCACCAACAGGACTGGAGTGACAGGAACATGCCCAGCAGTAATCTGAGTTCCCACCTGTGTACCACATAGTGGTGTGCTGGTAGCCATACCCATCCCACAGCTTGGGAGTCGCAGGTTTGAAAGAGTTTATTATTAGCATTCAGCTTAAATATACAGCAGCCACAGTTTGGAGCATACATCAGAGATCTTTAGGTTGGCATGTCCTCTGATATCTGCCTCTTGTCCAGGAAGAGGCTAAGTGGACCTCTGTTCAAAGCTGAGATACCAGGAATAAGCATGGCTTTCAGATAGGTTCATCTGTGGGGTGCTGGAGGATGCAACTGGGGCCAGCAGTCCCATAGCTGGGCTGGAGCTGTCACTGTGCATATTGATACTTCATTATGATGTGGGGATGAGAGGATGCCAAGAGGGTGGGAGACAATCTGACGTTTTTGTATTTTCAACTTCAATAAAATCCTGTCAGCCTTTTACGATTCCTCAGCCAAATTCTCTTTTGCAGAGCGGCCCATTCCTCTTTCTTTACGTCTGTTCCAGGCTTGATGCACAGCACTGGACTTGGTGACCGCTACTCTCTCTCATACGTGGTCCTCAAATCAGAAGCGACAACACAAAGTTGTTTGAGTTCAAACAGCACTCTGTTTGCAGATCGAAGTACAAGGTTGCTGGCTGACCTTTTCTGATCCTGACTCCCACAGCCAAGAAATGCAAATTTAAAATCTAGGTGGTTACTGTGAAACCATACAAATAGAGGAAAGAGAATCCCAGCAGGAGTGCTTCAAGCTGGAAGATTAGATATTTTGCGAAGAGGAAAAGCAGCCTTGCCCAGTGGCAGAAGTTGTGCCTTGCCCTGTGCCGGATAAAATGGCTGTACTGTGAAGAGACAGTAAGAGGATGAGGGGCTGGGGAGGGACATCTGGGCAGGGCAGAGAACTTCCAGCATGGCCCCTATGTGAGGAGCAAGTGACCTTCATGCCCAGTCTTTACTGAACTTGTTTCTTCCTGTGTTCACAGGCCCAGTCTTGATATCCACAAACACTCAGCTGCCAGCGCTTCCACCCTCAGCAGCCTCGTTGCTGAGGAGACCATTAAGGTGCCTGAAGAGCAGGTGGCTGAAATGCTCTTTATCCCTGCAGTTACTTCAGTTGCTGATGTTGTTTCTAAGTAGACACCTCTTAGAAGCTTACCTCAAACCCAGGAACACGTCTAGCTGAGACTCAGAGTGAAGCTTTTAGCCTCAGCACACGTGATGTTGTCCACAGCTCTTCAGGCCTTTGTCTTGCGTGGTGCTGGGTTTTTTCTTAACAGCTCCTGACAGAGGGGAAAGGTGGGGGTGCTGCAGCCCGCCAGGAGCAATTGTCTTGCTTCTTTTGCAGCACTGCTCCCTCTATGGAAGGAGAAGCAATAAAAAACCAAATGGTTATAGGAAGTTTTGCTGCTGCTTTAGCAGTAACACCAGGTAAGAAAGAGAAAAGCGCATCAGGTTTTCAGTGGGGGAAAAATGTATCATGTAGGAATTGTATTCTATAAATCACTGCAGTCAGCTCTGCTTTTCTGCCTCAGGGCTTGGAGCTGTGGGCTCCCCTGAGCCGTATCATGTGTTTGGCATTGGATGGAGAAAAGTTTTAGATTTCCTTGCGTCAGCCAGTCATACCAGAGCCTTAACTATCCTGTCATGCTCAGCAGCTGTATCCAGAATGAGAGTTAGGTGCTGGGGCAGGAAAGAAGCTGTTCCAGGTGAGGAGGATCCTCTTCTTCCCACTGTGCTGATGTGCTGAGAGCTGTTGACTGGCACTGCCTGGTTTTCTTCCTGCTTCTGGCCTGGAGACTTCAGCTTCTCCCAGCAGCTTTTCTCTGTCCTTGCATCCTGTACCACAGATTTCCCTTCACAACCTGTGAGGTTTGTGGCAGTTTTCCGCGTCTCCCAGAGGTGTCTGCTGCAGTAATGGAGAGTGGAAACAAGAGCACAAGTTTCCCTCAGCTATTTATTTTGCCATTAAAATCAGTCCAACCTCCTCATTTTCTTTGTGCTACACCATCAAATGCACCCCCCAGATCCCTTCCTGAGCAATGGTTCATCCCTGTTCTCAGGGCCATGATATCAACTGGGACTTTAGGCTTCCCTCTCACCACTACCTGACCTCCAAATACACTCTATTTCCACTCCTAATTCAGAGCATGTGATGTGCTGAATTCTCAGCCATTGAACCCAGCAGCAACATCCCTGGCTCTGTGGCTGCTGCTGTGCTATAAGATGCAACCAAAACTGGCCAGACTGAGGATCTGGCTCCAGCAAGCGAACAGCTGAGAACCTGCTTGTGTCTCACAGAGGACCCACAGCGGAAGCAACAGCCCTGACAAGGCTTCCCAGCAAAGCTGCATGGATGTTACTAAGCAAATGACCTTTCTCTGAATCAGCCACTTCACCCACACAATTGAATGCAAAGCGCACACTGCAATGTGTGTGAACATCAAGAATCCGTTCACCTCTGCACCAGCTGAAATAATTAATCTCCAACAGCTAAACTCATTTACTTCCTCCACCTTTGCCTTTCTAGCAGACTCCGAATCCAGCACAGCAATTATCTGCGCTGCTAAGGAAGCCCCGTGAAGCATCTTCGGCAAACTTCCCACCCTTTCATCCGCTTCCTTTGCTCACTGTGTGAGCAAAGATCTCTTCCATCACAGAAAGGTACTTACAGAAAGATGCCTTCTTCATGCACTGTGCCTGGCCAGCCTGGGGGAGCAGTCTGGGGCAGGCCAGGGCCCGTGGGGTGTCTAGGTGAAGGAATCAGCAAGTTTTAATTAAGAAGATGATAAAGGAGGTATGGCAAACAGCATTCCTCTGGGGGGTTTTTTATGAAATCTCTCAGAGGGGAAGAGAGTACATGGTTGTTGGAAAAATTAAAATAATCAGCTAGCAACCTACTAAGGCTGTCATGGATTAGGAACCAGCAGCTAAATCCAAAATCAAATAACCAGAATTCCCTTCCCAGGTCTGCCAGATTTGCACACAGGGTTATAAGCAGGATGACCTTCTTGGCACCAGGGTCTGACACCCCCCAGTGATGTCAGGTTCATGTCACACATGCCAGGGAGATGCCAGATATCAGAATCAGCACACAGTTGGCAGGACTAAGTTACTCCACAGAGAAGACCTGGTGTTGACCACTAGATGCAAAGCCCTGACTTGCTCACTCCTCTCCCATTTCACCTACCCTTTTCCAGATTTTGGAACAGCAGTACTCTACTGATGTGGCAAACCAGCTCCTGCAGGGTTAAAGATGAGCTTGTCAGCCTGAGTAATAAAATGTAGGATAGAAAATAAGAGAAAAGAGTCATCAATTGAGGCAAGAAGCTGGGAGCAGAGACTGCAGAATGCCAATCAGTCTGGAGGGAAGGCTGCGTTGAAAGCAGCAGTCAAGCTCCTTCAGTTTTAATTAAACCTCACTCTATATAAAGGACATCACATCTTTGCTTCACCTCTGCTTTTGAGCTGAGAAACCAGTTGGAGCATGTACTGGGTAGACAGGAATTCCCTTCTGGCTCCAGAGCCTTCCCAACCCAGGCTGAGCACCTGCTCTTCCTGCTCATGTGCTCCCTAAAATCAGGGCTTAGCACCAGGCAGAGCTTAGTGAAGGCACCCAGGGCTTGCAGCCACTTGTCATGCTAAATGCACCTTCTCCCCAAGATCTTCCCTATTCTCTCTGTCCTGTTTCGTTTAGACTCCACTCCAATGTGCAGCAGTCAGTCCTGGTCTGATCTGTTCCTTTTGCAAGCTGGGACCAGGAGGAGCAGGATCAGGGGTGAGCAACAGCCCAGCTGCATCTGGGCAAGAACAGGCAGCGTCCGGCTGGGCCACATCATTGTTCCTGACTGCTGTTCCCTTCTCTCTCCAATGCTTTGGGCTGTCGAGTGGGTCGTCACCTGTAGAAATGATGAGGCCATGTGAGCTGGCCACCAGCCATGGCATCATGTGCAGTGGGTGGCTGCAGAACTCACTGTTCCCAAGAAGAGGGTAAGGCACACTGGACACGTTTCTGAAAGACATCTGCTGTAGAGGAGTGGCAGCCAGCATGAAAGGGGAGAGGTGGAAAAATCAGAAACAAGGATAGAGGCAAGGAAGGCTCAAAGTGCAGAAAGCAACATCAAGCACTTGAATGGAAAAAAAAAACCTGATTCCCAGGGCAGTTGGCCTTCCTCTTCAGTTGGCCTCTGCACAGAAAAAGGCATTTCCTTGGAGTTCAGCTCTAGCAAGAAATACAACAGCTTTAGTGAGTGTTAGAAATACCACATCACCTGGGAATTAAGAGTGGGCAGGACAAAGCAATGAGGAAAGATTTATGCAAACAGAAGTTGGGAACAGAAAAAAAAGAGAAGTAAGGGGGAGATAATGGCTCTGCTCATGCACATCACAGCTCTGCAAGCTGTGTGATGTCGCCGCAGCCCCACTGTACAATGCCTACAGCACTGGCTGGGGCCAAAACCTCTTTACTTTTGCCCCAACTTCCAGCAACATGCTTGGGGACAAATGAGGACAGCAGAGGATTTTGTACCCCATGCAAGGTTCAGGACACCTACTGGTGCCATGACAATCTGTAATTGTTTCCCAATTTCACTGTGGAAGTCTGGGTGTCCCACAATGTCACAGCTTTCCCTAAACACTTTTTGCTGAGCTCCCTGTCTTTCACCTTTTCTTAAGAAATTATAGATGCAGATCTGCCTCACACTAAGAGTTCCATATGCAGGATCCACATAGCATTAATTAAACACATACATAATTAAGGAAAAGAAGGGCTGTTGCAATCACTTCAAGTTTACTGTGAATATGGCAGGTCTCAGACATGGCTACAGGATTGTGGAGGAGGTGGTTGAGGAGTTCTGGGGGACTTGAACTTACTTTAATGGGTCTGAATGAGTGAGCTCATCTCTCACTGACAACATAAAACCATCTCAGTGCAGATAATGTGTGGGCATGATGAGCCTGGAGGAAAGCAAAACCCCTGTGATGTGGTCAGAAAATGTGATGCAAATGGAGACGTCTTGCTTGCCTCTCTAGCCCTTTTCTAGGGCTTCTTCTTGGTCTTGACCTACAGTTCCTCTTAGAGGGGTCATGTCTAGCGAATGGCCAGCTGTTGCCAAACTTTCTTCCTCCAGTAGGTCCTTCTGAGCAGAGACCACAGCATCTTGTACCTGCCAAGTCCATGCTCTGGCACGACCAGCACCTTCATGGTCCCTCTTCCTGGTGTTCTCCTCAGGGACTTGGGTCACCACCTCAGTGTTGCCTCCATAGAAAGCTCCCGTCCTCTTGGCAAAACCTCTTTCCACATTGACCATATGGACTTTCCTTTCAACTCGCTTCTTCTTCTTTTTCCTGATCTTGTTCTTGAAGAAGAGGCAGGTGAAGACCTGCTTGAAATGCTTGCGGAAATGCTTAGAGATGAGGGCGTAGACAATGGGGTTGAGGCAGGAGTTGGTGTAGGAAAGGCAGTGGGAAGCCAGGCGGAAAGCATAAGTGGCCCGGTTGAAGGGAAAGTGGCCAAACCAGAAGCAGAGGATGACCAGGTGGTAGGGCAGCCAGCAGAGGCAGAACAGGATGGTCACAGCGACAATCATCTTAGTGACCTTAAGCTTGGCTTTCCGAGACTCTGAGATTCTTTCTATGGGGTCCACAGAGGTCCACAAGAACTTGATCGTCCTAGTGTACACCAGGCTCACCACGGTCACGGGCAGCAGGTATCCAAATACAAACGTGAGGATGTCCAGAACCTTTCGGCGCTGGTCCTCCCAGATGGGGACACAGATGGGCATACCATGGTAATGGATTATCTGGTAGTAGCTGAGGTAAGGCCCTGCAAAGAGCAGCGACAGTGACCAGATGACCACAATGGCCACTCCGGCATTTCGGGATGTGCGGAGATCCCGGGACTTCAGCGGATAGCGAATGGCCAAGTACCTGGCAAGGAGGAGAAGGAGAAGGAGAGACAAAACACAACATGGGTGAGATGAGGTATTTCTCCTGCCCTGTGGAGCTGCCATCTGTGCACCCCTTCCCATGCAGCCATGCATCTCTTCCCTCCCAAACCTTTTGGGAGTGAGAGTTACAGTGAATTCACAAAAATATCAGGGTCATCCCAACAGTGGTTCTGGGATCTCTATCATCCACTCTGCTGTGCTAGCTCAGGAAGGGCAAGCAGTGTATCTCTTGAACCAGGTAAGAGAAAGATAGGAGCAGGACTCTACTGTTTCTTCTGAGTTGTGTCGCTGCCCTGAGGATTTTGCAGGTTTTGGTTATGCATGGTGGATTCTTGTCCCTCCCAACTGAGCACTGAGTAATTAGGCTGGGAGGTTAGTTTGGAGGAGGGAGAGGGCATGGGGAGCTGGGGAGGCTGGCTCTGCGGGGCCCGCCGATGGGGACACCCAACCTGCTTCTTACAGGACACCCAGCAGGGTCAGGAGTGGCCTTTCTCCCACTCTTAGCTCAAGAGTGGCAAACACAGTGTCCCTGAGCTGCAAAATTCAAAGGAAGGGGACACTTACCTGTCAACAGAGACGGCAGCCAGGGTAAAGCTGCTGGCATACATGGTGAGGTAGATCAGGAAATGCACAGCCTTGCAGGCAAAGGCCCCAAAGAGCCACCCATCCAGGGTGTAAATGGTGGCCTGAAAAGGGACACAGCAGATGATGAAGCACAGATCAGCCACAGCGAGGCTGAGGATGAAGAGGTTGGTGGTGGAGTACTTGACTTGGCCATTCCACAGCAGCACAGCCAGCACCAGCCCATTTCCCACAGTACCCACAAGGAAGATGAGGGAGAAGATGATGGGCACAATAATCCCTGCTGCTCGTAGCTCCGGGCTGTCAGAAGAGATGTTCAATCCCCCTGGCATCTTCCTGTCGGACTGCAGGGACCTGCATGGGATGAAAGGGATAATAGGCCCCAAGGTGCCTGACCCCAGCCTTTGATATCCACATTTCTCCCAGAGATGTCAATTCCAACCAGCTGGTTAAATGATACCACCAAGATCCTTGTGACGTCACTGGCAAGAATGCTGTTGGGGTCAGTCAGCCCACATCTGCCTGGCTTGTGCAGAGCTGAAGCCTCTTTCTCCTGCCTGGACTTGCACTCCTATCAGAACATCTCCTGTGCTCTCAGGACCCCGAAGGTTTCCTCATGCCCTGCCACCTGGCCTTCCCTACATTCCTCCTACATTCCCAAAGCTGCTAAACCCCTTGGGACTGCTTGATTTGGCAAGTCTAAACCCTGGCTAGTGTTCAACAGTGTTTGGCCACAAGGCCATCGCGAAGAAGGTTCCCATGGGCTGCAAGTGGTCCCAGCACACTCAGCACAGGGCTGTGGCTCCTCTGGCAGCAGGGACTTGATGCCTGGATCACAGCCCACAGCAGCAGCACCCCAACACATTCCTACCCCAAGGGAACTCCTGAAGGCAGGACCACCTCCACCCTGGGAGCCAGCTGCTCCCTGCGCAGTAGTTATACTCCACAGAGCAGAGGAAACTAAGGACACTTTTTCCATATACTGAGATATGGTCAAGGGCTGGATGGTGGCAGGCAGGTGAAGATGGGGATGAGACCCTGAAGCCACCCGAAATACAATGTGATGATCATTGTGAAAGAGCCTGTTATTATCACAGCTCAAGGTATTGTGATTTGCTGCAAAACTTCCTCCAGCCCTGAGTAACACCGTGCTCAGGGAAGGAACACCAACAGCCTATTTCTGAATAAGCCTTCCCCTTGTTGTGCTATCATTGGAACAAATTGTCCTTCTGTGAGCAATTACAGAGAAGGAAAGACACTGTTATCTAGCTACTGTTGACAAGCAATTAACTCGTTTTTGGGTCATGCAAGCTCCTTCACTCCCTCAGCTCATGCCACTTCTGCTTCCCAGCTTCTGTGTGTATCAGACCAAAAGACTGTCCCTGCCTCTATGTGCCTTTGGTCCCCTCTGTCCTACTGATAGCTATCCTCCAGCTTATCCAGCTTGTCCATCTGGCCCCATGCATCTCCCCACTGAAGCAGAGGAGCCCGGTCTCCTTCTGGGCATGCATATGCATCAGGGTGTCTGCTCAGAGAGCCTGAGGCCACCTTTCAGCTTTGGAAGCTGGCACTCACCTTTTTGAGAAGGGCTTGCAGCTTTGCCACTCGCTCGGGGAGGAGGGGAGACCTCCAGTCCAGCACACGCAGTGGTAGCAGGAGGATGCAGACTACTGAAGAGTTTATCTGGGCAGCTCGATCATCCCAGTCACTCCTGCCTGGTGCTTCACTGCCTCCCCCTGCCTGTCACCAGCTCTGCTGTCTTTCCTTCTAGAGTTCCTCTCCCCTCTCTCTGACTCCCCCTTTTCCCTCCCTCTGCTCTTGCTGCTGATCCATAGTTCTCTGTTGTTTTTTTTTTCCCCTCTCCCTGAGGTTGGGTTTGGAGTTAACTCCTCTCTGCCCAGCTTTCCTGCAGGTTCAGCTACTCCCTGCTCCTCCTGCTGAGAAGGGGGCGGCAGAGACAAAGCTCACTACTCTCTGGTGGAAGAGGGAGGAGGGAAGGGTCCCTTAGACCTCAGCAGCCACCTCTCAATGCTGGGTGTTCAGGACATGTTGTTCAACACCTCCAGGGAATATAAACACCCCACCACTGTGAGCCTCTTCCCTGCCCTGTCCCTGGGATAGAACCCTAAACCTTCTGGAGGATAAGCAATTAATTACTGTTACTAGCTGTTACTAATTAGTTGTTAGTAGCACACCGCTGAGCAGATCAAGCCTCTCCACAATGTCTGACCTAGGGAAGGAGGAGAAAGTAGGTTTTGGATTCCATCCAGTCCAGGTCTGCACTCCACCAGTACCGCAGATTGAGAGGGAGGACAGGACCTCTTGGATGGCCACCTCCAGAGGTCCAGCTCCATCACAACTGCCTGGGACAGCATGGGTGCTGGCTGATGCGGCAGGAGAGGACAGTGACCCACCCAGCCCTCCTGCCCTGCCACTCTGCTGCCGTGTCCATCCTGATTACAGGACCTGTGCCCTGAGGACTTCCAGGTGTGCTAAGACCGAGTGCAGCTTGGTGATCCTTTCTCAGTAAGACTTAAAGGCCACCAGCTTACCTTCACTGGGAAGGTTGTGGGTACATCTTCCAATGATGGAGCAGGATAAGGAGAAGGAGGTGCTGGCCCCTTCCCCTCCACAGCAGCCCCAATATCGCCATTGGCCCAGTGGCAACCCTCGGCCTGGCAGGAGGGACCGTACAGCTTCTCCCCCTGACCTGCCCCTCTGGTGGGAAGGAGCGAGGTGTCCCGGCCGGCTCCCTATCAGTTGCTGTAACCAGGGAAAAGGGGAAGGCCATGCCTCGGGACGCAGTGATAACCGTGGGGATGCGGTAGAGTGCAAGCCTGCAGCCGGGCACAGCCTGCCACAGTGCTGCTCGCCATGGAGGGACCACACCGCAGCTGCCTCCTCCTCCTCCTCGTCCTCTGCCTGCTCCCACCACCGGGCATCCCAGGCCCACCGCCGCCTCTGGAGGAACCCCGGGAGCCGCTGCTGCCACCGTCCAGCACCGCTGATCCCACCGCCCACCTGCTGCGCGGCCACCTCTCGGCCCCGGTGCGGCCCTACAGTCTGTCGCTCTCCCCCGAGGATTATCGCTACTCCCCCAAGCCCCGGCACCTGCGCCCCGGGCGGTTGCGCCGGCTCCTGGGCTCGGCCTTCGACCCTTTCTGGATGGCGACCGAGGAGCCCCGCGGCCGCAACGGCAGCATCCTCGAGGAGAACCTGGAGTCCATGAGCAGGGACCTGGCCGAGGGTGCCGGGCGATATCACCGCAAGCTGTGGCGAGAGGTGGAGGGGCTGGAGCTGCCCGCCCTGCTGCCCCCGGCCCCAGAGCTACCGGGGGCCGTGGCCCGCCGCCTGCGACAGTGGCTGGTGGAACGGGCCGCCTGCCGCCTCACCTCCGCCTGGGTGGACCTGGGACCCGTGTTCTGGCCCCGCTGGGTGCGCCACACTACGTGCGAGACCGGCCCCCCCGGCTGCTCCTGGCCCCCTGGCATGGCCTGCCGCCCCGCGCAGCTCACCCGCATCAAGCTGCTGGCCTGGCACTGCTGGACCCCGCAGCACCCCGGCCCCCCCAACTGCGCCTGGCGGCAGATCCCCTACCCCGTCGTGGCCGCCTGCAAGTGCTCCTGCCGCTGAGGGGGCTGCGGGGGGCTACGGAGGGACCTCCCAGTGCCTGTTCTGGCAGCCAAAAGGCCTGAAAAGGCAAGCGTCTGCCCGGACTCACCCTCGGAGCTGGGGGAAAATCCCCCCAAACAGAAATAAACCTCTAGAAAGGAAGTGGGGATGGCTGTGGTCCTTGTTCTGTCTCGCAAAAAGCCCTGGGTGGGGGAGTGCAGCTGCTTTGCCCCTCACCCACCAGTGCAGTGAGGCATTAGCATCAGTGGAGGCCCTTGTGCAGCATTTATCTCCACCAAAGGATGAGGGATGGAAGAATTATGACGCTGAACAGCAAGTTCAGACCCTGTTTGTATCAGGCCCAGCAGGCTCAGTCCAAGCTGGGGCATCCCTGCCTGCCTGAGTGGGGTTGTGGGCAGGGAACGAGGGAAAGGGAATTCCAGCAGAGAAAGGGTAGAAAGAGGTGGGTCACAGCTCGGAGTGGAACAGCAATGTGGAGGGACTGGAATGAATCAGTGGGCAGGGGAGCAGGTTTGGGACTGTAACAAGGCAGCCTAGTGAGGGTAGAAGTGGAGGGTAGGCCAAGATCCAGGGCTGGAAGCATTTGTGGGGCTGAGTGTGTATGAAAATGGGATGGGATAGTCCCCTACTTTGAGGTAATATCGTGAAATACATGGATCCCTCACCTATCCCATGGTGCAGAGGGTGATGGCTCCAAACCCAGGACTGCCAGAGCAGCATACAGGGTATGGGGTTGGGTCAGGGATCCCAGGGTGGGAACTGCATCCTCAAAAAGTGGTGTCTGCCTCTATATTCCACTCAGCCAAACATCCTCTGCTCTCTGGGCTAAAAGCTGCCTAGAGTTGTAGATCAGACCTAGGCTGAAAGGTCTTGATGCAATAGAGTGGGAGGATTTGCCTGGGAATTCAATATTAACATGATGCCTACAAGTCAATGGGTACGGCATTATTCATCTCCAGCATGCCATCATCTGACTCTCCCGCCTTTCTGGGACTCCAGCAGTCCCCGGTCTGTTCCCCAGACAGCTCCACAGTCTGCTGCTGAGTTTGGCCTTGAAGCAGGCAGAGTGCAGGGAGTCAGCTGCCAAGGGGCCTGAGAGATATGGAAGGGTGAGGGAGGTCAGAGTGCCTGGTGAGGAGCAGAAGGGGAAGCTCACACGTGCATGCAAAAGCAATTGTGAGCATCACAGGAGGGAGGCTGCTGCTGCTGCTCTGGCCTGGAGCTGAACAGCGAGACAGCTGTAGGGCTGCTCTCCCAATGAGGAAGACTTGAAAGCTGGAGCAGGGTTAAACTGCTTGGGATATCTGCCCTGAGTGGAGCAGAGGCATCAGCAGGGATGCCTGCAGAAGGCCAGGGAAGAGGGGCAGACCAGGGCTGGGGACCAGGAGGAGAGAAGTGTGAGGGAGCATGGTGCAGGTGTGCAGTGGAGGTGTGCAGGTAGGGGGAGTAAGGAGTGCACACGCATTGGGCTCAAACCAGCGATGACTCATTTTAGGGTCTCAACCTCCCTATACCCGAGCCCATCTGGCTGAACTTTCATCTCTCCCAAGGTTGCACAGGGGGCCTGAGAGCAATCCCCCTGCCAAAATACTGCCTGTTGAAAAGGGTTTGCAGCACTGCAAGGACCCACTGCCACAGAAAGGGAACTCCATGTCATAGTTTATCAGCAGGTTGAGCTCAGGGCCTGTGGAGATGGAAAATTAAACAAAAATCAGCAAGCAGTTACACTACCAGCTGTTCTAACAGGGTTTGGTTGCAGTCCTATCAAACCTATAGAACACATTTCCCCCCTGTCCTCTGCATCCTTGTAAAGCCCTACAATCCTGGATTATCACCTGTATTCCTCTGCAGTTGCCCTGGTTCAGGTCAGACATTATTGCCCTGTAGCTTGCTCCCTGTCTGCCTAGTGACTTCAGAGCAGGTCTTTGCTGACGTGACCCAATGCTCCAGCACCCAGGCACAGCACACTCCATTTCAGTTGGAATCTCTCCCTGGCTGCAGTTACTCATTCAGCACATGGGCAGCTGGCAGGACACACAATTTCTGATCTGGAACCAAACTGATGCAAACAAACAATCCTAAGAGATGCCCAGGTCCCACTTGTGCCTGCTTGAATGCTGAAATGCTACACCAGCACAGCTTGGAAGAACAAATCCAGAGATTCCTGCCACATGAAGGAAAACTAAAGGTTTCTGTCACCTGCTGTGCCCCTGGCCTCAGCCTCAATCAAATGCAGAACCTCTCACCATGCTGCCGGCCTCTGTCACCTCAGCTTGCCCACTGCCTGATGGCCTCTCTGGGGCAAGATGTCTTTCCCAGGGCAGGTCTGGGACCACTGATGCAAGAGGCAAAGCTGGGGATCAAGCAAGCCTCACATCTAACACCTGAGAGTGAGAAGGAGAGAAAGGAGCACTGGAGCTTTGGCTGGCCCACATCCTCTTTCCATAACCAGCTGCCAGTGGCACAGGTTGCAAAGGGCTTGGGAAACACTCCAGCCTCAGTGGGGAATTGCAGCAGTCAGACCTGCCAGGGTGATGCTGTGGGACCTACAGGGCAGCACAGAAGAAGCAGGTAACCTCAAGCACATCAGCAACGCTGTATTTCCATCAGCAGGAGACAGCAGGAACTGCAGCGCTTCAGCATCTGGACTGAGGCTTCAGGGAAGACATAGCAGAGTGTCTGGTCACAGCATGAGAGGATGGGGATGGGGTGCAGCTTCTGGATGAGGAAATAGGAGGGAGACAAATATCCGCTGCACTGCAGGACACCTTTAATGACACTTTTAAGTGCTGGTTGCCAGCGCTACTGCCAGCACGCTGCAACAGCCAGCTGGCTGATTCATGTGATGCAGGCTGTGATGCCCTGAGGAACGGTCCTGCTTTGGGCAGTATGCTGCTTAAGCTGTTTTCCCCGTCAGAGGCACTTGGTTGTGGGCAGGGATGGTGCTGAGGAGGTGTTTTCTGGCCCCTCAAGGCAGTGCTCCATGTTTCCGTCCCACCTCGGTGAAGGCTTCCACGCAGCGGTCGATGTCCTCGTCGCTGTGCACGGCTGAGATCTGGACCCGAATGCGGGCCTTCCCCTTGGGGACAACGGGGTAGCTGAAGCCAATGACATAAATGCCTGGGGAGGAAATGCAGGCAGAGTCAGAGCTGGCTGGGATGAAGGCAGGCTGAGGTGTACTGGGTGATGGAAAGGTTGCCCTCCCAGTAACCACTCCCAGGCTTCAGGGTTTTCAAGTGCCATCTGCTCCCACGCATGGAAATGAAGTTTAGGGCCAGCAATGCAGATGGAGTCCAGCATAGCAGGACAAAAGCATTAATGTAAGTCCCCTCCCTAACAGAGAAAGAAGGTGAAACCAGCAACATCTGGGGGAGACCATGAGGACATTTGCAGCTGGAGGGTGGAGGAATAACCGATTTCATGCAGGAACATCCTCTGGAGGAGGGCTTGTGGTGGCACTCCCACCGACTGTCCCTTCCCTCAGGGACTGTGTCTGCATACTGAGCTCCCTCCCCAGATCACCTCTGTTGAGCATGTCCTCTGCCATCACTGATGCCAGCCGAGCATCCCCCAGCATGACTGGACAGATGGGGTGGTCTTTCCCCAAGATGGTGAAGCCGGCTGCTGTCATCTTACTTCTGAACCTGGTGAAGAGTAGTACAGGATGAGTAAAAACCTCAGCAGCCCTGTCTTTGGAGACCACTGCCTTTCCTTCCCTTGGGAGCACTGGCCACTGAGAACTGGGTAAGGTTTGCTCCACTGTTCATCTTCTGTGCAGGGAAGAGCTCTCTCCTCTTGGAGTGACCTCCTGCCATGTCCTGCTTAGCAAAATGGGACTGCAGATCCTTGAGGGGCAGATATGCCCCAGCTCACAGAGCATCCAGATGTGACAAATCTGCCTGACACAGACAGGCACATCCTGCAGCTTCCCCTGAGCCCTGACTTGCAAATTGTCTTCACCAGGGCAGGGGGGGTGAATAAATCCCAGAAAATTCACTGCTAACAAAGTTGCCCCTGCTCCCACCCTGATATGGCCCCCTCACCGTTGGGTTTTGGCAGCCATAGACTGTGCAATGGCATTGCTCTCCATGAGCAGGTCCAGGGCCTTGGATGCACAGCCCACCACAGCAGGGGGCAAGCTGTTGGAGAAGAGGTATGGGCGGGAACGCTGGCGGAGCAAATCGATGAGGGGTTTGGGACCTGTTGTGTACCCGCCTGCAAAAGGAGGAGAGAGAACTGGACAAGGCACCCCAAAGTGACCTGTTTAGAGTGGGGGTCCTTGATAAAGCCAACCTGGCACCTATAGCAGGAATTTAGGTACAAATCAGGTCTAAAAATCACAGCTAATGCTTTTGACCAAGAGTCTCCACTTTTTGACCCCAAAGGCAAAGGCATGAGAAAGATGACAGTGTAAGGAGCACTCGGCAGGATCTCCCTTAATCCTGCAGCAACATCAGAACCAAGCCTCATGCCACCAGTGGAAGAGGATAACATGCATTTGTAACTCTATCATTAGACAGAGGAAGAAAACATAAGAGTGATGCTGTAGAGCTCTTCAGAGCATACAGGACCCTGGATAGGAAAATGTCTTTACCTGCAGCTCCTCCAAGAGCTTTTCCCAGGGTGGAATTGATGATGGTGACTTTGTCCATCACTCCCAGGAGCTCATCAGTACCCCTATAGAAAAAGGAATGTCACATTATCAGCTGTGCCAGCATGCACCAGAGAAGTTGTTGAATACCTCAAGGAAACAAAGCACTGTCAGACAGGTCTCTGGCATCCCCCCTTCCAGACAAGGAGGAACAGCCCCTTGAGATAGCTCAACCCAGGTGTTGACCTTCCTTTCCTGCAGACACCGTAAGCTGGGACCTCACAAAATAAGAGCATGAGTTCTTCATCCCTCACAGATGGGAGAGTGCAGAAGTTTAATAGTTCAAACAAAGCACCTGCCAGGAGAGGCAGATGAGATGGTTACACCATCCATTACACACTGAGAAGCAGCTGTCATGTGGGGATGGACTACTGCTAAAGTATCTCCTTTCAACCGAAAGGTGAGGTGCAAAGTGTTCAAGGAGTCCCCACACAAAAACATGTTGGCCTTGCTTCAGAATTAGTCAAGGTAGGGGGAAGAAAGAGAGTTGAAGCAGTCACTTACCGACCATTGGGTCCCAGGAATCCTGTAGCGTGGCATTCATCAATAAAGACCAAAGCATCATACTTCTGGGCCAGCTGGCAGATTTCCCTCAGGGGTGCGATGTCACCATCCATGGAGAAGGCACCATCAGTGGCCACCAGCCGCAGTCGATGCTTCTGTTGGAAGGGAAAAAGGCATCCCTGGGGTGAAGATGTCACCCTGAGGAGAGGGGCTGGCAAAGGGACACACTCAGACTCCTGTACAGAGAGGATGTATCTAACTGAGACAGGAGGGATTTGCATGGCAACCAGCTGCTTTGCCACCTTGCCTACCATGCCTACCTATGCCTGTCAGCAGAAACAATGCCTACTGCATGGGAAAAGGCAGAGCTCACCCTCCAGGACTGGTTACTGCACAGGCAGCCCAGCTAAGCAAGTGCCCTGGCACTGGAGTCAGAGCAGACCTCCATACCTGTGCTTCTTTCAGCTTGGCCTCCAGGTCCTGCATGTCCATGTGCTTGTAGCGGTACTTGTTGGCCTTGCACAGGCGGATCCCATCGATGATGGAGGCATGGTTCAGCTCATCCGACAGCACTGCATCCTCTGGCGTCAGCAGGGCCTGCCCATGTCAAACAGCGAGGATCATCCTTTGCACCGGATGCCGCCTCACCAGATCTCCCAGCCTCTCTCAGTACAGAGAACAAGGCTGTGATTGATTCCAGTTGCCACATCTCTCCTGGCACTGCTAAACTTTGTATTTCCTTCCTAGTCACCTTATCCCCTGATTTCTTTATGCCAGGCTCTTGCTTGTGGCTTCTGAGCTCAAAACCTCCCTCCCCCTTCCCTAACACACCTGTGAGATAACCCCTTCCCCTCACCTACAGTTTAAGGGGGAGTACAGACCTCAAAGGAAACGAGACCTCTCCCCAAGAGCTGGAGCTGGCTGGAGACAGGGGAGGTGAGGGCTGGTTAAATGCCTCTGCATGGCTTCCCTGGCCCAAGGGCCCCAAGTCAGGGCTCTTCACCATCAGCCACTGCCATCTTTTCTGGAGCACAGAGCTTACAGCAGAGCCTCTAGAAGGGATGGCAGCCACACTGCTGTCACCTCCCTCCTCCATGCACAACACAAGGGAAACCTTATGAACCTCAAAGATACCAGCGTTGGCATCAAAGCAGCTGGCATAGAGAATGGCATCTTCCCGCTGGTGGAAACGTGTGATTTTCTCCTCCAGGTCCTTGTGTATGCTCTAAAGAGAAGAGAGGAGCGGGAGTCAACAGTGGGGCAGCACAAGTTCTTGCTTGCCCACTGCTGTTAAATGCTGACTTGCAAGGGGAGGAAACAGTTTGTGGTTACATCCAGAAGAGGTGTGTGCGTGGGAGAAGTTACTTGTGTTCAGCAAATGCAGCCCTAAAATATGGTTATGGGTTTGGATGCCAAAAGCTCAGCAGGGAGACTCCAGGCACCTCACGCACAAGGGAGACACTCTGCTTATTCTTTGCACTTAACCAGGCAGGGCTCAAAAAAGGCTCCAGCAGGGATAAACTGGGGTGGGTCTGATGGAGCCACTTCAAGTCAGGTTCACCGTAATTTTGACCCGCAAGAGAAGGAAAAAGACATAAATTTTCTGAATTCAGAGGGATGCTTACTTTCTTTGCTCTCAGGTGTTGTAATGGTTTAAATTGGCATATTTCCAGGTCTTTGGCTAATGGGGACTTGGCAGGCTCTTTTTGTCACCGGGCCACGTGTAACTTAGCACTGTGCACGCATGCCGAGGGGAGTGCCGAGAGGGGAGTCTACGTGGACACCCTATGAAAGACCGGCGGTGAAGGGGAGGCTGCCCGGTACCTGGGTACCGCAGATAAAGCGGACAGAGCTGAGCCCAGCGCCGAACTTCTCCAGGGCTTCCACGGCGGCACGGATCACCTCGGGGTGGCTGGAGAGCCCCAGGTAGTTATTGGCGCAGAAGTTGATGATCCCTGCGGGAACAGAGAGAGAGAGGCAGGCGCATGGCACCGGGGGAAGGGACCAAGCGCCCTTCCCCCCCCCGCCCCCCGTACGCACCGGCCCCGCCGCCCGCCAGGCGGAGGTGGGGACCCTGTCGGGAGGTGATGACGCGCTCGCTCTTCCAGGTGCCGGCGCCACGGATATCCTCCA